>CAJQUW010008438.1:0-527973 GCA_907163375.1 Prostheceraeus crozeri | reverse complement strand
TCTCTCTCGTTTGTGCTATTACATCAAGCTTCCACTCTTTCATTTGACCTAAACCTCCTTTTATTATCATATGGCTATCGTAGCCCTTGAAATTATGGAAAATGACGGGTAATGTACGCCGTTTCATCCTAAGTGAAAAATTGCATTTTGAACAGAGTGCGTTTCTAAATTTACCAGTGATGTGATCATGGTCGCGCACTTTCTTAATCTTATCATCGTCAAATGTTTTCCTACATTTGGGGCAAGCGTTGCAACTATCAAATTTTTGCTTGATCATCTGCTGTCATATGCAATGATCTGCGATAGAGTTCACCATCATACTTTTGTTGAAATTTTACAGCCTGTTCGAGGAATTGTAGGAATTGGTTAAATACAATCCTCACCTTGCCAGACGCGCATTTTATTTTGCCTACTCCTAAAGTGATCATGCCATACTTCATAGCAGGAAATGGCTGCTGGTCGATGGATGTTATCATCGATATAACATTCGATGTCAGCATAGATGACACGAAGAGGACTTAGTTAATCACCATTTTCTCTATATGAAAACTCCTTATCTTTGGGCATGCGCTCCATTTGTAGTTTACCTCGCTTACACCATTCGTAATGAGTTTCAAATTTAGTTTTCCTCCTAAAGTGGCGAATACATCTGTCGCAGTAATATAACTCTCTACTAGAGTTTTCTAAGTGGTGGTATAAGCGAGAGATTTTGGGAATACCGCAGTAGTGCCATTCCTCACTATCATCCTGTTTTACTAATAACAGGTTTACTGTACGTTCATAACAACTCGAACGCGAGTTGTAGCGCACACCCTTCAATCCCTTTTCCCAAACATGGAGAACTATTTTGACGTTGTTCAATTTTTCAAATTTTTCTATATCTTTAATTTTCATATCGTCACTATTACAGTCATCGAAGTTTAATTCATTCTCCCACTGTTGATACTTACTCTTGCGGTATCGGCTATTCTGCACATCATTATAGTGGAGAATGGAGAGGACGGCATACTTAAAACATTGCGATTCGCAATCTACAGAAATGACTGCTGCTTTATTTCTTAAATTTTTCGGAAGTTTAAAGGAGCCTCGACCACTATGATTTCCTAATAAACTGATTTTAATCATGGCGGTCTCAATACCATCAAAAACGAGTCCACTATCACGCTCGTTAAATTTATCTATATTTAATTTTAACCCTTGGATATGAAAATTTATCCAAGACTCACAGTCTACAACTTCGGTTGCAGGAGAGGAGGGTATGTGAAACTCCAACCTCTCTATTATTTGTCCAGTATGGTGTTCGATTTTTACATATTTTATTTTAAGATAGATGAGCGCCTTCATTCTAAAATTGTCTAAATTGTTAAAGAGCGCTTCTATCAATGATGAATTTTGATGAAACCATTCCTCAAAGTTAGCAATGGTTTCTGAGGAGTCCATCTGGTAGTTCCTCACTAAATTATTTATGGACACCTCAGTGAGTCGGATAGAGGAGGCACCGTTGGTGTAGGTATCGTTCGTGTGTGTATGTTGAAGTCTGTGCGAAGATAGTTCAAAACGTGTCTCGAAAGACTGAATGCATAAATCGCAAGAAAAGGAGACATCGTTAACAGAATCATCCCTACCTTCGGAGATTGATGCCGGCTTAGGTCTACAAACACCTCGCTTGATGTGTCGGATGAGATCACGCTTCCTCGTGAAGATGCGTCCACAGTCAGCACATTGCCGATCGTCGCATTCCCGCGACAATGTTGATATGGACTCGCACGAGATGGAACTGGTATCACCTGAAAGAGAAAGCATTCTTTCATCTCTGTTCAAGTCTCAGTGTATTGTTACAACCTACCTTGACTCAACAACTCTAAACTTTCCTCGAGAAGGGAGGGTGTTGGTGATGAAGTTGATGCCTGAAATTGAGGAAGATGCTATTAGCCACACGTTTGAGGGAGATGAGAGAGGGAATTTTCAACTTACCATTTGAACGAAATTATGTTTAAGCTTGATACTTCAACAAGATAGAGACTTCACTCAAATTTGGAATTCACTAAAGAGCAGTTCACTTGTACGCCTCAAATACAGAATTCGCTAGACAACAGTTCACTTATGCGTCTCAAAGACAGAGTGAAATGATACGGATGTCACTTTGCTTATATACTTTCATTCTCTTCATTCATTGGATGTTCATTCTGATTGGCTGCTTGTGTATACTTAAGAATTAGAAAACATTTCAAAGTCATTATTCACAGTCAACATGACAAGCCCTCCAACAACACCAAACACAAAATTCTCTTCTCCATGCTCAACACCAAAGGCGCTCGTTACACCAAATGCACCAAGAAAGGCGAAGGTGGAGAAGGTGTACCGACTGGACAATATACGAAAGTTATCATTACCAGCGGACGAGGAAGAGGAGAGTGTATGTGAGAAGGAGTGTCCCGACTTAACAGGCGTGAGGTGGAAGTATCTCCAGTACGATACTGACGATGTGATGGAGATCACCAGCACGAAATTCCTCCACCAATTATGGGAATGGTACACCCCTAACTCCCAGCCACGAACTATGGCAGAGTGGGAGTATATTGATAAAGTGAGGCTCGCAGTGGAAGAACGATTAAAGCAACTGAACTGTTTTTGTTATCTATGTGAAGCCAGACTCTGGGACGATATTGACGATGAAGACCTTTTGAAATACATGCCATAATAAATTTTTATTTCATATTATCTTTGCTTTCATACTGACTTACTTGAATGGGGCTTCAGTGGATGATTTAACCATGTATACTTTTTCATTTGGAAATAGTAGCACACTTAGTTTAACTTGCAATTCTTATAACATTTCATATGGATGATAATGGTAGATGAAATAGTGTTAGATAAAATTAAGATAGCTTACACTTCTGATACAGGGATAGCAATCGACTGCGATCCATGTGTAAAGAGCTTGTTAGACTACGGAAGAGAGAAGTGTGTTATGTTGCGTGTGGCGCGTGAGTGTCCTCCCATTTCATTCCATTCATCAATTCGTCTCATTGATAGAGACAGGTAGAACTCATGGTTCTCATAACGTATGCAATGGAAAGTTTTAGGCAACCTTCGACAGTTGGCTAAATGTCGCCCTGGCGCGAATGCATACTACGTTGAGACAGAGGCAATCACTTGCAAACATGACGCAGAGAGGTTTAACAAGATTGACCATTGCCGAATGTCCCTTGCGGTATACATAGCTACGGGTTTCACCACCGCCCTTTACAGGAACGCCCGTCGAAAGGAAGTATTACACCGAACTTCATTTGCAACGTTCAAGTTGACTGATAGCAGATTCAACTTAATGATAGTATTCGCCAGTCCGAAGACTGCCCAGGGCAAACCGCGAGGAGGTTCTATCATGTCTTGCCCCATGGTGGCCCTTAAGAGAGCCGATGGTTCGTTCTCGGGGTGTGTGGTAGGGACTCAGGCTTGCTGTTTCGACTGCGGCTCCGGCAACGGGGCGGGTGGTCGCTTCTCTTGGATGTCTGTAAAGAAAGAAGTAGTGAGTTATCATCTTACATTTTAATTTAGTCATTTTTACTTACAGATCTTCTCGGACGCTTCCTCATAAAGGAAAATCGAGATCGGATCACGATGATCGAAGGTGAAGTGTAGACACTCCACCCCTTTCCTCACCCGAGAGTAGCATTTCTCCCCTCTTCCACGCTCGTACAAGAGAGGAGTTTCTGCTACTCTCCCCTTTCTAATAGAGATGTGCAGACGACTGGAACGCAACCTTCGATCGCGATCCACCAGCTGCGCCGAACGGTGCAGCTCGTGGTTCGTCTCGACCACCTTAGCCATCTGCACACGGAGTCTCTCCACTTCCTCCTTCAACCTTCGTATCTCCTTCTCCCTACTTTCCCTCTCTGCTAGTAAAGCCTCTTCTCTGGCTTTCCCCTCGAGAGTCTTGAGCCTCTCCTGTTTCAACTCGCCATCCCGCTCGCTTAATCTCTCCTTCACCTTCTTCATTTCTCCGGCCACGTTCTTTAGGTCCTCATACTTTGCCTTGTATGAGAAGGCCTCCTCCTTCAACTTCTCCGCCTCTTTCTTTAGTCTATCCCGTTCGGCGATCACCGGCGGGCGCTTGACAAAATTGCGACATTGCGTTGCAATTCCACTCGCAGTTACGGCTGTAGGGGTCTCGCGATCGAGGTCGACGGCCTCGATTAGTTGCGACTGTAGCTCTCCCTCCTCCTCCTCACTATCGCTGCTGGTCAGCGAGCTCTCGCTACTAAGTGACGATACAGCGGCAATCGCTTCAATGGCGGATTGTAGCTCAGTGGCCTCAGTGGCGAAGAGTGAACTCCGTTCTTCTTCGCCTACTTCGCCTGTTTGACACTCGCTGTGTTGTGAGTGCCAATCCTCCAGCCGCTCACTTAAGCGACTGACTTTGTGGACTCCGCAATAGTAGCGGGCGACCCCTATCTGTTTCTTGTTAGTACAAGCGTGCTTCTTGAAGGCGTCAGCTCGGAATACCTTCCGGCATTGACACAGTTTGAAACTGGTCTTCATATTATTGTATTTCGGCATTTCTGAAGCGAAAAACGGAAAACAATGATTTTTACACTTAGTGAGGAATGATAGATTTGAGTGTAGTGAGTGGCACTCGATCCCGTCGACAGCCCGAAGGCCTTGTACTGATCACTAGGGAAGTGAGAGATCTTCCCCGATACCCGCTATTTACAGCTGAAGACATCATTGTCACTGCCCCGAAGTGGTAACAGCAACGCCGAGTCAAAGGTAGTGAACTGTAGCTGGGATCTAACCCCTCAAAGCTGCCTTAGACTTAGTTAAATTTGAAATCTGATAGCAGATTTGAACTTAGCATACTTGAAAACCTTGAGGAAACATCCCAAGTTATTGCTTTGATCAGCTTGATAGCAAGCCGTAGAGTGCTTGATTCACCAGCGTTTTGCAATGGAGATGTTTAGAGGCCACCCATGACAAGATAGCTAAGACTCAACCGATTGGCGTTCAAAGTGCTACGTTGAGAGCTGTGTCAAATGCCCAACATGAGACATGAGTTGCCCCGGCGGTTACGGTCTCAAATATGACACATTCCCTTGCCACACTTATCACTACGGCATCGTCCGCCGTCCCGAAGGAACACCCTGTCAGTGGAATATTACAGCAAAACTCTCAATGTCTTGCTCGCTTTCAGTGAAAAGCCGCTTATAGCATAAGAAGACTGGCTCAGACATCATTAAAAATGCTTTCATTGACTTCAGCAGGGTCGAAAACCCCAGAAAACCTCCAAAAATAGTGAATTTAAATTTTTCAACTTTTTAGCACTACTTATGAAATTTTATAAGTAGTTTATCACTTAGGGCAGGTCAATAGCGACCGAACCCTTTTTGAATCAAGTCAAACGGACTTGTAGAAGCAAAGTTACAAGCCTTTAAAGTTTTGGAGTCTTTTATGGCCTGGAGACGAAGGCCATCTCCTGGCTAACCTCTAAGTCTGACGGCTTAGCTGATATCAGCAATGAAATTTTCTAAGTCGGTTTTTTACAGAAACTCGGAATTTGGAATGTCCGAAGCTATCATCGGAGCTCAGAGAGACGACTTACCGTTGGCAATCTCTCGTCTGAATGACAAGTCTCCGTCGGTTCCCAGCTTATATAGTGTGTGGCGATCAGCTGATGACGTAATACCCATCATCTAAACACTAAAAATCCCGTCTATCTCCGGTTCTAGTGCTCCGATTGAGCTGGAAATACACCATTTCCATGAAGAATTTGACGCTGAATCCGAATCTGGCCTCCGTTTTCCCATCCGATGCTTCGTTTTGGCTCTACAGTAGGCAGCCATCGCAAAAATTCTAACTCGTTTTTCCGAAAAATGTTGAAAATTTTTCTCTCTGATTGACTTGAAACTCTCCGATTGACATGAAACTCACCATACAGATAGAGAATTTCACGCTGATTCCAAATCTGAAATCCGTTTTCCCATCCGATGCTTCGTTTTGAAGCTAGAGCCCAAAACGTCCCAAATTCTAACTCTGTCGTTTTTCGCCAATGTCCCAAAATCTTAAATGGCGTCTCACATCTAAACGAAGACAGATAGGAACAAGCCGATTCTTTCACTGAATTTATCTCACTCTTAGCTTTCAAACGAGCTATGGCACGACTAAATCCGTCCACTGGAAGCCAAAATCGAAGCAAGCTGTCCAGAGGGGGGGGGAGTCAGCGAAACTTTTTCTCGCCGATTGACTTGAAACTCACCATACAGATAGAGAATTTCACGCTGATTCCAAATCTGAAATCCGTTTTCCCATCCGATGCTTCGTTTTGAAGCTAGAGCCCAAAACGTCCCAAATTCTAACTCTGTCGTTTTTCGCCAATGTCCCAAAATCTTAAATGGCGTTTCACATCTAAACGAAGACAGATAGGAACAAGCCGATTCTTTCACTGAATTTATCTCACTCTTAGCTTTCAAACGAGCTATGGCACGACTAAATCCGTCCACTGGAAGCCAAAATCGAAGCAAGCTGTCCAGAGGGGGGGGGAGTCAGCGAAACTTTTTCTCGCCGATTGACTTGAAACTCACCATACCGATGCAGAATTTCACGCTGAATCCGAATCTGGCCTCCGTTTTCCCATCCGATGGTTCGTTTGGGCGCCACACACCAAAACGTCCCAAATTCTAACTCTGTCGTTTTTTCGAAAAATGTTGAAAATTTTTTCTCGCCGATTGACTTCAAATTCACCATACCGATGCGGAATTTTACGCTGATCACGAATCTAAAGTCCGTTTCACCATTCCACCACGCCAACCTAGACGGTCGCCCACGTCAACCTAGACGGTCGCCCGCGTCAACCTAGGCGGTCGGCCACGTCAACCCATACGAGACCAACACATCCGAGTCTCACACTCTGTCGTTTTCGAGGGGGGGGAGGGGGAGGGGGAGGGGGGGGGGAGTCAGCGAACATGTTGTGAACGTGAACCAACCTGGCCGGCACACCACGACAGACCACAACCTCTGTCGTTCCAGAGGGGGGGAGGGGAGGGGGAGGGGGCGCGCCGGTCGAGTGTTTGTCACTTGCTTACTACTGACAATAACATCGGCCTCCAGCTATTCCTTCACTCAGCGCGCGTGCAACCTCCCGGTAGTCATATCTATTTTTAGTACTCCCTGCATATACCAATGAATGTGGTGAATCGTATGCCACTTTTTTTACTTCCTTGATTTTTCCAAAATTTCTATTTTGACAATAAAGGATTAATTATTTTCTTTCAAAGACCAGATGTATTTCGACAGTGTTGCTTCATTCACAAATTGATAGTTTGAGAAAGATTTTTTTATTATTATTGAATCGTGACTTGAATTCGTCTTCTGTTTGACCAAAGTATGTCTTCGTTTCATTTTTACTTGTGACCGCAGCTTGATAAACAGTGCACTTTTACAAGTATTATCCATTCATTGGGCAAGCAGTCTTATTTCGGCAGTTGTATTTTCTCAAAGCCTTATCCTCGTTTTCTTTTTGAAGCCTGGAGTCTATTGTTGAGTTGTTTGATCAATTGGCCAATGTTCGGCATACAACTGTAACTGACCTTGATTGTGGTTCGATTAAATATTACTCGGTGCTGAAAATGGTAATCGACAAGTTAAAGGAATTTTTGCCCAATGTTTGTTTTGACTGTAAGGGTGATTAAACCATATTATTTTGTCATAAACCATATTATTCGTTCGTTTTCTTCTTGCATGGTCATTTTAGCTATATTTCAATGCACTACCATGACCACAACCACGTATCCATGTATGTATGTATACATATCGTGGTAATAGAGACGAAAATGACTTTGACGACGATATATCAAGTTGGCCTAATGTAAGCATATGTACATATATATCAAATACCCTACAACTTCACTATTTGACAACAAAGTTGTGAGTAGCCTATCAGCTTGCTTGGCTCTTCTATTGTTTTGTAATATGCAAATGGCGTATATATTGCAAGAATGATGGGAAGTCACTGCAATTTGAGATCAGGCTCGATCTCAGTACCCATGGCTTGAAGATGATAGATACATTCTGATCACACTTTCACCACTATTGCCGTCCTTGAAGTCATATAACTATTCTCCGAGCGCAAATCAGCATGCTAACTTTTTTAGACACGTTTGATAATTTTCTTCTCATTTGATGCAGTCATTTTATAGATGTCATCTCACGGGATGGCATGCATAAATACCATCTCGAATTCGATCCGAAACGATTCGTTTCTATTCCATAAATAAAAATGATTGCATTTCGTGATAGTTCAAGCTATATTTAGTGATAGAATTCGAAATATACAAAAAGATTACAGCCTCGCATAATGGGTTAGCAAAAAACCTCAACCGTGTGTTATGTCCATTAGCGTTGATGACAATTTTTTTCAAAAATAAATATTCTATGCGCAAAATCAAATGAAGCCGACCTCAATCTAGGCCAGTCTACATCTCTGAGTCATACTGAACTCGTTTACAGTAATTTATACGGCCCACGTTTGCTGCAAGTTATGCACGCATCTTGTGTTGCGAAATAGTGAAATCTCTCAAAGCAGCACAAAAGTATGCATAATTTAGATAAAAGAGCACCATCTATAGATTCACCACGGCATCGATAGACTAAACTGTGGATCTGTTGATGCATCACATAAATTATAATGATATACATGTATGATATCAAATTTGCTTGCGACCATCGCCATTCAAAGTGTCAAAAATATGAATTAGCTTTTGTACGTCAGTCATTCAAACTTAATTTTATACATATGCTGGGGACAGTCACAATCACGCAAAAATAGCAGCATAGCACGGACAGAAAGAAATGTTCACATAAATTGGAGGACAGCATTAAAATAAAAAATGGGAAATTGTCTTAATCACACCACTCTCTTCAACAACGATAAGGAACGAACAATTTTTCTGCTGCTGTTGTATTATTTGAAATGACATAGAACTCAAAGAGATAAAGGGAACAGTTATCATGCAATGACATGGAATAATAGGTCGATATCAATGAAGGTGAAAAATGACATTTCTCGTGAGATTTATCTGCCAAATTGTTACATTCTCTCAAATGTTTACAGTCTTATTCACATTGAAATGAATGAGTGAAGATTCAAATCATCTTTTGCCTTAAAATTTGAGTTCAATTTATCATTTTGTAATCTCGAATGGCAAACTTGTCGTTCATCAAAAGATATCTTGGTCAACCATCTATACCGTAATAACTTTGTAAAATACAAATCTAGAATTACATTTTAAAATATTACATTTCAAAGTATTCAGATAAGTGTACTTTTGACGGCAATGCAATTTTGAGAAGTTCCTATTCAAAATCGCCCAGACTCATAGTAAAAATATTGTATCCAATTAAATTGACATAGCAAGCTAAACTGATTATTGAAAATTCAAGAACGGCTAAAAATTGTTTGTCGGTCCTTAAAGTCCCTGATTTTGATAACCGGTTAAGTATTTTATGTATAAGCAAAGTATTTTCCCTATTAAACTAAGCATAACTGAAGATTGAGATTAATTTTTTGTTAAGCCATCGACACTTGTCAATATTCATCAATCTATTTGAAATAATGACTAAAAGATGAAAGATGCAAAAAGTTCAAAACAGAGAAAACCATAAGGATTTAAAAGGAATGTTTTGTGTCTCAGGGTAGTTCATTTCAATGTTGCACTTACCCATTTCGGAGGTTTCTGTCCCTCACTGCTGCTGTGATGATAATTGAGAACAAGAACAGTGAAGACGACTGATAATGAGCACATCACCATAATGCAGGCAAAGTACATTCCTGGAAAAGAATAACTTTTGAAATGTTGAAGCGATTTACATGACTAGATTATGTAGTCGTTTTCTCCACACTAACGCAACAATAATCTTTGAGCAAATAGAATAATGCTTATATCTCATTCTCAATAAGCTTTATGCAAAAAAAATCATTGAGTTGCACCGTCAGTTTAGAATTGGAACAGACCTGAATAGCTGCCATTTCAACCTAAAATCAGGAATAATCAGCAGGTCTAGTTCACATCTCTCAACATTGACATTATTTCCATCATGAACTTGCAGCCATACCCGTAGTGAAGGGCAGCAAAAATAGACATTATTTATTACTATTTCAAATGTACTAGCATAGACGACATGTCAGTAGTATTTAATGAATACCCGTAGAAATTAACTTAATAAGCTAGCAGAGTATCTTTTGAGAATCATATGCAGAGGCGGATGATCACAATTTAAATGCATTCCAAGAGGATTTATCATGCTACGTACTTACATATGAGAACATCATGTTGATAGGTACTGATCGTGCAGCTACAATAAATAAAAATTACCTAGTGATTGCTTTCAACACATAAAATACATGCATGTATATTTCATGTAGATCATGTGATCAACCTCTTTCTGTTATAGAGTACTTACAATTCATGGAGCATATTTTGCAACCGAATTTCTGCGTTCTTTTGTGATTGACAAATTAATAAATAATTTGATAAATAACACCTCAGACTATTTAATGCTAGTCAGTCGCTTGAGTAGTTTCAATCACAAATGCATGTAAAAGATTCCATTGGACATATTTTATAAGATGACTTGAGTGGTGTTATCATCACATGTCACTTTACAGCTTTACCCTCTTGGAGTCCGACCTTTTCCTGACCGAACCCATTTCCAGCCAACGCACAGAAATCAAGCCAATCGGTTGGGAATCGTTCAGACTGACATCGCTAGGATATCCTGTTAAGCAAACATCAAGCGTTCCTCCTTTCATTAGTTATTTTAATTAGCTTATCAAGTGGGGATTTCCATTGAGGATATGCAACAATGGCTATATAAAGTTTGACGAATTTACGGTGTTGAATCGTTGTAAAAGGTTTGTGTTCCACGTAAACCCAGGAACTTAAGGTATTCATATTCCAATGAAATTTAATCGCATTAACTTCTATGAATGAAATCTCTTTAGCATCTATAGCAACGCATAAGAGCATTAACTCAACTAATGAATTATCATTATTGACCTCATGCAGAAAAGATTGCTATTAGAAGCATTTCATAGCCAAGTAATTGCGATCAGAATTTTTAGCTATTGCCCGAGGATATTCTCCAAATTTCCCTTTTGAATGCGTTCTCTCTTTCCGTCTCAATGAACTACAAAATTCAAACAAGAAATTTAAAATTAGATGCCATTATTCGTAAATGAAATACTAAATAAGTGCACTAAGCCATAAGCAGAGGAATGAGAGATTTCATTTGTGATTCAAAAAAATTCTCTGTGTCTCTTGAAACACATTTTAATAGCGCGCTGTCTTGCGACTCCATGCTAAGTACGCCATAGCAAAAAGTAATTGATTCAATTCAAGATTGCATCTGACGGATAGATTTTTCAAAACCCTGTAAGAGCTAAAGACTTAAGTGAATCCTGCATAATTACTATTAGAGAGCTGTCTGCTATGGCATCTATTGGCTGGTTTACAGTGTACAGTTTTGAACCAAAACCAACCGAAAACAGCCACCAAGACACACGCGCACGTTCGTATGTACGAGCAATTCGATGACGTTCTTTTGCTTGACACGTCGCTTTGCTCGACCATAAAAAATTCATTTATATGGCACGTATGTCACTATTAATACTCAAACTGAAGATAAAATGCTAAGATATCAGAAGAAATAGGATATATAGGAGACTTTACACTTGCAACTCTGGTCAGATCAAAACTGAAGATGCAATTTATATGTCTATTATGCCATTCACACATATTACGTCACATATATTGTTCGTGTAAACAGACATGACAATAAATAACAGCAGATGGCTCAGCAATCAAAGGCGATTCAAGTTTTGAATAAAAGCTGCATCTCTCGAGCTGAGAAGGGTTGGCTATGAGCTATGGGCGATGTGCCACCCTGGGGCGACCGCACAGAAACAGTGTTCGATAGTGAGTTGTTTGTGTCTTACAAATCTCTGACAATAGTTAAAGACTTATTAGCATCCAACCGTATGGTGCGCACCATCAATTAGATTGCTTAACCGCATCACTTTGCTAGAAGTGCAAATTGATTCAAAACGATGACACATGCAGGAACTTACTCAGTGGGCAAAATTATATTTCTAATACCTTTCAGAGATAGGAAAAATAGTCCTACGCCGCGTGCGGATTGCTGTGAATTCATTCAAAATGCTTCGATCGCCACGATTTCTCCAGATTCGAAGAATTCAGATCATTGCGTAAAAGTTTTCTCGATAATGTCGGGCCATAGAAATAATGTGTTTATCTGAAGTTGACTAGAATGGAAATTGACTCAAGGTCGCGGCACATCCGGGGGAACTAAGTTGGGGCAAGAATGACCAATGAAAACCTCAGAATTACACATGTGACTGATTCTAACCCAATGATACAGCCGTTGACAAGTGTATCTAAGTGGAAATGCGTGCGCTTCATGTGCCACTATTATGCATAGCATGAAGTTTAACTTCCATTCTAGAGGTTTTATTGTTGTCAATTTCTATGTGTCGGGCCCTCCGATCATTATTAAAGAAAGTTAGCAGGCGCACCGAAAACGCTCACAAACTTCTCTGTAGAACTTCACATCGACTGTGTCTCTTTGCTGTGGGATCCGGTTGATAACAGTCACTGAAACTTTGAACAATTTGGCGTGTTTAATGTTGAACTGGCTGCTCATTGTTCGATTGCTATGGTATTATGTCAGCCGATTGTGCCATTTTATAGGCATTACATGTTCCAATGCTTCCTTTCTAGTCAAACAGAAGAGGAGACGACCTGTCTAATTCTGTGATGCGCATAGACGAGTTGTTAGTGTTTTTTTTCAATCCACTCATGACAACCCCTTTGTATTCAATATCCATGTCCGTTCTAAACTTATATTATTATAGTGTCGGATTTCCATGACAATGGCGATCGTGGCCACCGATCATAGTCAATGGGGCTGTTCATTAACTAAAATTCTGCCGGCAGAATATTCTGCCGACTTAATGAACGACGGTATAATACTGAAGCCGACTGAATATTCTGCCAGTTTCGGTGTTATACTATCGTTCATTAGGTCGGCTGAATATTCTGCCAGCAGAATATTAAATCTGTTTAATTTTCTGTCGGCAGAATTTTAGTTAATGAACAGCCCCAATGTATGACATCGAGGGTGACGATCATTCGATTAGGGACTTAGGGCTGTTTCACACATGCACAGAATTAGACAGCTCGTTTGTTCTTCTGTTTGACTAGAAGGGAAACATTGGAACATGTAACGTAAATGAAATGGCACAATCTCCTGACTAAATACCATAGCAATCGAACAATGCGCAGGCAGTCCAACATACAGATTGTTTCATAAAAAATGGATCACCCTTAAACATCGCCTTAACTTCAACTTTGTCTAACTTCGCCAAACTTGAACGAATTTCTCTGAAATTTGGAAAATATGTCAGTTGTGCTTACTAATATCATTGTTGGAAATTTCAAGCATGAATATTGAGTTGTTTTCCTGTTATAGATAAAAAAGTAGTAGATAATTTGATCTTCATTTAGCACTGTTACACAAAATCATACCTCACTCTTATAAAATTACATTTGTTTCCTTTTTTATGTAATATGTTGTTCTACAAGCCAAAAGCTATTAAGCAAAACAAAAATAAAGAAAATCGGTCAATCAGAGCCAGTATAGCACCATTATTCATCAACAATAATGTAACTGCTACATGTGATTAACTGGACTCCATGTTCCATAGCTTCGTGACTTCGTTGCGGTGGTGTTGGCAGCACTCCTGATTGCTTTCAGCTAGAAATCTATCTCTTACCGGTTGAAAACAATACAAAGCAAAAATTAACAATAACGAGATCGCATTCACAAAAGGCAAAGTGTCAACCTTGCTAGAACTAGGGTCTTCTTTGCGAGCTACAAGCAAGCGACTAAATGTCCCTTACACAAATGTGCATCGATGGCGCAATGATGATTTTCGACTCTGTCGTAAAGAGGGTCCTGGCCGTCCACGCAAAACATCCAAACGTAGAGACCGCCTAATTTTGAGATTTGTTAAAGTTGATCCAAGTCTCTCGTTAACTGAGATGGCTGCACTAGACTCGTCTATTACTAAGTCCACTATTCGTAGAAGACTTATTGAGTCAAATTTCAAGAGCTGTAAGAGGCCCTCTCAGATCGAATTATCAGATCAGCATACAAAAAGACGTCTCAGATGGGCAATGCGTCATTGTCACTGGCGAAATCAATGGGATCGGGTTGTCTGGTCTGATGAGGCATCAGTCCGTCTGAAGGATAGTGATGGTCGATTGAGATTATGGATAAAATCTGATCGGGAAATTCCGAGACATTTACATCGTCCCCGGGTACAAGGTGGTGCGACTCTACTGATTTGGGCTAGCATTTGGACCAATGGCCGCTCTGAACTTCACATACAGCAAGGAACCATGAATTCTGAACGCTATGTGAATGTTTTACGAATGAACATTGGCCAAATGACAGATCAACTTGGTGATCCATCGACTTGGTTATTTATGGATGATAATGCTACGTGTCACAGGAGTAGTAAAGTCAACTTATGCAAGTCTCAATTAGGGCTTAGGACATTATCTTGGCCAGCTCGTTCTCCTGATGTGAATCCCATAGAAAATGTATGGAGTATTCTAAAACGTAACGTTCGTCGTTCACTGCTACCTACAGATGGCGTGTCACAACTTACGTCACTGTTAAAAAGAGAGTGAAGAAAGTTAGATCAGTCAAAAATCAACGATATCATCGAATCAATGCCTAGACGAATTGGTAATGTCATTAACAATAAGGGTAGGGCCACAAAATATTAGCTTCTTAAGAACCGTTACTGTATCATAGCTTATCAGAAAATATAAGGACATTTAAATATATTAGGGACATGAAATAACATGAAAAATGCTTTCTGTATCATACTTATGTTTTATTTAGTCAAATTTTAGGATGATCCACTTTTTATGAAACGAACTGTATAAACACGCCAAATTGTGTAAAGTTTCAGTGACTGTTATCAACCGAATCACACAGCAAAGAGACACAGACGATGTCAAGTTCTACAGAGAAGTTTGTGAACGTTTTTTCATGCGCCTGCTAACATTATCGAGAAAACTTCTGCGCAATGATCTGAATTCTTCGAATCAGAAGGAATCGTGGCGATCGGAGCATTTTGAAGGAATTCAGAGCAATCCGCAAGCGACGCACGACTATTTTTCCTATCTCTGTAAGGTATTAAAAATTTCTTTTTGCCCACTTATTAAGTTCCTGCATGTGCCATCTGTTTGAATCAATTTGCACTTCTAGCAAAGTGATGCGATTAGACAATCTAATTCTGTGCCACATGCGACTTTTTGCAACGCGGTTGTCGCTACAATTTGGAACTGGCCTTTCACATTGGACTTCGATATCTCCGACTGTCAATCATCAGACAAAACATTTCGATCTCTCGATTTCATGAGACATAGATAGTGGATGTGTCTTAGTCTATTGGAGAAGGGCATGAACCAAAATTACTCTGAAATTTCAATCTTTATTTTGTTTTCATCGAAATCAGTAGGAAATTTCTATTAGAATATCTAAAATTTATTACATACAGTATTACGCCATAATATTCAAAATCAGCAAAAACCATTCCTACTTCAACTATTTTTTTTCGCCGTCTGCTCTCCGTAATATACATGTAAGCTCATTTGACAGACATAGAAATCTCAGCAACCCATTCAATCAGTTCATCGATGAAAGTCGATTGCGTCATTTGTTCATAGCACAAGTCAACAAATGTTCACGAAGCGACCACCTTCATCATATCAATAAGAAATTAACAGCTTTCACAATCTACTGCATCTATTGTCAATATCCGCTGCTTTTGCAAGTGTTCCAGTCTAGTCAATCAATAAACTATTGTGCATTGGCAGTGCCCTCTGAGAGTCTTGCATGTAATGAAAATAATGCTCTCCATGGTGGAAGCTATTCGAATCATCAACTTATTCATATTCTGGGAATCATTTTGGTGTGTGAATCTTTTTTTCTCTTGTTCGATCTATGTAAATGATCAACAAACTTAGAAAGTTAATTATCAAACTCCCGATGATGCTAGAGATGAGTGATACATGTATGAGATAGTTTTAGCACAGATACATGAATAGATTAGTCAGTTTATAAAATTAATTTACTTTTAATAATCAACTCATTTTATAAAATATGCATATTCACAGACATGTGAATATATAGCATATTAATTGTATAAAGCAAAAAATTCTGATAACTAACGCTTTCTTCATGAACAAAATCATAATTTTGAGCATCAATTTCACTTCAGATGATAAAAATGATTGCTGGGTTGCATGTGAAGCGCTGTGCAACTCCTTATACCTCAATGAAGTTTATCATGGAATTTCTTGCAAAGTGTTGAAAGCACGCAGGTTTGCTACAATAATCTGCGAGTGTGTGAGCAATGTCGAACCGCACACACCCACGAAACATCAGAGGCTTCGACTTCGAACAAAAATTACAGTATTTCATGGACAGCATAACGAAATTATGATTGATGAACCTTTTGTCTGAACGATTGAAATTACTGGTAAAAATGCATAACTACAAGCCGAAATTTGGCGATTGGCATATAGCCGCATGTACGTGTGTATATATACAACCCCCGGTGCCGTTACTGCTTGGTTAAGTGTGCCATTTATTTTGGTTATCCAAACGACTTCATAAACTTCAATTCAATTAGTAATCGCTAGAATAGCAAAGTCTTTTTTAAACAGTTAACGAGTGACAGGCGCGCATTCGTTATTCTTAAGCTACTGTTATGGAAAATGCAAGCTTGAAGCTTGAAAAAGTCGCAATTTGCTTGCATGATCACATCGTCTGTCTGAAAAACATGAATTGTTCATGAAAAGCCTGGATATATAATTTTATTACATTCTACACATAAATTGGCATTTCATGAATTCGAAATCATGATGATAAACGTCACTGCCAGACAATGTATGAAGCATTGCTAGTCAATTTCAGAGACTGGCTAATAACGTAGGATGCGGTAATGTGGGAGATACAGATACTGAGACAATGAAATCACCACTCAAGTGAACTGATATTATATCGGAAGTTATAAACAGCCGTAATACTAAAGAAGAAGATGAAATGCTGATTTCACCGAATTGATCAAACTGATGTTTTTATTGCTATACAAGAAATTGATGATTTCAGCATTCTTTCATTTCTTTCAAAATGCAGACGATGAAATTTTCATGATTTATCACTCTCTTGAGCAATTTGTCACAATATTTCCGACCTTATTAAATTGCTTCTAAGGACAGCTTGAATTCTTAGACTGCACATTGATAGCCTAACATTGAACCAATCCACACCGGACAGAGTTGTAAGTTGACTGAGGAGGGCCTGAAAGTTAATTTCCATTTATTTGTGAAGGTGTGAAATTCAATGAATGACGGTGTTAGTAAATATATTGATGCAAATTAGAAATGAGGCTAATGTGAATACCGTCGGGGTTGACTTTTGCAAGCTAAAGCTGGATTTTGCCAGGAAATGAAAAGACCAACAAACCGACTAAAACTAGAATTCCGGAAAATCTGTCTGTCTCTTCGCAAAATTTTCGATAACAAATTGGGATTCGAGTATGATGATGCATGCACGTTTTTACATGTTGCAGTTTATTTTAATTATATCGCTGTCAATTCCTTGCACTGAATGATCAGCAAGAATACATGTGCACCTATTTTAAAAATCTTAGATTTGATCTGATCTAAGTTTGAATCCACGTCTCACTATCACCGTCTAGCGAATACTCTACCTGCAGGGCCACACTGACGGATAATCTCAACTCTCAACTCAAACAGTGTGCAATAGTCTCTTAGAACGAATTTCTACTTTTATCGGAAATATACTACTAGTGCTGGAGAAGTAAATTGTGATTTTGGAGAACGAAGAGAAATGAAAGAACACAGTTCACAGTACAGGTGTGCTTTCGGGACCCGAATCTGATCGGGTTGGTTGAGAAAAATAAACATATTTTGAGCATGTTATAGCTGAATTTTGGATTTTCGGCATCATTGCTGCTAATCATGAATCGTATTATCGCATGAATCTATGAATATTATCGTATGAATCGGTCCAAAGTCTCTGTGTTAGCGTCAATTCGATTATTAATACCGGTAGCTATTTTCATATTTACTCCTTTTATTATGCTATAATATACTGGTAGGATGGATGAGTTAAGCTTAATTATTATGCAGAGTTAAGTAAGTAAGAAATGTTTATATTGTCATATTTTCAAGTACAAAGTGAGTAAAGATAGGTGACACGGTGAATACAAGATATGCGATATACATGTGGTATGCATTTCAGATGTAAAGTCATTTCTGAAGCGTCGAGTTAAAGAGACGAGCACAATAAGGGAAAAAAGATGAACTTCTGCGTTTGGTTTTACAGAGAGGCAGTTGCACTTGCTTAGATCGGGGAAGAAACTGAGGTGTTAAAGAGTGTAAAAAATGATTACTTTGTAGAATTTCACGAAAAACTTGTAACGCTCTTGCTTCCCGACGATTCGAAAAACTGCTCAGGAGTTGACAGCGACATTCAAAATCACAAATAATTCTATGGCAACGCTTTCTGATTTTCTCTATTTTATAGGCATTTTTCGCTGATAAACCGACAAAAAGTGGGGCATTGTATTCAATGATACCTCCTATTAGGGAATAATAAATTTCAACCATGCCTTCTCTGGAAGTCGATTGGAACTTTTTCATTTTCTTTAAAAGGTAGATTCTTTGTGAAGCAATGCGACAGATATAGCTGACATGAGAATTCCATTTTAGGTTATTCTGAAAGATGACCCCTAAAATCTTGAGTTCGGGTTGAGGGTTGATCACAGATGGCAGTGAAAAGTGCTGATTCCTCTTGCTTACTACCATCAAGTTAGTTTTTTCCACATTTAACGCAAGTCGTCCTTGTAAGCACCAATTCTGCATATTATCAATTTCCTCTTGTATCAAATTATTCAGGTTGTTAGTCTCATCGAACGGGACAACGATTTCCACATCATCGGCATATTTGTATTGCAGCTTTTGAAGAGCGAGGCACAAGTGATCCCATATAGCAAGAAAATAGGTACGGAGATATTATTGAGGCCTGGGGAACTCCTGAAGTCACCGACGAGCTGGAGCTATAGACAGAATTAAAAAAGCGTACTTTTTGAGATCGATCTTGCAAGAAATTTAGTAACCATTTCAAGGATATATATGAGAGGTTGGAAGCATTAATTAGAGTTTTAAACAGACTTCCGTGATCAAGTCTTATCGAATGCACGGCTTAAATCGAAAGAAATAACAGCGCCCCAATAAACGTTTCCTCTTCCAGAATCTTAGTGAGAAAATCGTAGAAAGAAATTTGTGCCATCAGTGTAGATGAATCAGGTCTAAAACCAAACTGGTTTGAACCGTACATGCGAATTAATTCACCTTTTATGCTTTTAAGGATTAATTTTTCAAATACTTTGAAGACCACGGGAAGAAGGGAAATCGGTCTGATGCTTGAAGCAGTTATGTTCTTTGATTTCGGTACAGGAATGATGTCGGAACACTTCCACTGAGTTGGTATTATACCGGTTTCAACTGATAAACAAAATAAATGGGTCAGAGGTTCTGTGATAATAGCTGCACTTTCACGAAGTAATCTAGGTGGTATTCTGTCACTGCCACTGGACTTCTTTATCTTTGATGATGTTAATTCTTCGTACACAGAAAGAACGTCGATGTCTTTTTTCAGATTGATGGTTTCATCCTTCGTTTTGGATTTGGCAATCAGTAACTGTGAAAGCTCATCCCAATCTGGGGGCGGAGAGAATATTGACGTCAAAGATTCATTTATAATTTCAGCAGCTTCTTCAGGAGACTGGAAAGTATTGACGAAAGATGAGATGTCGTTAGATGATTTTCCTTTGTTATTTCGAAGATGTTTTACAATATCCCATTTTCCACGTTTTGAATTTTTCATTCGTCTGACTCAATTTGCTTTTGCTTTCTCTGTTTCTGTTTCTAACTTCTTTTGAAAATGTTCAAATTGTTGGGTATCATTTCTTTTGAAGGCTTCGTGTTTCTGCTGCATAATTTTCTTTAGAACAGGCGTTATCCATGCCTTTTCATCTTCTTTCATTTCAACAAATGAGAATGGTATTACCGAGATTGCCGAATCAATCCAGTTATAGAAGATATTGCATTTTTCCTGAACATTTGAGGGCATACGATACAAAGAACTCCACGGTAAGGTAGCAAGTGCCGACATAAACGCTTCTACGTTGCTCCTTCGATAGTCATAAACTTTAGTAATTCGTTTTTTTCGAGTCTCTTTGCTATATGGTAGCAATAGAATGGCATTATGGTCTGCTTTATCGAAGTTAGGACAACTTATTGGTGAGGAATAATGTTGTTGAACAGATGATTCCATAAAGATTTTGTCCAAAGTTGCTTTCCCTCTGGTTGGAAAATCTATGCTTTGAGAAAGACCAAGGATATCAGACAAATCATCCGTCGGCATCTGGTCAAAATCGCCTAGCACAATCAAAGTACCATCGGTGACTGATTCCACCGCTTGATCATCTGTATCAATCAGATAAGTGATAACCTCATCATATTGATGCCTCAAAAGATTTGGCGGCATATATAAAGCGACCATTACCATGTTTTGTGATGGAAAGGATAACCATGCGACTTCCACACATGAAGGAGGCTGCTGGAAAGTATCCAACTTGGAACTGGTTATATGATTTCGTATATAACAGAATTAATAACACATGCCTGAATTTTCTATCATCACGAAATAGTATATTGTATCCTGATAATCTTATTTTTTCATCCGATATATTCGAATTTAGCCACGATTCGGTTAAAGCAATAATATCTGGAGTGAAAGAATTAGTAAAAACGGATAGTTCATCATATTTGGAACACAGAGACTGTACATGTATATTACACATGAATATGGATGGAAACTGAGGTTTGACATCAGTTTCTTCATAGTCGTCAATGTTGGAGTTTGTCGGGAGAGGTTTTGGAGGGTCATAAGGTGTAGGGTTCAAACTGTGATACCCTAAAAGCGTCGTGGAAAATTTTTTATGTCTTTCCGTAATATGATTTTGCCTTTATTTATTACAACGTCTTCACCATCCTTTTGCCTGTTGCGAAGTTCTTCCATCATACGCCTGTCTTTTACTTGTTGCATGCGCGTTTTATCGATATTGATATAGATATGGCGGAAAGTTTAGCTATAACGTAGTTTCTTTGCATTTCTGAGTATTTCGTTTCTACAATCCACGGATTTCATTTTAACCAGCAAAAGACGGTGCTTCCCATCATCACGTTTGCCAAGGCGTTTAATTTCCTCGACATCGCCAGTGGACGCCCCAAGATATTGAAATATGTCATTACACGTCCTCTTGTCATTTTCCTCCAGATCGTCACTTGAAGCTTCTTCAACTCCTGAGATTATTATATTCCTTTCCTTTCTGAAACGCCTAAGAGACTCCTGCAAAACGTATTCCATGCTATCAGAATATGATTTTTCCAGAAGATTTAACTTTGACTGCAGAGCCTGAACTTCATGTTTCATTTTCATATTTTCTTTTGATACGGCAGACAATTGTTCGAGGAAAGGGTCTAACTTTTCCTTCAGTTTGGTTTCTAGTATGGTCGCTAAAGTATTCATGTTGATATTCATCTCGGTTGGTTTGACCTGCTTCTGTGATCTTATGTGAATGAATGCTTCCATAAGTTCTTTTTTCTTAATTGAAGGCATTTTATTGATCAATTCTTCATCAGATAGAGTGATAATGTCTGTATTTGTCGCCATAATATCTTGAAAATAGCAAGTACCATGAGAATTACCGCAAAACTTTAACTAATTTGAGCCTGATTCGATCCCTTGACCACGTGTACTACAACTTGCGCCGCTACACACTGCGCTACTACAGCTCAGATGACCAGCTGCTTAGAGGTTCTACTGACTCTTGGAAACGGAAATTCG
This sequence comes from Prostheceraeus crozeri, assembly GCA_907163375.1. Taxonomy (NCBI): domain Eukaryota; kingdom Metazoa; phylum Platyhelminthes; order Polycladida; family Euryleptidae; genus Prostheceraeus; species Prostheceraeus crozeri. The sequence continues at coordinate 505,881 of CAJQUW010008438.1, read as the reverse complement.
CCTGCGTGGTATGTCCGATATCTAGACTGAGCCTGCAGATCGAACGATTACAGTGTCACGAAGAAAGAAGTGAACATCAATCAAGCACAGATGATAATTCCCAAATATCGGCGAAGATCGATGAAATATCCACACAGAACACTATCGATGATATCAACGAGGACGAGAGGATTCGGACGATATAAAATTTCCACAAAATGGCCGACCCAGACCAACACAAATACACGAAAATCGATGATAGAACTAGAGCGATTAAGATCCGACCGCTGTCAGTCGCATGAAATGGGTTACTGGTAGGGTCAGTTACTGGGTAGGGTTGGGTCGAGTTCGAGGAGGGTAGGCGGGCAGCATTTGGGTCGGGCTCAGCTTCATCTTGGATTTTATCGGGACGGGTTGACGCTAGTTTTTGGGACCACTGCACACTTCTGGTTCAAAGCATCAATCTTGATAAAAGTGAGGTGCGACTGTGACATTGTATTACATTCATTGTAGCATTTCATTCTTTTAAGATTCACCACATGCATTAAATCGAATTTTACATGACAGTGGAACAAATTTCCACATTTTGAGGTTAATACAGAATTTTTGGCATTAGATTTTGCCAACATGCTAAAGGCTCTTTCCACTTGTAAAAACCTTTTGCATAGAGTCATGTGCTTTCCTTCTAGCATGAAGTCTGGTTCCTTTTATGATGAATGAATTTCATAAAATAATAAAAAAAACATGCATGCTAGAAAGAATGCACAATGACTCTATCAACATTTTTTAATAGTATTTACATTCTTGTACTTTTGCTTTGAGTGTTTATTTGAAATATCATCTTGATAAGGTTTGAATTGTTGAAACAGAGGCCTGATATTGACCGAGCAATGAATAAATAAAACGAATTAATTATGACTTAAGTTCATCAATAAAGTCAGGATGAGAGACGGTTACTTATATTTATTGCAAGAACGGTAGCAGTAATATTGGGAAAAGAGGTCTACCCAGTCTTTTCAGTAAAAGGTTGGCAAAAACTGGTGGTTTTTGCCAAGTTTCACAAAATTTTACTATACTGACTTTTTACCGGTGGAATACACACATCCCAGTATGCACATGCGCATGAATTTCGCGAGTCTAAAGTAGCCCTAAACGTGTGATCTGACACAACGAGATAAAGAAACCATCGTTATGTGCGCAAACTATGGAATTCAAATAGTTTTCTCGTGTTAAATATGTACGTAAAAAATCTAGAAGTCTCAAAATATTTTCATTAGTAACTCAATTCAGAAACCTACATCTATGGCAGTGACTGGGCGCGCTTTGCTGTTATATCAAAGGTTTTGTCATAGTCTGAGTTAAGCCGAGGTAATTATAGTTCAAAGGCAAATTTACCTGTCGATTGGCTATCTACTCCCCAAAAATAATGAAACTATTCACAGTCTATGACGAATATCTGATTCAAATCAGCAACGAATGTTTGTTCATTGTACTCGTAATAAGTCCGCATAGGGACTGAATCGGTCCTTCATTCCCGAGGTTTACTCAGATCTATATGCTTTCTGACGTGTGAGCTTTCCAAAGTTTGTATTAACTTCCTCTAACTCACCGATCTCTGTACTATCGATACATTCAACATTTCAATGTTTTAAATTTTAAGCTTTTACTAATTTTTGAAGATGTTGAAACTTTACCGAATTTTGGCTATAAATCTCTTTAATCTCCTATATGATCCCTAAAATCTCCTCCTATTCATGATGCCAAAATGATCGTATGTAGCAAGAAGTCAAGTTTGAGGACAAACTGATATTGGTAAGATTAATTTGTCGTACTTGAATATACGTATGTGCATAGCAAATGTGTGTTTGAAATATCGGAGTGTTTTCATACAGTAGCAGCTCAAAAAAGCGTCTGAAATGATATTCTGTAGGTTGCAGTACTTCAAATGAGATTATAGCGAAGAAGGACCACTTTCAGTACTCAAAGTATTATTCAAATGCTACTAAATGTGCCTTTGCTACTGCATGTACAATCTCTTATAAGTAGATGGCGTATGACATTTAAATTTTTAAGGCTGTATTTATTGTCTATGGTGTAAAGCATGCCCGAGTTTGATCTTTAGCCGAATCGATGCATTTCAGTCAATTATTTACAAATGTAGCAAAATGCAAATCTTAGAAAATACTTATCACAGTAGGCAATAATCTTGACCTTCAAGTGGTTCAAATTCAAGATATTTGGAGAGGAGTTTAGAAAATGTGGTAGGACTAAAAGTCATGAAAGCCTGCCTTAGAGAATTTAGATTTATGAGGATCACGACCGAAAATATGACTTCATATCCGATTAGCCCCTCGCTCAACTTGGGTACACTGTGCATTCTTGCTATCACTCAGAACAAAACTCGGCCAAGTGGAAGAAAACGCGTAGTGTGCTTCCGAGTAAAATAAATTTTTATTTTTTTTATGGATCTTTGCAACTCTTTTCTAATGTCATTTTTGGCTAGTCTGTATGCTACAACAACTTTTTTGTTGATTTCACCATTGTAGTCACAGAGGGTCTTCTCATTAAAATTAAATGTAAATAAATCGATCCCAAATAAAAATAAGGCTTGCAATAATTTGGAATTAAATGACTTCAATTTGGACTCGATATTTTCAATTTGAAGTTAGGATTGTGCAGCCGCAAAAATATTTTCTGCAGGATGTCCGCCACATGTCCAAAATGACATTTTGAACCTTATTTGAAGATTTATTTGAATTAGTCTGCTCATTGTCCCTTCATTGTTTGTTTGTTGCTTTGATTCTTTTATTTGTTTTTTCATACATTGATTATCTATTTTTTATTTGGCATTGTTGAATTTGATTTTGTAACTGGCTTTGCAATTAATTCACTTGTTAGCTGCATGTGGGGCATGCTGTGAACTGCACAATGTGCAAAAATTGAATGATCGCTAAAATTCATAGATCAATTAATTCAACTATGCACTGTAGGCTGTACACAGCAAAAAATACTAAATCATCAAAAGTGAAATGTTTGGATTTTAATTGCCTGAAAAAACATTTGCCATTTTTCTGTGACGTTTCAACTGTGATGTCTTAAAAAAATTTCAGATATTAACATATGTTTTCTGTGAAACCTTTATGTGAGATTTAACGGCTATTGTCTCTGTCTTTAACCGTGCACAGTTTGCAGTTGTCTGATTTTTTAACAGAAGGCATCCTGAAAAATGATTTCTGTTCTACTGTCATTGACTGATTGTAAGTGTGACGTCATCAATCGTCTAATTGTGACATCGTCAAAGATATCTGATGCAAGAAAATGCTTCATGTGAACATTTCCGCTGTTTTGAACGGTGCAATTTGCAGTGAATGAAGATCACAATCACTGAAGAAGGCAATGTTTCATGAGAAAGATTTCGAATGACCAACATACCAGACCTTCCGATGGGACGAAAGTTTCATTGAATCTGTCATACTTACCAATCAGAGGCACTGCGGTACTTGTAGATGGCATAGCCTCCGCTACCATCATTTGGAAGACACTGAGGGATAGGAGAATGGTAACACCTAAAGTGCACAAGTGAAATAAAAACATTGACTAAGCATTAGACAAACAAAAATAAGCATTCAAATATATATATCATACAATGCTTATGACAAACAAAACTTTTTATAACACGGCGTATACTGCGTGAGATATACAAGTGTAGATATAACGTACATCTGTTAATTCAGATCACCGAAAATGAAATATCAACAATTAGATGATGCATATATTGTTGAGTATGTGAAGCCAATAAGAATGAAAGATAAATTATGAATATGAAGGATTGCGGATATACATGAAAATGAAACAATGGACGTAATAAGTAAACGTGCAGCATTCCAAATGCACAAATTGACAGCTGAAGTATTCATCCTATCTCAATAAACGTCATTAGTAGCACGATAAAATATCAGCAAATAGAGAATGCAAGTACTCAACTTAAATTATATTAGCTTAAAAAGAATGCAACTTCTCAACTTGAAAAGTGATTTTTTTATAATGTCCATCAGTTCTGTACACGAATAATTGGCTATTGAAATATCTTAAGTACACCCAGCAATGATATCCATGTATTAAAGCTCACCTTGATGTTAGCAGATAAGAGGAAAGAAATATTTCGTTATCTCTTGGTATGAGCTTGATGATGTTAAGTAGTTATGTAGCATTCAAAGAAGTTTCAGAAAATACATATTAATAGAAGCATATTGCAGCAAACGTCATGGCGTCAGACAATAATTAAAAAATTATTCATAATTTTACTATTGTTCAATAAACTTTGTTACAGGATTCATTCCGACACTGACACATCAAAGGGGCCTAACTGCTTCGATGCTGTTGAGAAATTCCATATGCTGTAGATGTGAATGTTTACGTGAAGATTATTATCATGCATGTTGGGCAAAATCGCTTGAAATCACTGTGACTATTTATTGCGTCAGTAGATAGATTCCATGATTCTACGGAATTCATGTGCTTAATAGATTTAGTGTGCACGGAGATTGTTTGTGATCTGCATTTGTGACTATTTTCCTCATGAAAGCTTAAAAGTTGGGGCACGGCACCAACAAAAACATTCTGCTACCTAAACCGGCACATAAGCTAATGAAGCACTCTGCAAAAGGAACCAGGATTTCACGTGAAAATTTGAAATCTTGAGTTTCTGAATCAGTTTTTAGAGATGCTGATCAACTCTGATCTGATGACTTTATTATCAGCTCCATATTTTTAGCCCTCTAAAAAATTTTTCGAGACGATTTTGCTACGCTATTAATATACAGTGATCATTATAATCTGATAATTATTGAAATAAAAATAGGATGAATACCTACAAAACTGAAGTCATTGTTAATCAAAGAGATTGCGGAAAGTATGATAGATTTCAAGCATGCTTGTGTGATTCACTTTATGATCAGGACAGGGATATATATATATATATATATATATATATATATATATATATATATATATATATATATATATAGAAAATCAATTGAAATGAACCAATCTGATAATTTGAGAAATATTTAGCTTGCTCGAATAGGTTGCATCATGCCTCATAAAACTGCAGCTCAATTATACTTTTGAAATTCACCTTAACTCATTTGCTTATTCAACTTAATTCATTAACAATAGTCAATCTGTTTGTTATTTTTTGAAGTCAAACTTTATTCAGTTAACGTTCTCACAATTTTCATGTACGAGAATTCAAAGACTTTCATAGTTAAAAAAATAGAAAACCGATCAAGCACACGACACCCTACGGCTTCCCTATCGCTTACGTTTTTGTCTGTGTGGTTATTGCTGATGAACTTTGTACTTATGTAGTTCGAATTTTCGTCAAATACCCTTCAAATCAATTTCTTCAATTTTTTGACAAATTACTTGGCCAAATGGTAAATATGTGACGTAGTTTGCTACAAATAATATTGATAGAGGAATGTTGACGCTTTATTGGTATGCATTATGTTGAGGTATTTTTGGAAGCTGCTCAATGATTTGTCCAAGCTCGTGTTCAATTAATATGCGTAATGCTATGACTTCAAAATTTTAAATATACTTTTCTTATTTGAGTCTTCATAGAAAGAAAATAGACACCTACCAAGTCACTCAATGGTCCGAGATTTATATTAAGATTTAGACGTATTTCGCCAACTCTTCTCAAACTCTCTCCATTACTCGTGATTATTTCCTCCTTGTCATTGATTAATTTGCTGATATTGATCTAGTATTGTACGTGAATCTACCAATAAACTTTTCGCGAACCAGCGTTATCTCTACTGTGTATAATAGATGCATGCTGAATGCGCTTGTACCTGTACATGTAACTCCACTTACAAGTTGTTCGCTGCAGTGGCACTGAGTAGACACTCAGGGGTTCGACTTAGCTAGAAATGATTTCGACTTTAATGGATGTTGTTAGGTCCTATGTGTCTGAGAAATGCATCGAATGTCTGTCGCAGCAGATTTGTTGGCGATTGGCCCAAACAGACAACTTAAAACACCATCTTCTTGTATTTAATAGCAACCATCTGTATCGAAGAGTAACTTAACTGTAAATCCAAGTGACAGGATGCAGCGACATGCACTCAGTCGTTGGCTTATGGAATAAAGTTATCATCTGATTCAGGTTGTTATCCAATGCGAGAAGCGGGCTCCTCAAGTTGCCTGTTTGGGCCAAACCCACCAATAAATCTCCGGCAGACACTTTCCAAAGACACAAACATTACATGTATGTTCTATCCAAAAGCATTCACTGATCGTTGACTTTTCCAGCCAAGTTGATCCCCATGGGCGCCCGGTATATTACAATTTGAAGTTTCTAGGTGATAAGTTTTCAAAGACATATATGCTTTAGCTTTTACAATTTTCATTGGCCTTGACATTGTAACTTCAAGTGAGCCCTTAAACCAACAAGGCCGTGTATGTGGTTGTGCATTACTAGGACACTCAAATTTTCGCACTTTCTGTAGACTTTCAATGGATATTTTTGACATCTTTCGGTTCTACGCGTTGAAGTCACTATTTTGGAACTTCTGGGCCGAATACCTGCATGGCTTTGTATTTTCCCACACGTGAAATATTCTCACATCGAAAAGTGAATGTCATAACGCAGCTTTTGCTCTAAGAGTAGACAATTCTTTACCAAAATTTTCTATGTAATGGAGATCAATCATGCTTAATGGTCTTTCATATATGGCTTCACATATTGCTTAACCAAGCCCGTGTGACCAAGTTCGTGCACCAGGTCACGCATTTATTAAGTTACATCATATTTGTAGCTGTGAAGTGTACATGCAGACAGTTACCTACACAAGTTCATTCATTCATTCAATAAAAAAATAGCTTATATGGAATACAATGTATAATATGGATTATATGGATAATAGCAACATCATAAAATGCTCCTGACTCTTTTCAACTATAAATCTAAAGAAAAATAGAAGCTGACATGATAAATACATCTTTTAAATACATCCATTTGAATTCTCACATTCTAAAAAAGTTCTGGAGTGTAATAACAGGGTAAACATAAAAGAATATCAGGACTTCAAATACTAATTATGGCAGGACAAGGCAACGCACGAGGTCTGGCGATATTCCATTGGAAAGATGACGCTTTAAAGTTTTTTTACTTATGTCATATGCATTATGCATTCATTAGATAAATATTTAAAAGATTTTCCAACTTTAACCGGTCATGAATACCAGGTGCAGGTTCAATCAGTTTGATTTCATATCACTGGGATTCCCATACTGGTAAATAACTTCATCAAGCAATATCTATTTTCCCTGTGGGATTGTTTCCCACGGCATCAATGAAATCTTGAATCACAAATGACTGTCTAATAAGCGATTCTAAACAAAACAGCACGTCATTTTTCGTTGTTCGCTGGTATGGCTCAGCCGAAACCGAAAGCCTTCTATGTTATTGAATTCAGCAAATCTGAATCATCAACAGTAGTCGCTCAACGCGCTTTTCGATCCAAATTTGGAGTTATTCCTCCCGATAGGAAACCCATACGGAGTTGGCTCCATCAGTTTGTTGAGACTGGATGTCTGTACAAAGAAGAGTCCAGAACGACCTCGAATGACGGAGGAGAGTGTTGAGCGCATTCGAAGTGTTTTTGCACAAAGTTAGCAAAAATCGAGTGAGCCTTGAACTCAATCTACTGTTTCAAAAAATTTTACGAAAGCAGTTGGGCATGAAACTGCACAAATTACAATACCCACAAGCCTTATCAAGCGATCATAAAGAGCGGAGAATGGAGTTTTGCAGTTTCATCTCTTTCAATGGGGAAGATTCCGAAAGCATGGAAGGATTTGACTATCACACCCATTCACAAATCTGGGTCAAAGACAGACTTTGGCAATTTTAGACCTGTTGCGCAATCCAGTTCAGTTTGTAAATTGATGGAGCGTATCATAAGGTCTGCAATAATGGAGCATATCACTTCCAATAGCATTATCAATAAGTCGCAATATGGATTTGTTCCCAAGCGCTCTGTTGAATCCGCTGGCCTTATCTTCTACGATAATCTGTTGTGTGAGCTTGATCATGGGAACTGTCTGGACCTAGTCTCCGTGGATTTTAGAAAAGCGTTCGATGTGGTGCCTCACTCACTATTGCTGAGAAAATTGTCATCGTTCTCTATTGGGGGTCAGCTTCGCAAATGGATATCGAACTTTTTATCTGATCGGAGGCAAGCCGTCACGATACATAATTCCTGCTCATCGTATCTGCCCGTAAAAAGTGGTGTCATTCAAGGATCAGTTATCGGGCCTACCCTATTCTCTATTTTTGTGAATGACATTGATGACATCACTGAAAACGCAAAGCTTTTAAAGTATGCTGATGACCTCAAAATTAGGATCTCATTCAAGAAAGATACAAATAGTCAAAGGCACGCCTCAGAATTGTTGCAGGGAGATATCGTAAACCTGAGTAGTTGGTCAAAAAACAACTACATGCCGATAAACTTGTCTAAATCCAATATAATGCACTTTGGCAGAAGCAATAACTGCAACCAATACTTTTTGAATGAAGCACGCTTGAACTCAATAAGCAAGTTCAAAGACTTGGGTATATCAATAGATTCAACGAAGTCCAACATCTTTATACCACACATACAAGTCGCCATTTCAAAAGCGAATCGTATGTTGGGATTGATAAAGAAGTCCTTCAAAACTAGAGATACATACGCTCTTACTACGTTGTACAAAGTCAAAGTGAGATCTATTATAGAATTTGGCTCTCTAGTGTGGTATCCTAAATACTCTTACGCTTCGAACTCCATCGAATGTGTACAAAGAAGATTCACCTTGTTCTTTCCTAGACTAAGAGGCCTTTCTTACAGATCTCGCCTACAACAGCTCAACCTCCTTAGCCTCAAGTCTCGTCGTTTGCGATACCGTCTGATTTTCTTGTTTAAAATGATTAATGGCTATGTTAATGTAGACTTCAACGACTTTTTTCGGCAGGCTTGCTGCCAAACAAATAGAGGCCACAGCTTCAAACTGGAAACGAGGCTTGCACACCATGACTACTATAGCCACTTCTGCACTGTAGAAATTGTATCTCATTGGAATGCATTAAAGATGGAGGAAATTAATGTGAATACAATAACAAAGTTCAAGAAAAGCATCTCTTCATATTTCGTTAGAGCTGATATTTGGTAGAGGAGTGACAGGTGACGTGCACAAGCTTATTTCAGAAACCTACTTGTAACTGTTTGATTTGAAGCCCTAAAGGGCTTTTGTATTTGCCATTATGTCTTTGACTTGTCTGTTTCCTTCATCTATTTTGTCTGCAAATACAGATTATTATTATCATTATTATCCTTGAACAATTTGAAGAAATGTACCTAACGATGAATTTGACGTCATTCATCTGCAGCACGGTAGTGCTGAGAGGCGAAAACGGTCGAAAAAATCGGGGGTCAAATCTGTTTGTCTAATGATGTAAGGAAGAGGAATAGAAGTAGAACTAAAAAAATCAAAAAATATTTCATCGAGCCATTTTCGAGAAAATCGACTTTACTGATTTTTCAAAATCGATGCTATAAAATAATCAATATCGATTATACTGCAGATTTAAAAAAAATTGGGGGGGATACTTTTCAATCTAGAATGTTAAGGATATTCATATTAACATTTCAAGACCAATTACGCAAATTTTCATCGAGCCGTTTTCGAGATAATCAACTTCATTGATTTTTCAAATTCGATATATACTTCAATGATCGATATCGATTATACCGCAGATTTACAATAATTGGGAGCGGATATTTTTTGTAATCTAGGATGCCAAGAATAATCCTGCTCATAATTTAAGACCAACTATGCAAATTTACATCGAGCCGTTTTTGAAAAAATGATTTTATTTATTTTTTTGATATTAATAGCCATAAAATGTACAGGGTGGGTATATTGCCAAAACTCGTACGTTACTTTATCTTGCAACAGCCATTGTTTGAAATTGGGATATTCTTTTATGTTCACTTTATTCAAAGTCATGCACCTGCTGCGAAAAACCAATTGCTGACACCCTAAGTTTCTTCATCTTCATTGTTCATTTCCGTTAAGCAAAATCTCGGTTATAATTACTTCTTTATAACTGTTAAGGTTTTGATAAAACTTTTGAGGGTTGATTCTATCTTCTCAGATCTTGTGGCACTGTCAATTAATAAGCTATTTAGTCAATTAAATGCTTGATGAAATAATGGCCTTATGCGGATGGACATAGTCAATTACAGTCAATCTCGCTTAATTGAGGCATGAATGTTAAAACAATTATACTCGAATTTAAGCGGGTGCTCCAACAGACCGGATTATCGTTATATGGTACAAATGTCTTTGTAAAACATAAGTCACCCTAATTAGACGAGATGACGCTATTTGAATTCTGATTTTGATGGTGTCAAAAGTTGCGTCTCTGACGTCAGTTGCAAGACTTTCCCTCCTCGACCAATAAAAATGAATGATTAAGAAATTGCTAAAAAGCGTACATTACGAAGCACTTTCTATGCCTAACTGTGAACGCAAGTTTTTATGTCATATTTCTTGTATGATCATCTACACAAATGCTAATAGCTCTCTGCCATTGAGGTATTTCTAGCATGAAGATGTCTTGCTTTGAAATTTGTGCACTCAGTTCGTTGAATGATTTGTCCATTCGATTCACAAAGATTGATTTCTAGAAGAACGTGTAGACCGAAAATGTGGGCTACTGATGATATTTCTACATTTAAGAATTGTTTATGAATTATTTATTTTTCTGGCTTTCTGGTAATTACGCCTTGAAATGATAGATCGCACAAATATTCATATTCAGTACTATAATGTAATATAAGCAATATAAGCACTACAACAGAAGTTGATTAATGCATTGATGATACATCAATAATGATTTGATGCACTGCCGTTTGACGACGGATGTTCCTTGCATCTGGTCCGTCTTAATTAATGTGTAGAATTTCAATGCAATATACATTTTCAGCAAAAATATGTTATGAATTCCTCATTAATTTTCCAACAAAGTAAATAATACTGAACATGCAGATAGTTTGACATAGATGTTCAAACTACAACTGAATTATTCAACTCATGAATTACTTCTGGAAGCGACCTTCATTTTAAGCATGAACAGCATTTTAAATTCAGCTTCATGTATAAGAATCATGCTATATGGACATGTTCAGGTCCTTAAATTTAGCTCACAAATATTAATCTGGTTTTAGATCTCCAAATTATCAGATCTCAAAAATTAACAATCAAAGTAAAAGAATGTGTCTCCGAACCATGCGTGAGTCAGTAATTTGTCCTTTGTTATTTGCCTTACCCATCAATGATACTGTCGACGATGTTTTAGGCATCGACTCAGCCACCAACAGTGATAACATCGTTAAAGACAGAAGAATTGTTACTCCTGTACACAGAATAAAATGCATTATGAATTTGAATTTGAGAATTTATTTGTCACTGGCAAATGTAGATGGGTGTCATATCAAATCCAATAGACCGAAGCCAAATCAATCTAGTCATAAAATGAGTAAACTGAGACTGTTTCATCCAATGCAATGCGGTCAATCTTTGAATTGATGTTTTGTAATGCAAATACAAATATAGAGCATAATTCATGAGGAATGAAATCCTCTCTATAACTCAATTAGGAACAATGATATGTCAGCGGAATGATATTCATTATTTCCTTGGAATTCGATCAATGATAGACATTTTTGAGGAACTGAATGAACAGGTGTGTATCACTAGCTTCCCATATAATAGGCTGTTCACTGGTTCTGTTGATTCTGCTACTAATTCTTAAGGTCAATATGATAATAATTAATTGGCAAAATTGTTTTGGAGGAAATCGCATGAAATATTATATTTTCAGAAAATTGATGCGATTGTTGTTCTTCCTCATTCTACGGAATAAATATTTGACGCTGTCTTTTCTAAAAAGTCTATCTTCTTAGCTTTTAAAAGCCTAGTACTGAGGAGTTGATGTAATCAAATAAATTATCAGAAGATTTCAATTCCCTAATTAAAAAGAAAGTACACTTTTGAGTGCATTCAATGCACAGGGTGCAATCAATGACTTCAGAGGAGAAAATTTCAGAATCTCTTCGGGACCATCATTTTAGAACTTCCCACTAGATTCCATTTTTTCTGCCATCATTTACTATTTTGCAACTCGATTACAAAGTTTCATAAGAATTCCAGGATAGTAAATGTACACTATGCTACTGTGTTCTATAAGGATCGCGTAAATGGATCAAGCGATTTTCAAAATTTCTTACTTTTTTATCCTCCAGAAGAACATCGTAATTCATAGATCTGTTGGGACAGGCGAAGATCAAATATCGCCAAACCAAGTTGACGGCATGATGGATCAAACATTCCAAATAATCATGCCATTAAGGAATAAGTAAAACCCATTTGATGTTCAATCATTTCTGTGTATAAGATTTTGTTAAAACATTTTCCACAAATGCATATAAATAATCTCAGTTAATTAAAAAAGAAAATGTCGCTGAAACCTCGATAATAGAAATCTAATTCAATCAGTTGCGAGTGGAAGCCAAATTTTAGCTCTGACTCTTCCTCAGTTGTTTTGGCTTCCACTTGAAACCGGTTGAATTAAATTTGTATTATATAGATTTCAGCGACGTTTTAATTTCTAATCAATTGAGATATTTTATGCAATCAAATAATCCGTCGCTTCGAATTGTTTTTCATAAATCTGTAACTATAGAAATTATCTTAGCTTCTTTAGTTTTGTTTCGGCATGCTCTAGATTCTCAGAGCCGGCTTCGATGTGACGCAATCAAAGAAATTATCACTTAAGTAGATAGGCTTTCCTAAGTTATAGAATTATCACAAATTGAGGGACACATGGTGCATGTGTGCTTGTCTTAAATGAAGATACATCGAATAACTCTATTCCTTCATTCCAACGCATTGTTTCATTAAATGCAACTAAAATCACTTCAAAAACATTTACTCTGCATCATCCTACTTTAAATATGTTTGATTGCTAGACCTGCTAGACTATATAGCAGATAAAATTATAACCTATCTAATTAACTTGCCATCAATTAGTTATCAACGAAAATCTGAAGCCTCAATTGTGAAAAGTTATTTGAAGAATCTATAAATAATACAAGGGAATATATGCAGGGTGTTTCATATGTCTCTGTTTCTGTATCTGTTTCTTGTTGCTTCTGCCTTGTCTCCGTTTGCAGAAAGTTGCAACTATTCATGTGAAAAGTAAAAAACTTTCAAATATGATTTTTAAGAAGACTTTTCTTTTTAAATGATTAAGAAAACAATATTGAGCTGTTTATTACCTACGGTTCCTTTTTTCAAAATGAAATGCATGTATCATAATAGCACTCATGCGCACTCGTGGGGACGGCGCACCTCATTTGCTGCAATTATGCAGGCCTGCTTCAACAAACCGGAGAAAGAAATCTAAGTCAGGCCAGGTCAAGAAATCGATATTCGTGACGACGAAAGCGACGCTCAATTGTGATTGACTGCACAATTGCGGTGAATAGCGCTAACCCACATTTCATCTTCGAAACTTTTCATGTCCATGTGTTTTCATCATCGGACGAACTTTTCGCTCTTGATGGCTTCGAAATTACAATGCAAGAAAAGGTATTTCTGGCTAGTGCAGCAATTACTTACGACAGTGCTACCAGAGCGATAAGAGAGTACGAAGAAAGATTCCATTGTAAAGCGCCTGGTCGAACAACAGTTCAGCATTGGAAAGATCAACTATGGACAGAGGGAAGCTTACTGCCAAGAAAGCGTGTATTCATTTATTTTTTCAATGCTTGCCCAAATAAATAGAATTTTTCGTTCATTAAAATCTTTTATAGTTTTAAAAATAGGCAAAGGATTTGGTGTAATACGTGTACTAATTCTTTAATCATTTGAAAAAAAGAGAGACTTAAGAAAAAATCACCATCTAATAATATTTTTCCTTTCACATGAATAATTGCAACTTTCTGCAAACGGAGACAAGGCAGAAGCAACAGGAAACAGAGACAGAGACATGTGAGACACCCTGTACATGCATGCCGTAAGGTGTTTTTTATGTCTGTGTAGTCATAATTAATTGCTGATTCTTCAAATTGTAGAAAAATGCTTTGTTAGAATTGTTTGGATGCATTCATCGGAAAGTGATCATTTAAAGACGCTCTCTTTTTCAGATATTGGAATAGATTTTGCCATACTTCATTGGCATCTGGTCGTAGACAAACGAATACAGGACAATCGTTATAGATGACATTGCTCCTACACAAAGCCTAAATGATGGAATTCTCACCAAGAAAACTTTGAGTAATTTGAAAAACAAGTCCTAACATTAGGAATTTATGACCTTTAAATTCACTGGACATTGATTTCATGTAATTAATGTTTTTAGCTCACGTCATGCTATTTCACTAGAGGTTAAATCTAATACATAACTTGAAAAGAAAAATCACGGTTGCATGCGATTGATTCAATTTACAAACAAGAACATGCTTATCGGTTTCTATTGATCATGACGGAATGCCAATCCTCCTAATGGACATTTTGAGCATGTTCTGTAGATGCTTTGTTAATGTTTGTTTACCTTTGTCAACCTTTGTTCAGTTACATCCCTGGAGAATTCACGTTTCCAGTTGATCATTCTCAAAACATAGTTAAATTTCACATTATCAATGTTCGACTGAAATTCCTACAATTTTTGAAGGGAAATTTTTTATTTGGTGAAAAATTTGACAAGTTTGACAATTATCAAACATTGAACGAGGTCATGCACGCACACATAGATAACACAATAGCCTGACAATAATGCCCGAATTTTCGGGAAACTTTTTACAAGAGAGGTCTGCGGCCGTACATAATTCTGTCAGTAGATGGGTGCACGGCTTTTGGCTTGCGGCTTGCTCTGTGTGCCTCCGGTCTTAGGCCTGTTTCACACATGTGACGTTTTTGCCACGCGGTTGTCGCTAAAATATGGAATGCCTTTCACATGGGACTTCGATTTCTGCGACTGTCAATCATCAGACAAACCATTTCGATCTCTCGATTTCATGAGACATAGAAAGTGGATGTGTCTTAGCCTATTGGAGATGGGCATGAACCAAAATTAGTCTGAAGGCAGGCTTCAATCGTTTTATTGTTTTCATCGAAATCAGTAGGAAATTTGATTTCAGAATATCTAAAATTTATTACATACAATGTTGCGCTATACATCTCAGCAACTATTCAATCAGTTCATTGATAAAAGTGGTCGATTGCGTCATCAACTTATTCATATTCTGGAAATTATTTTGGTGTGTGAATCACCAAAATCCGAGCAACGAAGTCGAGAACGAAGTCGAAATGTAAATTGATGACATAAGACTGACTTTAGTCATCGTCTGTTGCATGCGCATTGACTGCGTCGCTACAGTAATGATTGATTTACTCGAAGTTCGAGAATATCAGCACTTTGGAAATCAGAGATAGTATTCCATACAGAATCGGTTCTACTACCCGCAAACGAAAATTAACCATTCGGAATGCGTTTTAATCGTCACATCATGCTGAACTAAGAAATGTCCTCAGTTTGACATGATATTGAAGATCACTGGTAGGTCAAAACCAAAATCGCGCGATTTACTCGAAAAACGCGCGACGTGTGTGAAAAGCTCCATAGGTTGCAATGTTAAACATACACCCGCGCGATTTCCGTGCTGCAAAACGTCGTATGTGTGAATTATCCCTTACGGAATGAAAAGCGAATTGAAGATCAGACGCATAGATATGTAATATCATAATGATGTTTATAAGAAGCATAGGCGGACGAAAATTAATTTTCTAGATCCGCTTCTACACTACATCCACAGCAGTAAAAATCTCGAGGTTGCAATAATTAGCCAAATCTTCGTAAAGATTCAGATTATTATCATGAAAAAATAATGTAATATTGTCACTATAGGTCAATTTTTTGAGCAAAAATTATGAATAGCAATAGTGTATTATCTTTGAGGTGAAGCCTATCGAAAACCATATCGCGTGTTCGATTTGTTTTCATTACCAATTACTTATGGCAGACCTCATGCTAGTATATATATAAAGAAATGTAAAAATACAATTTAGGGCAAACAGCACATGCATGTATATTCAAAATTGAATTTCATTCTAGTTTGTAGATACACCCCACTGATGTTGGTCAAAGTATAAACGTCTTATCTATTTATCAGGACAGACATGGCAGCCCAGCAAATAACGTTAATACATACATGTAAAATATCCCACCTGATGAGTTTTGTAAACATGTCTGTTTCCCTTAGAATATTTGCGATCTCCTGTTCAATATGATAGTACCAGTCAAATCATGTCAGATGCCTTTTGGAATCCTACCGAGTTAGTAAAGCAATGATGTGCTCATTCAGTTATGCTGTGCTAAATTGCTGTTCACTTTATCTCCTGTGAAGTTTAGACCTACTATCTTTTTAGCAGGATTTCTGCTTGTGTGAAAGTGCATAGAAATTCATGCATTAGAATGACATACATGTAGAAGTTTTTTTATTTTTTGAATTGACTTATTCTTATATGTAATTATGCCTATCTGCTTTTATTCTTTAATTTATTTTTACAATGCAATTCAGCAGGCTCTTCATATGTAGGTCTGCAATGTATACATGTGTCTGCAATGTACGCATATTTTCGTGTACCTGGAACCACTCGGATTTCTAAATCTTCCCAGTTCCAAATTATTGGCCGAAATGACAAACAGCAAAAGACGAACAACTAAATCTGAGTGATTGAAACCTCAAAATTATCCATGTTGCAATATAAGCCGGCCCCATGAGCAAAAAACCAGTGGGTGCCCAGCAAAAAACCAGTAATCTCCAAAAAATATTTTTTCATCATGTAAGAAAATAAAGATGACACTAACCGCTATTACAAGTGTTCAAAATGGCCTCCGTGAGCTAACAAACAGCGCCTCAAGCGGGATATCCATGCTGATGTCGCTGATCTAATCATCTCTACGGAGATATCATTCCATGCATTGGTCAAAACATCCTTCAGTGTCTCTATAGATGTTATTTCGGATCGCACTGACTGCAGACGGGAAAGGATCAGTGACCAAACGCAAAAATCCATGACATTCAGATCTGGACTCTTAGATGGCCAATCTGAAGGAAGGATGAGATCCGGAGTATTCCGTCTGAGCCAAGCAATCGTTTCGTTGGCAGTATGTGCTTTTGCACCGTCTTGCTGCCAAGTCCACTGGTCGCCCATCACACGATTAATGTCGGAAAACATCATTGGGCACATTTCCTCTCTATACACCGTTTGGTTGACGGTTTTCTTCTTCCGTCGGGAGGGCGGCAGATGTCCTTGATCAGGCGCCCATCCTTCGATAAATCTCAGTTCTGTTTTACCATGCCATGATACCGCACCATAGCACATGATGGACGGCTGCTGGCGATCAATTTCGACCAAGAGGTCCTTTTCTTCGATGTCCGTCTTCACACTAACTTGTCTGTAAATGCGCTCGTTTTGTCTGTTGATTAGAGCTCGGAGCATAAAAGATGATTCATCTGAGAACCAGACATTCTTCCATCCATCACCTTCTTCGAAGCGGTCGATCATTGCCATGGCTTTGGCTTCTCTTTGCTCCTTGTGATGATCAGTTAGGCCATGGCACTTGATTCGTCGGTAGCACTTCAGACCTGACTCCTTCAGAATATTGAAGACACTGCCTTTGGAGATATTCAACTGAGCAGCGATCTGTCGTTAACTGTGATGACCGCGAGTCGGTGATCCTTCAGGAGTTATGGCGAGTCGTTGCACCGATTGTTTTACTTTCAAACTTTCTCGATGTTCCAGAGCTACGTCTTCTCACGATCGCCTCCTCCTCACCATCATCCCTCAGTCGCGGAGCCACTAACGAAAATTGATTTCGTGAAATTTCAGAAAAGAAATTAGGAAGAACTTCAGCACATCGTCCAAGTCCCCATGTAGGATGTTCACTTTTGAAGATAACGATCACTTGACGTTGCAAGTCAGTCAGTTGCGGCATGATGGCTTGAAATGATAACGTGTTGAACTGAACGCATAACTTAAATCTGGGCGATCAATTCAATAAGTTATAGTTTGATTCGAGAAACAGAATCACAAAGATTACCATAGATATCTGATCAATTCATGTGAAGCGACGAGTAAGTCTTTGATCATCGAGTGACTTTCATCATCACCTGAAAACGAAATTACTGGTTTTTTGCTGGGCACCCTGTAGTTGAAGTATTTTTCAGCTTCAGTGTTGTAGTTGAAATCATGATATACTTGTAATAGCATGAACTCAGAAAGCAAAATTCAGACACTTAATCAAATTCATTAAATCTGCATACTCCGCAACATTCAAAATCTTAAGTTCGCATCCGCAAAATCCAAAATTAGGCATCTGCAATTGCATTTGGAAATCAAACTGATAGGACATAGAAAATAAATCACGTGTTACTCTACACAGTTTTCAATCTGCATGCCACTGCAATGATTTCTATTCAAGATTTTTACTTAAGATTACGAGGATAAGTAAGAAACCTGGAGGCTGAAAAATCAAATAGAGTGGATCGTACAATAAGTCCAATTTATTTCAACAATATTCTTATCTAAAAAAGAGAATTTCAATTATTTAACCGAGCATGCTTCGGAAACTTGAAAATTCTATCTTCAACGGTGCAACCAAACAGCGGAAAATCAAAAGGAACTCAATTTACACTAAAATCAAGGAAGTTGAATCATGGAATCATTTACCTTGCAAAGTCAAAGTTTCTTAGAAAGACTGCGAGTGAATTCAGACAGAGAATTTACTGTTCAAGATACAAAGTTAATGATAAAATCCGTTCATTTGATAATGTTTTTTTGATTATCTTTGATGAAAACAGACTCCAGAATGAGAGGGCATTGACAATAGCCGAGAATCAATAAATTTTCACACTTTGGGTATTGCTCGTGTAATGCCCAGACTTTTGCATATTCGATTAGCAAAGTGTCTTTCAGTGGTTGAAGTTGGAATTTACAAGTTTCCAAAATACGTTAGGTTGAGGAACTTTGTTTTTCCTTCAATGTGAATCTAGTTCAATTATACAATATGCACGTTCAATAAACACACAATTTTGTAGTTTTCCTTGAAAAATAGCCGACCATCAAAAGATATCCTGCCCCTCACATTATGAAAATAGGTTATAACGGAAACTTTTTTCATCCTGCTAAATCTAATGCTGTTACATAGAAATTGTA
Organism: Prostheceraeus crozeri; assembly: GCA_907163375.1. Lineage (NCBI taxonomy): Eukaryota > Metazoa > Platyhelminthes > Polycladida > Euryleptidae > Prostheceraeus > Prostheceraeus crozeri. Next base: position 486,564 of record CAJQUW010008438.1, on the reverse strand, counting down.
AAAGATTTCACTTAGAAACAATGGATACTTATGAAATTATGAATTAAGTAGGTCTTCCCATGGATTTCATGGTTATGAAACTTGAATCAGCACGTATCAAAAGCGACCTGTTCACCTTGACTTCGACCAGGATAATACACAGTTTTGATACTCGTATATCATGACTATTTATCTCTTGAATTTTAGGCTGAAATCAGTGGGCAAATACAAGTACAGCATGCACTGAATTGAATTATGTGTATTATTTGTTAAATTGATCTAGTTTGCCTAGTTGCGACAATCTGAGCATTAAGTAACACACTAACTTTATGCTATAGACATAATATTGACATATTCAGATTAGCAAAATGCATGTGAACATCTACATATAGCAATGCAGCAAAAATTACACTCATCACTATGGTGATCTGATAACTCACACAAATTTTATTCGTAGAATTTCAGTATTTTCGATATTACATGTATATCTCCTGACAATGAGATTTATCAATACCTGTATATTATCAAAAATCAAGAAATATTACTATTTATGCATAGATAAGATTAAGTCAAGTGACAAGTCAGACAGAAATATATGTCGAATCTATAACAACATTGCCATGAGAAGATATCTCTAAGCAGAGTATCAGACTATTACGTACACTGTCGTTGCATAGTGATACATCATCACTATGACAGAACAGTTACTGACAGAATAATGCCAGGTCTGTAATCTATATTAGTGTTTATTATATACATGACATGAATTAAGGGCAGCTTTATTTCATATGTGAATCATTTTTGTAATATCTGTTGTCTGAGATCCACTAGATAGGAATTAGACAACTTAGAATTGTAAAACATTATCGAAATATGCATATATCGAAACATGCAAGTAAAAATTAAGGACAACATGTACGAATTTGTATAATAAGCATGTACGTTTGAAATTGATTAATTGTTATGGATGAAACTTATCATGCAGAGTCGATACTTTCTTTCGATGAAGTATTTATATAGACAGAGTACTCAGTTCATATTCAATTTGGTTCTTACTCAAATGAGATTAACTCATTAACATTAGCGCTAAGCTGAAGAAAGTATCGACAGAATAAATGAAACTTTAAATCAACAGTTATAAACGTCAAAACGACAAAGTATTTGGGAAAATCGACGCAAACAAAATTCACTAAAATTTCAAAGACAACACATACCTAATGATATTTTTTCTCCCGCATCACATGGCAGTAAGAAAACCAGTAGTGCCATTGTTGATATCAACATGCAAGGAACCACCAAATTAAAGGTGTAATACAGTGCTCGACGCCTTATTCGTACGTAGAAAACAATGTCGATATACGGATTGGGACAGCACTGGTAATGAGTAACGTGACGAATTCCTTTCATTCCTGCCAGAGATGAGGTAGAAACTAGAAGTTTGTAAACGAGCGTACCTTTTACGTTGCTCAATGATAGAAATAATATGCTTGTCAATATAACAAATGTTCATAGCCGGGCACAGTCCGTTGTTTGAGAATTGCATTAAGAATTCGCATAATTTCTCGAAGTACTCTTTAATAGTTGATGGGAAATATTACTCAATTTTGAAATTTACTGCTATATGAAGCTCTTTCGGAGAAATCGAAACAATAGATGAACCACTATTATCTTAACTTTTCTCGGAAAACGAGTCATGCAGCGTGTGATGATCTACGTTGTTTCTCCTAAATCATTAAAAACTTATAACAACTGCTAATGAAATTGAAAAAAATTGACCTGAAGATTTACGGATTTTTATTTCAAGATCGGTATGAGATCAATACCAGGTGGCTTTGGCTTTAATTAATGACTATTAATGGCTATTAACAGCCATGTTCCAAAATAAATCAATTGATATTTTCGGTACCCTGAAACAATCTGCTATTGCATAGGAGGGCACTTTCGCTTGCAAAAGTGATAACTGCTCGATGTAAGTGCTGAATTACTTATTGTTTTCCCTTGTCCTTTGAAGCGCATTGAGTTCCTCATTGTTTTCGACAGCATATGCATGTGCATTTCACTCTAATTGATGTAATGCAGCGATTGAAGTATTAATTATCAAGATTAATAGCGAATTGTACTCGTAGTGATTCAACATGCAATAGTAATAAAATTCATTGCTTCATACTTTCAAATAACTGAAAATATAACACAATGAGGATTAAAGACTTTTTCATAGAATTCTTTATGAAAATTACTGTGCCCGGCATTGCAATAACTACATTTTTGTGGTTGATGACGTTCAAGTTGATCAAGCTGTGACTCATTATTAAATATTATATAATCAAAGTTCAAAACCTGATTAAAAAGACAGCAATACTTCTTTGTCAGAAAGAATGCATGGATCGCGAATGACAGATACTTCCGGAAACAATTGTGTATTTGGCTGCTTTGTGTTTACAAATAATTGCAGAACACCCTGTCAATCACAGCTTGATATACAAGATTCAGGCAATTGGGCATTATTGATGTTGTTATCATCATTGCCGCAGATATGCAGCATAAACTAAGCATTTCCCATCAAATCAAGTTCAATTTCTAAAGACATGTGCGTGAAAGAATCTACAATTCCTTAGTATGAGTTGCATGAGTTCATCAATACGATTGGACAGAGCAGACCTCGACATCGCCAGTCAACCATAAAAAAGCTCGAGCCGAAGTCGAAGGTGCATCTTCTGTGAAGCAGTCGATAATTGAGAAATTCACGAAGTTAGAAGGGCAGAAAGTCCAGACGTCGAAGGAACATTGTGTCCCATTTTCAGGTAGATGTCTGATTCTGATGAGATGCATAATAATGTTGCCAACTGATTTCTAATGCAGGCAACAAATTGATCACCGATCAGACAAGTTGCAGTGCCATCTTGAAAAAAAGCAGATATTGCAATTTTTTTCTTTGTTCAGTGAAGAAAAGCTTTGCATTCCACTTTGTTTGCAATCAGCGGTTCACATTACTTTATGTACTAAGATCCTGAAGAAAGTCATTGCCTAATCAAATGTGTAGGTCAGTGAAGTAGAGAAACTGTGCACATCAAACATGCTGCATCTTAACTTAGATATATAGAAGTTATTGCATTGGTTGGCTGTTGTATTGGAGAATATCCATTCATTCGTCAGTTTTATTGATTTAACTCTGCGATGCGGATTACGCTAATTTATTGTGTGAATTAAAACTCTCTCTTTTGTTGCAAAGTGTCTTTTAAGGTCGGATAGGAGTGTAGAACCCCAAGACATGATTCATGTGAATGTTATGAATCCCTTCTTAAATATGTTGCTCTACTTCTGGAATTCACTTGAGCATTAGAATGGCTTGTCAAACTATCATTTGACTCGACCTTTAAAAGGAGACATGTTCCAGTGCACACCACACTTATTGCAGAAACTGACATCAGTTGCGATGAGTACCAAGATTATACGATTGTGCAGGAGTCGTCGAATGGAAATTGAATTATGTATTCAGTGTTGAGTGCTCTAAATTGATAATCAAATAATCAATCAGTGACACAAATATAACACATAAGATAAACGAAACTCCATCGATTATGTGCAATTTTGATATGGCTCAACCTAAAGACGGTGTTTTGACAGTGCATGAGTTAATGGAAGGATGTGCTGTTGTTGAAGGAACAGAGACGTAAGCGAGACGAGATTCTTCTCAGATACAACAAGAAAAGCCATAGTTTGCATCTTCAAAAAGCAACAAAGTCAAAAAGGTGCACCCACCGAATGAGATTTTCTCCCCTGCGTCAGGAGGAATAACAAAACTGAGTAGACAGAGGCAAGATAGGAGAAAACATGGTACAATTAAGTTGAAAATGTAATAGAGTTTCCGCCTTCGTATTAAAACTTTGAATGTCAGGTCGATGTAAAGATTTTCACAGCACTCGTATTTTATTGCATTTCTTTTGCCTGCAACGCCTGAAATAAGAAAAATATGAGGAAATTAAGCATGTATAACGTTATTGCAATGTTTCGCCGAATTCTCATTTCTCATGGGAGCAATTTTATCGTCTCAAATGAGAAATGCGATGATAACATTTCAGATTCATATTTTATTATAGTGAAAGGCGGTAGGTAATCGATGTTTATATCAATTTTGATGAACATGATCAAGATATGTCATCCGAGATTCATAAAATGATGTGCACAATTAAAGTGGTCAACACGATAAAGTGGCTGATGCGATCCGGCTTCAAAATGGCAGATACGAACCATATCAAAGAAGCAACCTAAATGACAATTTGATGAAATGAGAGAATCAACCTAATTGTTAAAAAGAAATAAATACACCCACCGTATCCGCGGTAAGGTATTTTAGTGAGGGATTCATAATGCAGTTATATGGTACATGATGAGTGTCCACCATAGACTATAAATCCGAGGGCGCTTAGGTCCCAAGGGGTTTCAGTCTACTTCGGGCCGGCATCCGAAGTATTGCTATTGCTGCCCACCATATTTACTCACTTCTCCATGACAATCTGTCCGCAATAATTACATAAAAAAGTAATGGGTGTTGTACAGTGCACACAGGAAACCAGGGAAGGCAGAAAACCTTTTCGAGGATACTTTGTTTATTGTACTTTCGTTATAAACTATAGCTGCCAAAATTTTCAAGTACAGCATCGGCGCAGCAATATAATCGTCAAGTAAACTTGAAATCCGCGTGACTAAAAGGCTATGGCTTGAATATTTTTCTTCATCATTTGGTTAATTTAATTTTGCAAATTGCGGTTTGCCTTAAGCTTTGTTATTTCTTGGTTTTTCCCGTAAGCAATAATGAGTTCATGCTCAACATTACTGAACATGAGGCGAATTTTAATATTTCATTCGTTTGTCTTATCTACAAATGTATTGTCAAAATGAGAATTTGCCAAAATATTGACGTACACCTTTCGCGGTGGCGTCTTCTACGCTGAAAATTAGGCGCCATGGATGCCCATCCAGAAAAGAGCAAAAATGTTGGCCTCACATCAGCCACATCAGACACATGCTGAATTGCAGAATAAGCTGGAATTCCCATGGGATAAATCTATTTTATATTCCAAGTTCCATTTCACAGGAATTTTCAATTATCGACCCATAGAAATCCCACCGGCACACAGAATTTAAGCAATTATCTTCAACAGCTAAGTGTATTACTCTGCGCAGAATTACGTGCATGTTCTACTCATAACCTAATTTTGCCCTATACATGCCGGGCTCTGAATGCTCTCATAAAGCGCATCAGGGGGGGACGGGGTGGGAGAGTGTGACTTTCTCCTCCTCCTTACCATCTAAAATGTCGCTCATCACATGAAACATGAGATACAGATATTTCGTGTGTGAACTTTCTAGTGGTTCTATTCATTTTATCTAACTAGATCATCTTCGTATATTAAGCATTAAAATCAGCAATTATGAACGATTTTTGAATGTTTAGGTATCTTACTGAATTTGCCTATAAATCACCATAGGCCTATGATTGCTATTTACGATGTCAATAGGTGTGCATGAAGAGATTGATGGGATTCATTTGACAATGAAATTTAACTAAAATGTGAGAACATGAAATATGAAAGAATTTCTTTCAAAAGCAATCATTCTAAAATTTCTGCAATATTGTAATCTACAGCTCCAAGTAGCTTCAAATGTGATTATAAAAAGGAAGGACGATTTACAGATACCGAAATAATTCAAATAATCAGAAAGAGACAGAAAATGACTTCTGTAATGTGCCTGTGATGTTCTGCAGCTTTGTCTTATGTTCAACAACTCTAGTCAACTCTAGTCAAATAGTATTTGCATATTATTTGAATTTGTAAAACTCTATTCAATGTCTATGGTATGATAGTCATAGACACATATTTTTAAAATGCAGAACTCATATTGCGCTTCTTTGCAATGTTTGCAAAAAGCAGCAAAATTCAGACCTTCAAAAAGTGCTTTTTAACTTTGGTCATAAATCTGATCTTCCAGTTGTCCAAATACAAGTACAAACGATGCTTGGTGAAAAGTCTGAAAATGCGCTAAAACTAAAAGTCGCAGAAGCGTTGGTTGGCCGGCTTAGCTTTGCGAGGACCACAGCTATAATGTGACAGGACCATTCCCCCTCCCCACACCGTGGTGTGGATATGGTTGACCTGTGTTGATAATAATTCATCACACAAACAATCCGTGATATTAAAATGCAACGATGCAAGCCGGTATACACGCAGGTATATGCCTATCTACCGGTACATGCAGCGGCAATCTTTCTGGGGACCGTTTAACTCAAGATCATGACAAGACTTGAGATGCAGGTAAATGTAGATATTATCTAAGTGTATATATGCCCGTTAACAATGTGCGCGCGGAGGAATTTCCGTTTATGCTTCTAAGTTACTTGAAGCTGCGTGTGACATTGTACATGTAATTTTCCCGCTAAAATCGATGACTATTAACGTATTTACGCTATCACCATTAATATGCAAACTGGAAGTCATGTTAAAATTGGTTTGCATCCATGTTCATCAACTCATAATTTTGTGGGGATCGGTTGAATTTGTTAGCTCCTACATGGTCTTGACGAAAACCGTCCCCATACTGAAATTTTGCTCCAGTTTCTGAAATATCAAATGAGTAATCTTGATTCAAAAGTACATCTGCAAAATTTTGAATATTTTTGTTTTCTAGTGCATTATATTGTCGTTTTGGCTATTATTACTTGATTTAAAATGAAATATATCGATGATCTGACCTCATGCCAATGACCAACAATTATCTAAGATCTGTAGTTGTCTGAATTGTGTGTGTCCTGGCCTATGTTAATGCTATGTCGTCTTGGGGGATGAAGAAGCAATCTGATTGGATCACGCAGATTCTTCAATTGAGGACTTATGTCAGACTGTCGCCTGTCGATAGCTCAGTTGGCAGAGCGTTGGCCTAGAATGCCAGAGGTAGGTGGTTCAAATCCACTAAGACGCGTACTTATTTTCCGCCTGTTGAATTACTCATACCACTAAAGATGTGTCAGCACTAATTCTAGCATGTGAAAAACAATTCCACATGCTTGCCTTACAAAAGTGCTGTTCTTAACTTTATGCATTTTCTAATTCATCTAATAAGCTGTAGACTGATCTTATAGTGAGCTGGAAGTGGACTCTCCCATTTTTATAAATAAGCCAGAATTAAATGAATCTCTAGGTGATTTGCTGACTTGGATTGAAAAAATAGGCATTAATAATATATACAAATTTCTCTAGGATTGTATGATGAATCAAATAATATAATTCTTGTTAAAACTGGTTGCCTTAAACTTTCTATAATACCAATTTTGAACATTTATTCATAGACTCGAAAATTCCCAAAACATCAAATTCAAATTTTTAATTGCGAGAAGATCTTCAATACAGAATGAAGATCTGTGACTATGAAAAGCGGATACCAACATTAATTTTCTTGCGTCCGAAAGACATAATGCATCTATTCTGAATTGTTTCCGCTGTTTTATACTGTCCAATGTAATCATTGAGCGACTTTCGTCTGTCTTCCAGGGTGCTTTTTCTAGTGGGGACATCCCAGCCGAATGGAAGAAGAGTGTAACAATTCCCATCTATAATGGGAAAGGACATGCTCTCGGGTGCGGATCGTATCGAGGAATTCGCCTCCTTGAGCACACAATGAAGCTCCTTGAGAAAGTCCTTGAGGTCAGATTGCAGAAGTTTATCAAGATAAACACCCGCCAGTTCGGATTTCGATCTGGAAAGTCAACAACAGATGCTATCTTCATCATGCGTCAAATGCAAGAAAAGTACAGTCACCGAAAGAAAAAGCTATTTCATGTATTCGCAGACATGGAAAAAGCATTCGATAGGGTGCCAGGGTGTACGACAGGTTCTCTCAGACGACAGGGTGTACCAGAGGTTCTTGTGGTAGCCGTTATGTCACTGTATGAGAAGTCAGCGTCAAGTGTGAACATGGTAGTCGGAGCATCTAACAGCTTCGATATCGATGTCGATGTACATCAGGGGTCCATTCTTAGCCCTCTACTTTTTGTCACTGTAATGGAAGAGATGACTAGGGAATATCAGCAGTGAAGTTCCATGGGAGCTACTGTGCGCTGACGACCTCATACTCACTGCAGAAACAAGAGCAGAAGCCCTTGTTTCAAAGATGGAAATCTAGCTTTGAAAGCAGAGGTCTCAAAATCAACATGGAAAGGACAAAAGTTCTAGTCATACGGGGAAGAAGCAAACCGAGATGATGCGCATGTCCATGCTCATGTTACGCGAAAGGTGTAGGTCAGAACTCGATTCTGCGTTCAGCCTGCAATAGTTGGTACCACTTCAAATGCTCCGGGTTAGCTTCAATCAGAGTGCTGACCTCTTTAATATGTCCAAAATATAGCCTAGATCAAGTAAACACAGAAGAAGATGACGATTCGCTTCGGTGAATGAGTGTATTGTACAAGAGGTCCAGCAGTTCTGCTATCTTGGAGACATGCTTGACAGGGATGCTACAAGGATGCTGGTGTCGAAAGAGCCGTGAGAACTCGCATTACGACTACGTGGTCAAAATGGAGGGCGCTTGCCAATTTCCTAATGAACAGAGGAATCCCATTGAAGTGCCGAGGATAAATCTACCAGTCATGCTAAAGATCTGTTCTCCTGTATGGTTCGGAAACATGGGCTATGACAACCAATTAATTAACACCTTGAGAACATGTGACCTAACGAGCTGCATCAAAGAAGATCTCAAGAAGCTCGAAATCAATGAGGATCTTGCCTTGGACCGAAACAGCTGGAGACGAGCCATCAACCGTCCAACTCCATCAGGGAACTCAAGGACACTGAACGAGGAGTAAGTGAGAATGAGTGTTTAGATTAAAAGATCTTTAAGGTGGAGGTTCGAAGCAAGTCCCCCCAAACAGGGCGCGTTAGGAAAACATCCCACCAGGGCGAGGGCTAAGTGTTCTTGGGGTGAATATCTTAATAAGATCCGTTAGTCCATTCGATTCGACAAGCTTTCTAAATCAATGTTTTTAAGTATTCAAAATATGAAAATACACTCAAGTATCTGCTTTATTTGTCTGCATTGGTTTCACAATTACAACACATCACTAGATTAAGTGCATTTTGCATTCATGCAAAACACTCAGAACTAAACCATGAGAGTGGGGTAGATGAAAGGTGGTGGCTCCCTTTATCGACACTAAAGTGGTTCATTTCATCGACATGTGGATGATATTCACTTAAGAGTATCATGCATCCATAGATAGGCTAGACGTAAATCAACTCAATACTTCATAGACATCAAGCTGTGATGCTTTTGAGTCTTATTTTTGAGTCTTGTCAGGGACTTCAATGTCTTTACTCAGGAGAGAGACATTGATGAAACGACCTGTCGATGAAATAACTCAAATCAATGATATCTACGTATCGATGAAATGATCCTGTCGATAAAGTGAACCACAATCAGATGAAACTCTGCCACATGGATGAACGACGCCTACCTACTGTTCTTCCGCGTGTAAGCAAAGTTTACTCATTTTGTCTACTTTGTTCATTCTATAATAATAAATATTGATAGTATCAGGTTTGACCCTGCATCGTAGATTTTTGCTCTAATAACAGACATCGCATTCAGTCAAGTAACAACACTTTTGTTGGTCGTTTATGTATAGGCAACATACAATCTATTGAAATTATAATTTTAAACTCGAGACCACTAGCCGGTATCCGGTGGTATATCCCTCGCGAAAATTTTGAAATATCCGACATCCCTTTTTACTATTGTTGAATTAAATTTTTGTGCTTATCATTTTAGTAGAAGTGACCTTAAATAATATGTCATCTTAAACTCAGTTAATCAGTTGATCAAAATCAACCGGTCAAGCAACGTCTAACAAGAAAAAGAAGTCACAATCAAGCTTTCTATTTCAATGCCTTCAATGAGGGAGCAAGTTTATAGCCAGGTGAAGGCCTGGTAACTTTTTTCAGAATGATCAGGAATTAACCCACAGCGACAATGGAACGAAAAAGGCATGATGGAAATTTCTGGTGATTACAGTTTTACGTTGGAAGATATATTAACAATATTAAAAGTGTAGTCAGAATACCAAAGCGACTTACTTATCAAGTCCCACTCGCCATTCTCTATAAAATTTGCGATATCTCCTTCACCTTCATTCGAACAGTTTTTATTAGGGTCACCTTTCTCACATTGCAACTTTAAATCGATGTAACCTCCATCATAAGTCCAAGAACCGAACTTCATCTCGCATTCTTGTTCATCGAATGGAAACCATGTAATATTAATTGAGCAAGTTGATTTGAACATCCCGGGTGGGATGTATGACATCGAACCATCATGTGTTATGACAATGTTAGAAGGATATGTTCCATCAAATTTGTCATCAGCGCTGAAAATTAAACTAATTTTAAACAAACATCACATAAGGTATACAATCATATGCGCTAACAGTAGGATACAAGTGCCTCTCATCACCGCACAACTAAAATAAAATACAATCTACTGTATATAAATGATTGACAAAGTCAGAGTGCTAATTGAAAAATCCGGTGATGCCAGTGAGGAATCAAATAATCATACACTTTATGTTATAACGTTCTCCACATCTGCAAATAGTCATTTCAATAAATTTATACGTCATCTCACAGAGTCGATCAATCTACCTAAAAAATTTGCCATGAGTATGACTGCATGCAAAGAATGTGCAGTAGTATCTTGAGTAAATCTGTACAAGGATCTCTACCATATTCACTTTGTTTCTTAATCGGAATAAAAAATGTTCTGGTGTTCCTTGCTTCTGGTGCTCTAAGTAATGGGCAAAAGACCGTTCCAGGACACCATAAAATTCAAAAAAATAGTATCTTTAAAAACGACATAAATTCGTGAAATTAGACCCTTTTTCAGGTTTTTAAGACCTAAATTCATAAATTTAGTCCATTTAAAAAGTATCATTTTTTGAAAAAATAGTATTTTTAAAAACGCCCAAATTTATGAATTTGAACCCTTTTTTAGGTTATGAAGACCTAAATTCATAAATTTGGGCGTTTTTAAAAATACCCAATTTTCAAATTTTTCAAAATCTCAAATTTGAGAATTACAATTTTCTCGCTTAAATCATGACCGTTCAAGGACACCGAAAAAATCATAAATGTTAAGAATCTCAAATTTGAGAATTACAATTTTTACCTTGTAAATCATGACCGTTCAAGGACACCGAAAATCATAGAAGTTGAGAATTTCAAATTCATGAATTTTATCCATCTTTCAGGTTTTTAAAATATATCATGTGACTAAAAATATTTCTTTAAAAAATGGAAGAAACAAAAGTGGATGAAACAAAAGTGGAAGAAACCGCAAGAATATATCCTTCGTTATCATATGAACGTAGTTCTACTTTAATGGACATTGAAAAGATAAACATCGAAAAGATGAATAAAGAAAAACATAAAGACAGAGTTAGGTATATGAAAGATAAAGAATCTCAATTATTATTAAGATTAGAGCATTATAAAAAATTAAGAAAGAGATGGACTAAACTTAAGAATGTAACACAAGGAATTGGCATATTCTTAACAATAAGTTTAGGTGCTTTAACAATTGTTATATCTTCAGGTGTTTTAGTAATTCCAGTAGTTGCTACAGCTTTAACAGGTACGGGTGTTTTTGCAACTTCACATGTTACAATGTTAGATAAATCTTTAATAACTAAGAAACGAAGATCATTAAAAACTAAGCATTTACATATTAAAGAAGTCTATGATAAACTACATTACTACTTTCAAAGAGTATGTGATGATAATGTTATTACGTTAGATGAGATTGAAAAATTTGATCAAATAGCTAATGAAGTAAATCAAATATCATTTCAATTACAGTCAGAAAAAGTTGATGATAAAACAGGATGGCAAAACTTTTACTGATGGTAAAATTTCTAATGAAGAAAATGACAAAATTTTTTTAGAAGAGCTAAAAACTTTAAGCGAAAATTTAAGCAAAACTTTATTAAACAAAACTTAAAACGAGAAACCTTTAAACGAAAAGATGTCAGACAACAAAGCAATAAAAAAATAATTTGTTCAGTAAAATGTTTTTGCTGTATTCCAATGTTACCACAAAATTCAAATATTATATTTTAAAAATGGATAAAATTAAAGCTGATAATTTTAAAAGAATAAAACAATTAGAAGAGTTAATAAAACAAAGAAATATTATGAAAGAAAATCATCTTCAACATAGAATGATAAAAGCTGGTATTCAATCTGATATGTTTGAAAAAATGCAGCAAACCGAGCAAGTAAAAACTGATTTTGAGAAAACTATGAAACCATTTAAAACTCTTGAAAAAGAAAGTACAAATAATGATAAACAAATTGATATAACAGATCCAGAGCACAAAACTATATTAGATGACTATGGATTACTAGAATCAAACATTAATAAGAAATTACCAAAATCTATGCAATTTGAACATTCTATTTCATTTATAGATGGAAAAACAATACCTAGATTTTATCTCGGACAAAAAGAAATATTTCCACAACCTTTTCGAGGTTTAATTTTTTCACCAGATAAATCTCCTTTTAATTTAGATAGAAATTTTGTTAATCTTTTAAGAGGAGCAGATTTAAATAATTATGCTGTAGAAGGTCTCATAAAATATAAAGCTATGTTAGATAGAGTTGGTGCAGTAAAATCTCTTAGACGTTATAAACAATTAGAAAATTTATTATCATCGGGAGTTAAAGTAGGAAAAGATTTATCCGAAAAACAGAAAACAGAAACAACTGTATTCTCACCAGATGATCCACAAGAATTACTAAATAGATTAAATATTTTAATATCTGCAATAAAAGAAGGACATAATTCTAGTTTCAATGAAATTCATGCTATATTGAAAAGACTGTTAGAAAAGAAGATTCTAAATGAAGAGGATTATAAAAGTATAACGAACCGATGGTTCTAGGGCTTCGCCCGTAGCTGAAATATGTTGTTGTTTTTAATTTTTTTATAAAAAAATATTTATTCAAAATTTTAACTAAAAAATGTGTTCAGCAGATTTAGACAAAATTAATAATCATTTAGAAAATTTGACAGAGATTTTGGGTTCATCAAAATTTAGTACGACGTTAAAAATTATAACAACTACTTCATCACACACTTGTAATTTAGAACCCATTCTACATTTGGAACAAAATAAAAATTATCAAATTGCATTGACTAGTTTCTCCACATTTAACACTATTCAAAACGTTATCAAAGATGTGAATGATCAATTTAGATATTCTACTGATAAAGGCAAAACATGGAAAATATTAACTTTTCTTCCTGGTTCTTACGAAGTTGAATCAATATCAAATGAAATTAAGAGACATTTAGGTATACCATTTAAAGATAAGAAACAATTACATTTTGCAGTTGAACCGGCAGTTAATTAATTTTCTCTTACTTTAGACGAAAATCATCAAGTTGATTTTTATCATGATAGATCATTGTCAAAGCTATTAGGATTTAATAAACAGACCTATAGTCATGGTTATCATTTAGGTGAGAAGATTCCAAAAATTACTGAAATAAATTCAATTGTTGTACATTGTGACATTATTGAAGGAGGATATATAAATGGTAAATTATCAAATTTAATATTCAGTTTTCCAGCTTTTACTGTACCCATTGGTCATAGATTAAATGTATTTCCCCAAACATTAATATATTTTCCTATTACAAGAAAAACTATTAACAACATTGGCATTAGAATCACTGATGAGAAAGGACAAGAAATAAATTTTGGAGGTGAAGAGATTATGATAGATCTTTTGGTTCGAGAGGTATAAACTCCCGTTCGAGAGGTATAAACTCCCACGCGAAGCTAGAGAAGTTTAATTTTCTTCTTCTTCTTTTAAAATAGAAATAAAATTTTTTATTAAAAAATGAGTGAAGTACTACCATTAAATAAAAAAAAACTTAAATTTAATCATCATCCAAATTTATCTAATAAAGTTTTGTCAGTTATTTGCGGAAGATCAGGTTGTGGAAAAACGTATCTATTATTTAAAATTTTAACGACTCCAAATTTTTTGGATTATAACAATCTTATAATTTATACAACAACAGCAGAACAACCCGTCTATGAATTTTTAAAATATGGATTTGAAAGTAATCTTAAAAAACAGCAATTGCTTCATTATTCAAAGAATATGAAAAATCTGAAGATGAAGAAGAAATAAGTTCGTGGTGTGAAGAAGCAGCAAAAAATAGTCAGTTAGTAGAATCCAATAAAAATAAGCATATAAAGATACAATTAATAGATGATAGTGGTAATATGCAAGATCCTAGTAAAATAGATAAAACAATGAAACATTGTATAATTTTTGATGATTGTGTTAATGATAGAAATCAGTCAGTTCAGAGAAATTATTTCACAAGAGGTAGACATAATAACTGCAGTGTTGTTTATTTAACACGAAGTATGTATTCATTAGGCGGAAGTGTTATTAGAAAGAATGCAAATATATTTATACTATTTGAAATAAATGCAAGAAACTTAAGTGATTTGTTAAGAGATTTATGCGTAAGAAATAAAGATGAATTTAAACAATCGTGTAACAATGCTTGGTCAAAAGATTATGGCTTCATTACAATTAACATTGATAAAAAAATTCATGATAGAGTTATAGAACATTTGTTTACCGAGTGATAAAAAAATATACAAATATAGTGTTATAATATTTTTTTTATTTTATGTATATATCAAATTTGACTATCTTAGAAATTAGAAAATTAAAAAGGTGAAGTAGTTATTCCATGAGGTAAAATTTTTCTTTTATCATCAAATGGATCTAATGCTAATTTATGTTCTTCTTTTAAAAACATTTTATGTTTTTTTGAATTAAGTCTATAATTACATGCTGTTTTTATTTCATTATTGAATAATACATTTTTATAATCTTGAAATGTTATTTGATTAGCCACTGATGCCTTTGAAATTCCTTTTAATGTTTTATGTGTTTTAATATTATTAGTTGTGTTATAACAATAACATTTAGATTTTAAAAATATAGCTTCTGTTATGAAATCTTCATTTCCTTCTAATTCATCTTTTACTTTACATAAATCAGAAGGATGGATGATATCTTTTATTTTATTAATTTCTTCATCAAGTGAAGAATTATACGGTATTGTTAATTCTAAGAAAACAGAATCGGTATCTGTAAAGTGTAATTTATAGTTTTTGCCATAAGCAGGTGCTAAATAATCATATATAAATCTATACATAAATAGTTTCGCTAATTCTAATATAGTGAATCCTATAAAATTAAACTTATCATGTTTTACGCTAATTCGACGTAAATGTACAGCACATATTTCATCACTAAATCTAGTAGTTCTTTCATATGTAGGTTTCCTTGTTAAATTTTGAAACCTATCTTTATCATAAACTATTTCAATATTTTGTCTATTACGCACATTTTCTAAAGTCTTACCATAAAATGCATTATTCATTAATTTGAAGAACACGTTTCCAAAATCATCTTTATTTCTTTTAGCTATTTTACGTTTTTCAATATTGAACTCTATATAATCTTTTAACCACCTAGATTTTCTATACACTAGTTTCCGGTGAATTTTTGTGAGAATCATTCCATTATCTAAATACCAATCTAGCATTCTTCCTTCAACAACATACTTTCCTTTATTACTTTGTGTTAACATAAGTTTTTTTGTTGGTCTGTATTTCTTAGGAATTATAGATTTTTGATAATCTGAAAAATCTTCTATATTGGGAATTTTGTTTTCGGGACGGAAAGGAAAATATTTTGTTTTATCTTTTATTTCATCAGGATATACTAAATCAACTTCATATATATAACCATGATTATAATTTCCATCTTATGTTTTTTGATAATCAAGAATATTACACCATTCCATCTCACCTGTTGGTAATTCTTGTATCATGCAAGAAGAATATAAACTATTAAAATCATAATATAACAAATAGTTTTCTCTCATGAATTCATCAATTGCATTTTCACGTTCTACTCCTTCTCGTTTCGTTCGAAAAATTTCTAATATTTTTTCTTTTTCTTCTGGAGATAAAGGTTTCATTATTCCATATTCTTGTGGATTTACTTTCTTATTATAACATTTAACATATCTATTACCTAAAACTGATGAAACTCCACCTCTAATTCCAGATTCAAAAAATAATAATTTATCATATGTATTTTCTTTATAATGTTTAAGTTTAACGGACTTTGTCCTAGAGCCATCGGCTTGAACACCAGTATGTTTTAATCCTGCTAACCATGTTAAACCTGGTGTAGAATAACAATAACATGGATCTATTCCGTAATATTCTAAACACATATCACGAAAGTTTTCAAAAAGATCAGCAAGGATTAATACATCTATCTGAAGATATTTCATTGTATAATCATACATTGTTTTACAATTTAACTCTCTCCAATTTTTTTCAGCTTCTGCATAATCTTCTTCAGATAATTGTGATTGTTTTAATGTTGATTTAAATTTATTTATTGGAGGAAGGTGTTTTTCTTCCATAATTTTATTCACAGAATTAAAATCAGTCTTCGACTGTGAACCACAGGTTTTATCTCCAGTTATGTACTCATACGGAAATATGCCTTTTAAAGGTTTTAAATTATATTTATTTAATATTTTACATTGTTCAGGTTTCAAAGTTTTTCCCATAACATCTAATGAATAAGGAGTAAAAAATCTAAATGCATCTAAAATTCTAATACAACCTAATTGCATTGAAAGATACTCTTCTTGTTTTACATAGTACATTTATTTGTTGTTGTTGTAATTTTTCAGATGAAAATAAATCTTTCATTACTAGATGGAAATCATATTTAGAACCATTGTAGAAATATAGAGGAACAAAGTTATATTTAAATTTATTAGCATTAAGATTACAAGAATTATGTGCTGCACCTCTATATAATCCATTTAGATGATCATGATCTTTTACCTTATCAAGACATCTACCTTTGCCATTTTTATAATTTTTTGTAAATTCTTTTCCACAGTAATAACAATTTGTTTCATTAACAAAATTATTTTTTTCTCCATCCGTTAATGGCATCATTGGTATATTTGTTTCAAGCGATTGTGAAAAACGTCCTTGTAATTCTTCTACTTTCTTTGTAAACATTTCTGAACTATCTTCACCATAGTATTGATAATATTCTGATTTAAATAATTCAGGATAATTTGAATGAATGTACATTCCCCAACATAATGGTTTTTGTTGAAATAAATATTTTTCTTTACTTTGTTCAGATGCACTTTTTTCATATTTATAATTATCAGAATCGGGCGAAGCCCTGGAAGACATCTCCGATGTCCCGTGATTTTGTGTCATGTTAACATTATATGCTTCAAAATCACAATAAATAGTAAAGGGTACTTTATTTTTGAAATACCATTTATTGTATTCTAAATAATCATCTTTAGGAAAAGTATTTTCAACTGCTTCGTTTTGTTGACAATTCTCCAAATGTCTATTCATTTCTTCTTTAGTTCTAAAACTTGTCATACATTGGAGACAAGGAAAATTAGCATTATCTGAAGTTTTTGTAAATATAGAAACATCTTTACACAGAATAAAATGACCCTGATAATATAAAATATTCGCTTGTGCTGATTGTTTTGTCTGTTCTAGTTTTTCAAATTTATCTTGATATATTTCATGTGTTTCATCAATTTCTTTTGTAAGATTAAATGTATTTCGATGAAAATTTTGATTTAATATTTGTAGCTGTTGTTCATATTCTTTATTATATTGTTCTTTATATTGCTGTTGACATTTTTTTAAACATTCATTTAATTCTTTATTTTCTTCATTATTTCATTCTTTATTGTCTTCATTTAATTTTTGAATCGTTTCTATCTTATTTTGATATTTATGGCCATATTCTTGTACTAATATTTTTGTTTGTTGTTGATAATCTGTTTTACATTTTTGTAAACTTTTATTTAAATTTTCTAATTTTTGTTGATATTCTAAAGATAAAGATGAATATTTGTAATTATAATCATCACTACGTCCTTTATAATTATTATGATTAATCATTATTGGTGATAGTGTTTTTATAATTTGAAATTTTTCAGTACATATTATATTTCCTTGGTAAAAAATATTATGATGCATGTAATTTCCTCTATCATTATATACTATTTCTGATTGGCATAAATTTTTATTTTTCAAATAAAATTTTTTTGAATCTGATTAAAGTGGAGTAATTTTACCAATAGAAACATAATTCACATTTAATTCAAAAACATTTACTTCTATTAAATTTTTATTCTTTTTATGAAACTTTTTTAACCTATTATAATCATATGGAAATTCATCTAAACCATCCGAAAGATCAAATTCATTTATGTATTCTTCTTTATTGTAATGACTTAGTCTTTCTTTATGATATTCTGCAGGATGTAAATGTGCTATAATACTCCACAGAAAACAATAATCATCTTCATTTTTTATGTTGATTATTTGTGGTGAACTGAAAGGCAAAGGAACATAACTACCACCAGTATTATTTTTATATTTATCAATTACTATTTTCTTAGATAGTATTTTAACAAATCTCCAACCAGATTCACGTAACTGGGCTTCAATTATACAATTTTCTAATTTAAGTATAATTTGTTCAAATATGGGTTGTATATCATTTACATTATGAATTTCTTGTGAATTTGTAAAATGTCCTTGTATTATTTCTTCAGGAATTCCATCAGGTCCATTTTTTGTATAAAGTACTTCTACATTCATATGACATTTGAAAGATTTCTTAAATATATTGTAAAAGTTGGTTAGAATATCAGAAAAAGTTTCATCGGTTTCATTATGTTCAACGGGCGAAGCCCTGGAACCTTTGGTTCGTACAGTCTGGTTAAATAAATATTTTATATCTGTTTCCGCTTCATCAAATTCATCTATTTCGTTAAATTCATCTGTATCGCTAAATAAATATCTTCCACCTGGTACGGGCGAAGCCCTAGAACCTTCGGTTTGTATGGACTCATCTTCATTATCAAAAACTTTTTTATATTCCGAATGTGAATAATCATCAAACATTTTTTTAACTTTTATATCAGTAGGCAATGTTTCTAGATAGTTTTTATAACTATATAATTTTAATATATTTCCTTCATCAACTCGATCTACATTTTGTAAATGTAATTTACTATTTAAATGAGATTGATAACTTCTTTTTGTTTGCAAATTTTTTTTACATAAGACACAATAAAACTTGGTATTTTCCATTTTTTTGTTTTTTAAAGAAAAAATTGTGTTTTAATTTTAGATATAAACATTCTAATATCAAGGTCTTGAGAGTTATTTTATATTATTATATATTTCACGTTCTTTAGTTATTTTATTTTCTTTATCATATAATGTTTTATAATATTAAGTTTTATCATATAACGTTTTATCATATTAAGTTTTATCATATTAAGTTTTATCATATAACGTTTTATCATATTAAGTTTTATCGTATAACGTTTTATCAAAAGATAATTTAAATTTATTTTTACTAACTATTGATTCTTCATCATCATCATCAATTGATTCTTCATCATCATCATAAATTGTTTCTTCAACATCATAAATTACACTTTTTGGTATAGGATGCCATTCCCTGATAGGATACCATTCTCTTATTGGAATATCTAACTCTAAATTACATCTTTTATCTGATAATAATATAATAGAGAAAAATATTGGTCTTTGATCTCTTTTGGAAAATTTAATAACACCATAATCTGATTCATTTTTAGTATTTATTAAAGATGATAAAATTTTAAATTGATTAGATGTAAATCCTAATTTAAATTTTGTTGACACGACACATAGTTGTTTTATAGTATCTTCAACTATTCCATCATTATTATTTTCAATTGTAAGAAAATGAAATTTAGATAAATTTTGATTATATGTAGTATTAACATCATGTACATCAGTATGAGATATAAATTTTTCTTCACTTAAATTTTTATAATTACTAATATTTTTATAATCTTTTTTACCATTCACACCTTTTTCAGATGTTTCAGAATCATCGTCTATGTTATCATCATCATTATTATAAGATTCTTTAAAATTATTATTATAAGATTCTTTAAGATCGGGCAAAGCCCTAGAACCTTCGGTTCGTTTATTATGATTATGATTATGGTCATTGTTAATAGTATAAGGTGTTGTCCACATATAAAGTTTTTCTTGTTGAGCTAAACCATTTATATAAGATTTTAACAAATTAATATTTAAATTTGAATATAATCCTATATAAGTATCATCATCATATCTTTGGGGCATTTCTGATGTTTCTTGTTTATAAATTGTATCTCTGTAATAAACTTGACATAATAATTCTTCATTATGTTTTTTACTTTCTATATGAATATTATATTGGTTTTGTTCATCAACAAATAATCTAATTTTTTCCTTGGAAAACGATTTTAATTTTTTAACTAATTCTTTAATATTGATATAATTGATAATTTTATTTTCTATCCACTCAGTATTACTAATCGGCAAAACTGCTCTAATGAATCCATAAACATTATTATGACCAATGATTACCATATTTTCTTTATTCAATTCTACATACGCAACATCATCATATTTACTTACAATCTCCATAAATTTTATAAATGGATCACCTGGAAAAATACAATAATTAGTTGCAATAGAAGGTAAACCTTTAATCTGTTCTCTAAATATTTCTGCTTGTAATTCGAATAAAAGATTTACATCTATACATGGATTATTATTATTATTATCAAAACATTTATTTTCAAATCCCGTTGATCTCGTCGAATAAGAAGAACAGGATGATGCGGGCGAATATAATTTTTTTAAATTTGGATATTCCATTTTTTTATTTTTATTAGAAAAAATTTTATTTTTTTATTGTTAAAAAATGATGTTACCAAATGTTGGTGGAGGTGCATATATCCCGAATAATCGTGAATCAGAAATAGAAAAAGAAAATTATATCATGAAAACTGGAGACGTTTTATCTGGTCCATTGCATCTTTCTATTCTTCCGCAACAAAATACAGAGTTAACAAATAAACAATATGTTGATACACAAATCAATGATTTAAAAGAAAAATATATAAACGATGTTTTGGTTCCACTGATGAATGAATTAAAGTTGCTAAAACTTAATGACAAATCATTAAACGAAAAATTATTAAAACTTGATAAAAAGGATAGAGAGCTAGAAGCAGATATAGCAAAACTTTTTAAAAAGATTTCAGAACAATCAAAAATTTTAATATTACTTTCTTTAAATTTAAAATCTGCTGTAATTAAAAATAAACATCAGATAAAAATGTTAAAAGAACAATTAGAAGATGAAATAGAAAAACTACCTTAAGGAATTTAAAAAAATTTAAAGCAGTTACAAACTACATTCCAAAAAAGTGTTGATGAATTGAGTTCTAAAATTACTCAACAAATGAAAAAGATGAATAGAATAATAAATGAAGTAAACTCACTTAATCAAAAAGTTGATAAAATGAAAACTCTTAAAATCAATTTAGAAAATGAATTAAAGAAAAATTTACAAGAAAACTCTAAAGAAAATAAAGAACAGCTAGATGCTGTTAAAAGACAATTAGATGTTCTTAAAATTAAGTTAAATGCACTTAAAACGGCATTGAAGATTAATCAGCAGAAAATGCAAGTTAATAGAAAAGAAATTAAAGTACATCACACCCTGCTTGACGCAATAGATAAAGTGCAACAGTCAATTAATAAAGTTATCTCGAAGTTGTTGTCCATTCACAAACGTAAATCTTAAACGGACCAAAGGTCCTCAGGTTACTAACCAATCGTAAATATTTTTCCCAAAAGTCAAATTTAATCCTAAAAAATGCCTATAGTTTATAAACACAATCTTAAACATTTTGCTTCAAATCAAAAAATTGCTCATGAACCATCTATGAAATCTGTTTACCATTATGACAGCGTAGAAACAATCGGAACACAAAACTTCCTAGGCACTGCAGGTGCCGTTCAAAAAAAAGGGGCTGGTATCTTTTCTGGTATTGGAAGTATCGTTAACTTAATTAAAAATAATAAAGATTTGATTACATCTGCTGCCAAAGGAGCAGCTGCTATAGGTAGTACAGCTAGTGCAATATCAAATGATTTTAAGTCTCAAAACGAATTAAAACAACTAGAAGCTATTCGTAAACTTAGGAATGATTCTGAAGAACTAAAAAATATAAAAAACTTTCAGAGGAAACAAAAAACAAAATTGCTAACATAGCTATGGGGGAAACCTTGAGGAGCGGAGCTCCGTCTGATAGTAAAAAGGGGAAGAAAACAGGCGTAGCCATAAAACGTTCAATTGAAGAAATAAGAGGTAATGGCGTGAGCAGCAACCTTCGGTTTAACCAGCAAAGCTGTAGCGGAGCTGGTCTAGCAAAATTCCAAAATTATATTTTAGTAAAATTTTTTTAGTAAAATTTTTTAGCAAAATTATTTTTAGTAAGATTATTTTACTAAAATTTTTTAGTAAAATTTTTTCAGCAAAATTTTTTCTGTGTGTGTGAAAAAACAAAAAGTCAAATTATTTTTTATAAAAATGTCTTCGCTTATCGAAAACAAATTTGAATTAGATAAACCACCAGGTGTTAGTTATAATCAAAAAAAGAATGACTATATAAGAATTGCTATGAATCCCGGATCTTCTAGTAGAGTAAATACTGGAGGTGATTTAATTGTTGAAGTTGATAATCAGCAGAGTTATTTATATTTACCTGATTCATTTTTACACTGTGAATATTCTTTATATAGTGATGCCAATTTTACAACACCATTACCAGAAACCGATAATATTGCACTAGAGAATAATTTTTTTCCAAGATTATTTACACAAATGCGTTTAGATGTTGCAACTCAAAATATAGGAACAATAAGTGATTCTCCAGGTGTAATTGATACAATGCTTAGATTTGTAACAATTGGTGAAAATAATAAAAAGTATGAAATCGAAGGTTGGTTTCCAGATAATAATGATGGTATAATTGTTGATGATTTAACTCAGGCTGGAACAGATGCAGCAGGAATTGCGAAAGATGTGGAGAATATTGCAAAACATTTAAATAAAACAAACAATAGTGCATATAAAGAAAGCCGTGAATTTAACAAGAAAAGTAAACAGACAGTTAATTGGTCATTGTCTCCATTATTCGGATATTTAGATTATGATAAAATATCATATCAATTAAAATTTAAATTAATAATTCATCGTACAGCAAATAATGAATTAATCTTAAAAAAGAGACTGGAAAAAAAGCATATTTAAAAATTGATAGACTTGAATGGTGGATTAAGCATATTACTCCTAGTTTAGAGATTGAAACAGCTATTGCAAAAAGAATAAATACTAACAAACCAATTCCAGTAAATTTTCTAAAGCGAACTGCTAGTTCAGTAACTTTTTCCGAACAAAGATTTAACTGGCATTTTACTAGAACTGCGAATACTCCAAGATATTTATTACTAACATTTCAAAGAAATAATTCTCCAAGTTTTGATGAGAACAACAATCTTTTTCACATTAATACAATTCGAAGTTTACAAGTTTCATTAAATCAAACCCGATATCCAATTGATCCATTAAGATTCGATGATACCAATAATCAATTTATGGAAGGATATGATTCTTATCGAAATCTTTGTATAGAATTTGGAGTTGAACTACAATTAACTCCTGGAGATTGGAGACATTTATATCCTGTTTTCTGTTTCGATTTAAGTGCACAATCTGAAGATATTATCAAGACTGGTTGCGATGTAACAATTAATATTGAAAAGAAAGATTCCACAACTTCTTTGATGGCTTATGGTTTATTGCTAGAAGATGTAAAATATTCTATTGAAATTCTTAATGGAAAGATGGCTAGCATTAATTAATTTTTTTCATAACTAGAATAGATTAAAATTTTTGGGTAACTTAAAATTTTTTCATAACTAGAATAGATTAAAACTTTTGATAACTTAAAATTTTTCATCACTACAATAGATTAAAAATTTTCGTAACTTAAAATTTTTTTATTAAAAATGTCGCAAGCGAAAAGTAATAATAATAAAACTGTTGAATTAAAATTACGTAATATTGTTGACAAAAATACCCCTAAAACTATTACGATTAACAAAAAAAAGTATTACATAAGTAAACCAATGATAGAGAATATTCAATTACAAGAAGAAAAGAATGGCGGGATTCTCCCATTAATTCCTCTAATAATAGGTGGCATAGCAGCAGCAGGAAGTGTTGCAGGTGGGACAGCTGGTATTTTCCAAGCAGTAAATAAAAATAAATCAGAGAAGGCAGCATTAGAAGAACAAAAACGTCATAATAGGGAGTTAGAGAAAGTTGCTAGGGGAGAAGGAATAGTAGAGAATTTTATTAGTAAATTAAAATTAGTTGATGAAGGAAAACGAGTTCTTAAAAATATTCTCCACAATGTTGATGATTTAATTGAAATTAAAGAAACTAAAGATGGTTCTGGAATATATCTAAGTCCTAGTATGATAAGGTAAAACATTTATTTGATCTTTAAAATTTTTTTTATCTTTAAAAATGAATTCTACAAATTCCGAAAATTTAATTAAATTAAAAATTGCTAATTTAGAGTTATTAAATTATCTATTAAACAAAAATAAAAACTCAAATTGTAAAATTTATGAAGGTAACGACGACAAACAAAGTTTGGCTACTACCTACGGTGGTGACATACAAAAAACATTAGAAAACTTTCCTGGTTTTATTTGGAGTAAATATTCGAAAGAAAAACATCTTCCTGGTCATTCATATACCGGTCCAGGAACTCGATTAGATATAAGACTAGATGAGAATAATAATCCGAAACCAGGTGAAGAACCAATAAATAGAGTAGATGCCGCAGCTTACAGGCATGTTTTAGCTTATCGAAATCATGATCTAAGTTCTCGACATGCAGCTGATAAGAAGATGATTCAAGAATTAGATAGTATTCAAAATCCTACATTTAGAGAAAAAATTGAAAGAATGTTTGTTAAGAAAGCTTTACAAGCTAAAATATTATTCGGTCAGGGTTTAAATGAAACGACAGCAGCAAAGCTGTCTGAGAGCAACGCTCGAACCTACGCGTCTGAAATTCATAAAGAATACAGAAGGCCTAAATATTTATTGAAAGTAAAAGTATTTAATAAAGATGATATCTGGAGTGCTGATCTTATTCATATGCCGAATGAAGGAGGGTTTAAGTACGCATTGACCGTTATAGATTTATATACACGATACGCTTGGGTAAAGGCTTTAAAAAATAAAAGTGTTCTATCTGTTAAATATGCGTTTGAAGAAATCTTTAAAGAAAGTAATAGAAAGCCAAGGAAATTGTTTGTTGATAAAGGATCGGAATTTTATAACCGAAGCGTTCAGCCACTATTTGAAACTGTTTATTCAACTGAAAATGCAGGGAAGGCCGTAGTGATAGAAAGATTCAATAGATCATTAAAAAATAAATTATTCAAGAAATTTACTGAGCAAAGAAATCAGTAATGGTTGAAGATATTACCAGGAATTGTAGAAGAGTATAATAATAAAGTTCATTCAGGTATTGAAGAAACTCCAAAGAAGGCTTCTGACGATCCTGATTTAATACGAAAGAAAATATTCGAAAATAATTATTCGAACGAAATCAATAATTTGAATGAGAGTAATCCGAATTTGCAGAAACTTAAGCCGAAATTTAAAATTGGAGATAGAGTTAGAATATTTAAATATAAGAATAAATTTGAAAAAGGCTTCGTCGGATACTGGACTAAAGAAATATTTGAAGTTTGTAAAATAAACCAAACTTATCCGATTACTTACGAAATCAAAGATTTAGATGATGAAAATATCAGAGGCCGATTTTATCAAAATGAATTACAACGAACTGATTTTTAATTATCATTATCATTATTATTGGAACTAACGTTTCGGGAATGAAATTCCCTTGTTAGGCGTAGCCATAGAACTTACGTTTCGTTCAATTCTAACATAATATCAAGAAATGGTACTCCTTTTTGTAATTTAAATAAAACATAAAGACATAATTGACCACAGTAAGTAGTTCCTGGTTTTTGAATTTGAAATGTATTATAAATTTCATTGCCAAGTAATTTTTTGACTTCGTTTGTAGGTGGAACCAATAGTCCAAGTGTCGAACCAATAGTTCTCAGCCTCCGGTCGGTCGAAATAGTAATTATCTCGATTTTTATTAAAGATACCTGCAGACCAATGTATTCCTTTTTCATCTGACGTATGAAGATTTGTTATGAAATTTATAGTTATTGATGGAACTTTGTTCCGGGAACTGAAGGTTCCTGTTGGCTTATTTTTTAGGAATTGTAATTCGTCTCTCATTAGAACATGAAAATTCTTTATTCCCAATTGATTTGCGATTTTCTTTAAATCGAAATTCGTTGTTGTTTGTGTTCCATATAATTTCAAAAACTCATTTATGTTGCTCATTTTATAATAAAAAAATTTCTTAAGTGACCCCTAGAAGACAGAAGGGAGGAGGTATTGATTTAAAACTGTTCTCTAATGATGACTTTCCTTACTACTTAGTCAGAAGGGAGGGGTATTGATTTAAAACTGTTCTCTAATGATGACTTTCCTTACTACTTATTCGATTTTGAAATGATTTAATTTAATCTAAATTAAAACGTTACATTGTTACATTTTATTTTTATGAACTCTCATTAAGAGGATATTGTTTGTTTTATCTGTATTAAGACAATGGCAACATCTGTTACCACATTTCTCAAACCGCATGATTGTTTTAGGGATCATACGGGTTGTGCATTCATAACATGGCGTTAATAGCATAAAAGCAATCTATTAATTCATTCTCTGCTTTGAGGGAATATTCTGTTGTTATAGCAAGCATTCAATACAATATCGCAGTATCGATAGTCGAGACCGACTGTCGAACCAAAACCGCAACTTTTCTGGTTTTGGTCGGTAGTTTGGTTTTGGATCTGGCTCGCGTTATGGCCGATGAAATGATTTACAATGCGGTGCAATTTCCTCATTGTCATTCAAGTACATTTAATCATACGCGTCATGTCATACCCGTATGTTGTCAAGCAAACTTCATACACCTACAATGCCGCTTTGCTTAGATCACCATTCATAATTTTCACTTGCTATTTAAACACACACAATTCATAAAACGTGACACATTACAATCTTAGTTTAAATCTTATCATCACAATGGTTGGATCTACTGAAAGATCTGTTCGATTGGAGACAAAGCGGAGAAGAATTCAGAAGTTAACAAGGGAAATCATACATCTGCAAGCACAAAGTAAAATATTCTTACACTTGGATATGAGAAGAATTTTTGAATACATCGGAGACCCGCACATCAATTATAGGACATGATTTAAGAGAGAGAAAAAATTGTAATTCTCAAATTTGAAATTCTCAACTTTTATGATTTTCGGTGTCCTTGAACGGTCATGATTTAAGCGAGAAAATTGTAATTCTCAAATTTGAGATTTTGGAAAATTTGAAAATTGGGTATTTTTAAAAACGCCCAAATTTATGAATTTAGGTCTTCATAACCTGAAAAAGGGTTCAAATTCATAAATTTGGGCGTTTTTAAAAATACTATTTTTTCAAAAAATGATACTTTTTAAATGGACTAAATTTATGAATTTAGGTCTTAAAAACCTGAAAAAGGGTCTAATTTCATGAATTTATGTCGTTTTTAAAGATACTATTTTTTGAATTTTATGGTGTCCTGGAACGGTCTTTTGCCCTAGGAGCACCAAAGAGACATAAAATCAATTAATTGCCGGTCAGCAGTTTCCCAACATTGTCCATGAACACTCCCATGCTCCTGTCTTTCCTGCAAAAATCATTTCCACTGAATCCAACCTGCATCGCAGAAAAATCAAGCAGGCAATCTACATCCACTCAAATCGTGACACGATTTCCAACCGAGATGGTAGCTATCAATTCAGTGATATTTGGAATCCACTGATTTCTTTGTGCAGCAATAACTCTGTTATTCATTGACTCTTACTTTTTATTATTATTCATTCATCTTACTTATTTACATTCACAAGTATTGCTTTGTGACACTTCTACATTTACTTTCACAAGTAGCAACATAAAGACATTTGGTTTTAACTTGCCGTCAACTGTAACGGTGCAAACCTGTAATTCTATATCACGTGATGAGATATGCGCAGTCAGTCTTGAATGCATGCTCAGTATATAGACGCAAAATTCACTTTGCATGATTAAGACAGCAGGCAGCGGTCGAAGGCTCGCGAAAAGCCAACTATTTTATAAGATCAAGTGGCATTTTTCCGAAAATATTATTACCTTGAATTATGAGCATCCCACTTGGAAACAGTATATTTGGCTAGGGCATTTCATAATCTCGAGAAGATTGACCGATGGTAGATAGTTAAGTACCTCTCTAAAATCAGTTTTAGTCCGATCTCATTGGATTTATCCAACTTAAAGCTGAAGAATGGGTTACAGGTTACCCTAATACCAGCAGGGAGACGAACCTGGTGTTTCCCAACTTACCTTAGCATGAAAGCTGCACCGGAGGTGGATATAGATAGACTTTGGTATCCGTGGAATTGGAATTGGATAAAAAACATGACATATTACGCCCGCTATCTAAGCTGATTATACATCCCATTTGATGAGGTTCTATTCACAGTTATGATAATATAATATGCATATTTATTCTTCAAAACGAAAATCGGAAGATAAATCAAAGTAACATAAGGAATGACATATGGAGAAATACAGTATATCGAGGAAGAATGAGATCAGCGACAAGAATGACCATTAAAGCGTCTATTGGCATACAGCACAAACGAGTTCATACGTCGACGGAACGAATTTTGGAAAGCAACTAGCAACCTGCACGATACATGGTTGGCAAATTTCGTGAAAAATGAGGCCGGCTTCCATCACGTTGTGGAAAAATCTATCAGTCAAGTCATCCATACTAAAACGGGTACGCTCCGGGTAGGCGCTTCGGTATTCGTTACAGCCACAGAATTAGACAGGTCGTCTCTTCTTCTGTTTGACTAGAAGGGAAACATTGGAACATGTAACGGAAATGAAATGCCACAATCTGCTGACATAATACCATAACAATCGAACAATGACCAGCCAGTTCAACATTAAACACGCCAAATTGTGCAAAGTTTCAGTGACTGTTATCAACCGGATCCCACAGCAAAGAGACACAGTCGATGTGAAGTTCTACAGAGAAATTTGTGAACGTTTTTTCATGCGCCTGCTAACTGGGAGGACCCAACATTATCGAGAAAACTTTTGCGCAATGATCTGAATTCTTCGAATCTAAAGGAATCGTGGCGATCGGAGCATTTTGAAGGAATTCAGAGCAATCCGCAAGCGACGCACGACTATTTTTCCTATTGTAAGGTATCAAGAATTTCTTTTTGCCCACTTATTAAAGTTCCTGCATGTGCCATTTGTTTGAATCAGTTTGCACTTCTAGCAAAGTGATGCGATTAAACAATCTAATTCTGTGGTTACAGCAGATGATGACATTGGCGTTGAAGTGATTCAATAGGAGCAGCATCACTATATGACAACCCAGCGATAGTGGGCAACAATGTTCAAAGACTTAATAAAAGTTTACTCATAAAAGGTTTTACATGCAATTTTAAGATCATTTTTTGAGATACATGGTTTAATTAAGATCACGCAAAGCACACATATGTTTGTTTGTATCATGATCATGCCAGAGGAAGGCATACGTCCTAAAATAATGATATGGCAAAATGAATGAAAAAATGATGCCTACTCCTGTAAGTTACCATTGCCATGTTGTAAAGGCACCAATTTTGTAAGTAGCAACATATTAATTACCGATAATCTAGTCTTGATCTACGAACATCTTTTCGCATCAAGGGTTGGCATCTCCTGACCGTGTGTGCGTAGTTAACTGACAAACATTATATGGCATATTGCTCATACGGAGAAATTTTAGTAGTAACTCAATGTAACTCAATGCAGTCACTTTCATCAGAGCGATAAAGATTTATTAGCTACTATGCAAAATATACATGATATATTGAAGCTGATTTATGCCATTTTGTTTTTGGCTGACGGCAATTTCCCATTTTTGTTTACATATTTGATAATTTTGAATACAGTATCATATCTTTAGTATGATATGATATAATATATAATACTTACATATGATTATATGATTACATATATATAATATATAATATATAAACACACGCATGAAATAAAATCGTGTTTAACAGTAGGCAAACTTCGATTGATTGCATCAATCATGTAATAAAATTCTGAAGAATTGAAATTCTCAGTTAATTCTCAGAATTATTCAATAATGTAGGTGATTCTTCAAATAATAAATAGGATCAGCACGACACAATTTTAACTTTTTTTGTTTTCGTGTAAGCTTGTATCTACTGTTGCGGACCGCAATTGTTGATACAACTCACCTTCTGCAAAATATTTTTGTCCATCTCATATGCTTCCTTAGAAAGAGAATATACTTCCTTCATAATAAGAAAATAATTTTTCATCTTGAAAAAACGCAAAGTTATGTTGCGGTATTACTTTTCTTTATTTGGAAGTGCGTCATCAAGGGAGCAGCATGACCTTAAAATTAAATTCGCTTTGATCAGGTTAACGTTTTGAGCAGGCTAACTGACAATTGATAGTGAATAAATAAATAAATCAATAATCATAATCAATAATCATAATCATAAATCAATAAATCAATAAATGAAATAATCTTGTTAATTGTTCACAATTACAAAACTGAATTTAAGATGTAATTTAACTAAAATAAACTAATTTTTCACATGCTTGGTTGATGTTTTCCCCTTAAGTTCACTTAAATGTACTTTGATAACGTAGTTATTATATTCTGTACTTCAACAATCGATATTTGCAGTGGAATTCCTGTAAATTGATCAACATGTTGAGAAGGTTGACGAAATATTGAAAATACAAGATTTTTTCAGAGGCATTGTCTTAGCCTACTTAATATTCCGTCACAAACCTATTCACTACTACCTTATTTTTCATAGCATTACTTAGTGGCTTATTATTTGTCAACCAGTTCAACCGAAGGTGGGATGATGTGATGATGTGTCATTTCATGCATTAGTAAGAAAATATCATTTGAAAGGATCAAACGTGATAATTGTTGGGCAAAACAAAGCAAGAAAACAGTATTGAATGATTAATGAATTTGCCGAAGTAAATCACTGTGATGGATATATTATCAATAGACTACAGAAAAGGTTGATTGTGCATTTTCCAATCAAGAAAGTCAACACTGACTCATAGAATGTTTATTATAAATCTCGATTGAAATTATTCAGGGGTGTTGTCTTTGCTGATCGAAATGTTGATGTAAGTGTGCTCAAGAGTCCGTCAATGTATTGAATAACATCTCTCTGAATGAAGTATGCCGAAATGAAAAATATATTTCATAAAATAAATTAAAAGCAAAATACTCAATGGATTACTGCACTGACTTTATGATCCTATACCCTGACTTGCATCTAAATTGATTCCATTAGATCAGGGGTGCGCAACCTGCGGCCGTAGCAGAGGCAAAGTGCGGCCGTGGCAATGAGAAGTAAATGAAAAAGAATATTGCAAACATTTCTGGAGTTCAAGGCAATCGAAAAACAATCGTCATTATAGTAGCATACTAGTCACCTTGTAACTGTCGAATACCTTTATGCCCATGCTGCTTGGAAAAATGTGCGTCCGCAGGCGCGATGAAAGCGGTCAAGCAGTTCGATAACTCATGAATAGAATATTTTAGGTATGTTACATTCATGTGCATTCATGGCTAGAGTCATCAGCTAAAAGAAACAAAAGTAACAATTGTAGTTTGATCGAATTGTTCGCGCGCGCGTTAGCTTCAAGTCCATGACGTCAATAAGGACGCCTGCTAGATCAGTTTCTGGAGCGGTAGTGTTGTGTACTTTTGTGAAACAACGGATTGAATCGTAAGATATTGTAAATTGTAACTTTTTTACCGGATATAGTGTTTCTACCTATTTAGATTTTGTGCATTTTCAGAAATAAAATATGTTAAAATTTCAGTTGTGTTTTTCCTTCATCACATTTGTTATTAAATTCAAAGCTCACGTTTTGGGTTGCGAAAGAACTCTATGATTAGTGATAATAAGATACTTTATAACTTCAATAAGAAAGCAAGGTAGGCAGGCTTATATACGAGGTTCTAGAAATGCGTAGGCCTATATACGAGTGAATGCCCAGTGATGAATGAATGAATGAATTTTGTATGGCTCGTGATTCCTTTATGAATTATTACAGTTGCTTAGTAAAGTGTTTTCTCCTTCGGTTGCCCTTACAAAAACATGTTTTCAGCTTTTTAAGTGCTAATAACACCTTAAGCTTAAAAATTTTCAGGTAAAAAATGACCGTCGATCGTATGTGGGTAACTTACTAACTCATTCTTTACGAAGTAGGCCTTTATGCAATTTTTTTCTGCGTCATTCATCAGGGAAAGCTAATTTGAGTGGTGACATACATAAAGGATTGGTTATTGACCTAGTTTGTTTGCAAACATATTAAGTGCGGCCGTGATTTGTTTGGCCTTCGAAATGGTGGACGAAAAATGTAAAAGGTTGCGCACCCCTGCATTAGATGATCAATGAGATAAGTTGCTGGTGCATATTTCTCCACACTCTCTTTAGAACGCAATGAGGTCAGTGCCATTCTTTACCATCCGCGGGTTGAAGCAGACGAATATTACGTTATTAGCACTCAATATGTTCTCTATAAGATTTAGATCTGTACTACCAGTCGAGTATGACATTGTTCAGATGCCTTGAGACTTAAAAAAGAAGCACATAACGTGTATTAGCATATTACACTTATAAAGTATCAATAGTAGATTCTCCTATGATACATTGAATTGTCTTCCATAAATGATGCCCAGTTTCATATTTCAAACATCAATAGAAAATTGAAAGTTAAGTAGCTAGACAACTCGACATATGAAAGAGATGCTCGGCAGAAATGCGGAGACAAACGACCGACATGGAGACTGGGAGAAAGAGAAGATTTCATGAAAGAAGCTGATGCAGCAATTTCGGTGTCAGCCTACTTAGGGGAACCCACACAGCGGGAACTCACTACGGGAACCCACTCATCATAAAGTCTCTTCTACAGATCCTCTTCAGATCTTCGGTGTCCAACACCTTCCTTGGTCGATCTTATAATAGCGCATGCCGTGTTTTAATGAAATAAGAGAATGTCGTGCATATTTGATAAATATTATTGCACGACGTTCATGTGACGCATTACAATGTCTGCACTTATTGTACATCATAAATTAGTCACAGATGTGTTATTTGAAAGCAAACATTCAAAAGCAATTTACTTCATGACTTCATGAATACATGTAGGTTAATCAGTTGTCATGCAAAAGCACATGATCCATTGTTTTCGATGTCCATCGCTACAGATTCGACTGCGCAGCGTGGCGTCATAATGCACAGTGGACTGTAGCATTTAGTTAGTTGATGCACGCAGTAGGACTGTTTCACACATGCGACTTTTTGCAGCACGGAAGTTGCGAGGTTGTTTGCTTAACATTACAGCCTATGTAGCCTTTCACACATGTCGCGCGTTTTCATTTTGCCGAGAGTAAATCACGTGATTTTGTTTTTGACTTACAAATGATCTTTAAGATCGTGTCAAAATGAGAACATGTCTGAGTTCAGTATGATGTGGCGATGAAAACGCATTCCGAATTGCTAATTTTCGTTCAGTAGAACCGATTCTATCTGGAATAATATCTTTGATTTCCAACGTGCTGATGTTCTTGAACTTAGTGTAAATCAACAATACTGTAGCCAATAAAGATGAGCGTCGGGTTCCAAAAATTCGGATACCCGAGTCGAACAAAATTTCAACCCGAACCCGACAAAGAGTGCGAGAACCCGACCCCGACCCGATTATATTCGAAAAATCAGAAACATATCTATATATAAAGCTGATGCTTGATCCTAATGTGATACCGGGCGGTAGTCAAACTTTTTAGCGGTATTATTTTAGTATTTTATTAAAATGCGTAGTAGTTAGTATATTATTTTCTCTATGCTAATAAAGAATTCAAACAAATACTAAATAAGTAGCATAATTACCCACGAAATTAATATAACCTACAATACATGAAAAATCCGGAATCCTTACAAAAAAGTCGACTACTTCGCGATATATTATAGGTATTGCAGCATACTGTGATTGTTCAAAACTTTGATTGAGACACTTTGATTCTCAATGTTAATGAAGATGTCAAGGTCCGAGCATAATTCTGCAGATAGATGCTAAAATTTCAATTATATAATACATGTGTATTTGATGTATAGTTAAGCTTCCGTTCGTGTGTAAAGCTTGTCTCAAATTAATTTTCCTTTCTTTCCGTCCATCCTGCGAATCACGATCTACATGTCATTATGAGAATGAGGCATTTGTAGACCACAAGAACAGATTCAATTAATTTGATAATGATCTTTCGTTGCTTTAGAAGCAAAATATGTAGCGCTTCTTATTTTATTTATCGCGTATTTTATTAGATCAATAATTCACAATGAGAATAATGTGATAAGCCACAATTTCTTGAAAAACTTCATTACACTACAGGTACACATGAAGCAGTACTAACTTCACAGAAAATGATTTTTAAAGTTCGAAACATTTTTCAAATTTGTATGCTCCAACCCGAAAAAAACCGACTTCGGGTTATTTCGGGTTTTGGATAAAAGAGATAATCCTACCCGACCCGACTTCTTAATTGCTCTACCCGAACCCGACCCGAACCCGAGCATTCGAGTTTTCGGGTCGGCTCGGGTTCGGGTTCGGGTAGGGTTTCGGGTAGGATCGCTCATCTGTAGTAGCCAATGCACGCACTAAACAACTATGACTGAAGTCAATCATCGTCACCAATTTACATTTTTACCTCGTTCTCAGCCGTCAGTGGTCAGATTTCAGTGATCCACACACCAAACTGATCTCCAGAGTATGAAGAAGCTGATGATGCTCCTGGCGTCCACCATGGAGAGAAATTATAGCCTTCGCAATCCCCTTTCCGTGGAATAATGGCCAACAGAGACAATTGGAGAGCCATGTCCATCGAAGACAATAGCACAGTCGCGCGATTGCCAGGGTAACATTGCAGCCTATGGAGCCTTTCACACATGTCGCGCGTTTTAAAAGCGAATAAATTGCCGCAAGAATTCTTTTGGAAATCGCGTGATTTTGAGGTGATTTTGAGTTTTGACGGACTAACGATCTAGAACATAGCGTCAATCTGAGAACATTTCTGAGTGTAGTATATTACGGTGATTAAAACGCATTCCGAATTGTTAATTTTCATTAAGTATAACAGATTCTATCACAAGTAATGCATTTGAAGTTCGAACGTGTTGAGGTTATTGACCTTCGCAAACGTCAAACAATAGTGTCTTTCATGCGCGTGCAATCGACGACGACTGAAGACAGTTCATGTCACCAATTTACATTTTGACTTCTTTCTCAGCCGTCAGTGCTCGGATTTTCGTGATTCACACACCAAAACATAGAAATTGACAACAATAAAACCTCTAGAATGGAAATTAAGCTTCATGCAATGCACAATAACGGCACATAAATCGCACGCATTTTCACTTAGATGCACCTGCCAACGTCTGTATCATTGGGTTAGAATCAGTCAAAGGTCGAAGGTCAGTCGAAGGTTTTAATTGGTTCTTCATGCCCCAACTTAGTTCCCCCGGATGTGCCGCGACCTTGAGTCAATTTCCATTCTAGCGAGTTTCAGATAAACAGTTTATTTCTATGCACCAAAATGATTCCCAGAATATGAAGAAGTTGATGACTCGCATGGCTTCCACCATGGAGAGAATTATTTTCATAACATGCAAGACTCCCAGAGGGCCCTGCCAATACACTATGCTTTATTGATTGACAAGACTGGAACACTTGCAAAAGAAGTGGATATTGACAATAGATGCAGTAGATTGTGAAAGCTGTTAATTTCTTATTGATATGATGAAAGTGGTCGCTTCGTGAACATTTGTTGACTTGTGCTATGAATAGATGCCGCAATCGACCACTTTTATCGATGAGCAGTTTGAATGGGTTGCTGAAATTTCTATGTCTATCAAATGAGCTTACATGTCTACTACGGAGAGCAGACGGCGAGACAAAATTGCTGATATATGACTATATTATTCTGATTTTGAATATTATAGCGAACTATGTAATAAATTTTAGATATTCTGAAAGCAAATTTCCTACTGATTTCGATGAAAACAAGAACAATTACAACTGAAGCCTACCTTCAGAGTAATTTTGGTTCGCACCCTTCTCCAATAGGCTAAGGCACATCGACTTTCTATGTCTCATGAAATGGAGAGATTGAAATGGTTTGTATGATGATTGACAGTCGAAGAAATCGAAGTCCAATGTGAAAGGCCAGTTCGAAACTTTAGCGACAACCGCGTTGCAAAAAGTCTCATATGTGAAACAGTCCTTAAGCGTCTCGACCGCTTCGCGGTCTCTACGCTGTCGTGCATTAGGCCTCAGCCACACTGAAAGCAAGGCAAACGCGAGCGCACCGAGCGTCTCGAGCAAACGTATGTCCGTGAGGTATTAATCGCTCTGGTTTGCTTTGCTCGCAGTGTGGCAGTCTACAACTGCTGTAATGATGACTTTATATTTGCTGCAAAACGCTTTGCTCGGAAACGCTTGGAAAAGCTGGCAGTGTTGCTGAGGCCTTAGCCATTACTTGTTAACATGATCGATTGATCATAGATGAGATACAATGCTGATCATAAAAAACAGACAACCTAAATTACGCTGAAGTTCAATCAATTCACATGCCTTCTAAACGTGTCGCACAACAAAGTGCCATACATCATTCGAGAGCTTCCACTCTCTGCTTTGAAATGAACTATGATAGACTTGCATCCGTTATTGTATTTGGCGAGCAGTGGCCAAAAAAGGAAAATCACTCAATTTACAAATTGCAATTTTTCTATAACCGCTTACGTACACAAACAACATGTAAACGTGAACGAAGGTTCAAAACAAAACAGTTGGCGAAGGCTTTGTTCTCTGACCACGACTGCAGATTGTTTACCTTGATTGTTTATGTACTTTCGCGTTAACGAGGAAAATATTAAATAAGTTTGTAAAAGAACTATTGAACTTATTTGAATAGCACTTACATGTTCGTATTTCTTACATCACAAGGATAATGAAGATGCCAAACATTAACATTTTTGATATGGCCCTGAGGCCGAGTCCTCCACGTACCCGGTTCCATAATATAAAGGGTTCAAAAGAAAAGATTCTTCGGGTACTTCCAAGCGATTATTATTGATTGTGCGACGTTTCGCCCCAAAGGCTTAATCATGCACGAATGATTTCGTGCATGATTAAGCCTTTGGGGCGAAACGTCGCTCACGCAATAATAATCGCTTGGAAGTACCCGAAGAATCTTTTCTTTTGAACCCTTTATATTAACATTTTTGATGAAAATGTGAAAATATAGCATTTTCAGTCAAAAGACTTACAATTTTGAGATAACTTCACGATATCACTGATTTTTTTCCTAATTCACTGATTTTGACGACAAGTTTATCAAAAGAAAGCTCAGAAAATGCTCATTCTCCCCATGGCTGAATAATTATCATGCTCACATGCTTTCTTATAGAAAAATTGCGCTTTGTAAATTGAGCGATTTTCACATTTTGAGCATTGCATGGCAAATACAATAATGAATACAAATTTATCATAGTTCATGCTCATTTTAAAGCTAAGAATGCAAGCTCTCGAATGATGTATGTCACTTTGTTGTGCGACGCGATTAGAAGCCATGAGAATTGATTGAACTTCAGAGTAATTGACAGATTGCTTCTGAAAGAATTGAAATGGGTAAACGTAAATTACGTCTAGAAAGTCGTTTCCAAATTCAACAAACTTTGTGTTTAGAAAACTCATGCTCTGAAATTGCCCCTGTGAAAATTTCATGACTATACTCTACATATAGCTGTCAGTAGACTAAATAATGTTTCAATCTTTTGCAATTTGTTTGCAATTCAACTCTCATTTTCATCGCTAACCAGAGAGCATGACTCATCACTCTAACGCATGAATAACTGATAGATCACACATTGCCTCACACAGATGGATTTCTTTACGCGAACAGCTGACTTTCTTTAACATGCGAACTGCTGTACTGAAAGTCGTTCCAGGGCAACACAATTGTATAAAAGACAGGCAGGAATACGAACCTTAGACTGCCCGGCAAGGTGTCCTGACTTGAATCCAATCGAGCATGTCTGATCTATCTTGAAACGGCGAGTTCGTCGACGATTTGTCCTTGCAATGATTTGAATCGGTTCGAATCTTTAGTGAGGCAGGAGTGGAATCAGATTGATCAACAGATGATCAGAAATTTGATCGGCAGTATGCCTAATCGCATCCGAAAGGTAATAGAATTCAGAGGAGACTGCCCATACTGAGCCAACATATCACAAAGAAAAATATTTGATGTGATATAGGAAACAAATTCATTCAATTATATAGCTAAAAACTTGCTGTTTACTATGAAATGTTGCTGTTTTAACTAATTTCTAACTATTTATGAAACGGGCTGTAGGTGGTCCGTTTTTTATGATCAGCTCTGTAGTAAGCGAGATTTTCCGCTATGGGAGTTTTTCGGTATGTGAGTTTCCGTGAAAGGACCCACCGCTAAGTGGGTGAAACCGCAATTTTGTGAAACAAAGTCGGAGACAAAATTTCTTGTCTATTTGTCAAGT
Source organism: Prostheceraeus crozeri (assembly GCA_907163375.1). Lineage (NCBI taxonomy): Eukaryota > Metazoa > Platyhelminthes > Polycladida > Euryleptidae > Prostheceraeus > Prostheceraeus crozeri. The sequence goes on along the minus strand of CAJQUW010008438.1, from coordinate 447,617 downwards.
TGGGAGGTCAATTATATCTTAGTGAAGTACAGTTCTGAATACTTTGAAGATGCTTTGAACTTGTTGATCTCTAATCGACAACTCTAATGAAAGCGGATTCCATTAGATTGCACCTAATGAACTCATGATTATTATTGACGGATTTCATTCGCCGGAGAATGTACAACATTTTCTTCCTGTCAAATTGACATGGCTACTCCATCCCACATCAATATCGAAAATAATGCCCGTATAAAATAAGACCACGGAATGAGAACTGTGGCCAATCATTGAGCAAGCTTACGCTGAAGAAGAATGATCATGCTCAAAATAGGGTACAATGGATGCTTTGAAAGTGATGATTTCAATACGTGTGTCAGGAAGAGTCCATGTCCTTCACGGATACATGAATAAGGCACAATATTTAATTGTCCTAGAAAGCAGAGTGCAGCTACAGAGTACCATGGGTTTTGCAACAAAATTTTTCAACTTGCCATGCTGCGAAGTTGAACAAGTTTTTGCAGGTCAATCAATTTTGCATTTAGAACGGCCAAGGAAACAATCCCAACCTCAATGTCATAAAAGCTTGCGGCACATTCTCAAAGAAAAGTGACGAGTACAATGTGAGGACAAGACATAATCAAGCAATGCTTGGACTCTATGATGTGAGCCGAAGACATGATTGATGTCTGCATGAAATTCGCTGAATCGATGCATCAGACGAATGGCGAAGTACTCTGAAAAGTATGACTAATTTGACTTATTCTGCTTTGCTGTAGATTGCTCATTGTTTGAATAAAATGCCTTTGATTAATAGTCGTGATGTCTCTTACCATCATTACGATAATTTATGAAAAATATTGGTAAGTTAATACGATGACAGAAAAAATGTTGAGAATCGGCTAATTAAGTAGTCTTTACGTCACAATTTAGAAAATGGAAATAATTTCTTCATTTCACAACTTAAACCTAGGGCTCAACCGACAACAAGCAGAGAATAAGAGTAAGTGACGGCTAGGGAAATGACGGCCGTGAACACAGAATTAGACAGGTCGTCTCATCTTCCGTTTGACTAGAAGGGAAACATTGGAACATGTAACGCTAATGAAATGCCACAATCTGCTGACATAATACCATAACAATCGAACAATGACCAGCCAGTTCAACATTAAACACGCCAAATTGTGCAAAGTTTCAGTGACTGTTATCAACCGGATCACACAGCAAAGAGACACAGTCGATGTGAAGTTCTACAGAGAAGTTTGTGAACGTTTTTTCATGCGCCTGCTAGCTGGGAGGACCCAACATTATCGAGAAAACTTTTGCGCAATGATCTGAATTCTTCGAATCTGAAGGAGTCGTGGCGATCGGAGCATTTTGAAGGAATTCAGAGCAATCCGCAAGCGACGCACGACTATTTTTCCTATTGTAAGGTATCAAGAATTTCTTTTTGCCCACTTATTAAAGTTCCTGCATGTGCCATTTGTTTGAATCAGTTTGCACTTCTAGCAAAGTGAAACGCTTAAACAATCTAATTCTGTGACCGTGAATGTTTATCGCGATAGATTGTGAAATATTGCTACTGACCATCAAATGTGATGTGATGAATACTGTCAATTCACTGAAACATGGATGACCATTTTTCATAAGAGGTCATGTGGTCTGGTGAATGCACTAGCATCGCTTTCGGGCAAGAGAATTTGCATAAAATATTACTGAACTTGCAAAATGAATCCTTGGTTGATATAGCTGGTAATGGATCGGAAAACACGTTGTATTATTTGCATTAAGGAAAAAGTCGAAAGTACGATACTGCGATGAAGGCCGATAATGTTCAACAACATTGGCACTACCAGTGCGAGTTACTTTGGTCTCTGAATTTAAAGATAAGCCAAGTCCTAGCAGGACAGCTTTGGTTGCTGTCTATGTAAAGCATCAGCGATTGCCAAGACCACGGAAGTTAAAATTGCATTTGCACCCATTGCTTTTTATGTTCTTGCTGATTTATTCGTGTTGGCGCAAGAATTCAGAAAGTCGGTGAAACATGGGAACAGAAATTGTGGATTCCTCGTCCAGAAAATTATCTGCAACATTTCTATATTGTTATGATTTCAAGCGATTAATCCAAGCAAGTTTAAAATATAATAAAGGCGAACTAAAATCGATGACCAGGTCAATTTTTTGTTCTTAATGAATTCGAATCATCCACGCAAGCAGTCTCTGTCTTTGTCAAAGGGAAATCCTTCAAGCCAACCACCTGACGAAGCGGAGAATGCTGCAGTTGAGTCATTGAACACGTTTCTATCTGGAACCAAAGGACAAATATTTGTGCAGTGCAGTACATTTTTTTAATTTAGGATGTATTCTGCAATCAATGCAGCTGAAGCAGGCCTTGGCACAAGTTAGACTGGAGTGGGTAAAAGATCCTGTGTGAAAAGTTTTGTAGATAATTCATGATATCGTATGGTACGGACAGTGACCGATAATTTGTCTCATTCTCGCATCATTTAATTAATTAATTCTCAGAAATATGCATAATGCCTTTTCATGTCCTCTATATGCTGCAGAAGCTTGGTAAACTTGGGATAATGGTGAAGCAATATATTCAAACAACAGTGCGAAGTTTCACAACTGACAGCATGACTTGAAATGAAAACGAATCGGTGCACATGTGGAAAGTGACTGACCAGTGAACACTTTTCATAGTTGGCTGTGTTGTACCCAATCAATCAAAGCGAACAGCAGCTTAGATATAACATTATTATGCCTATGATTTTATTTTATCATTATATACTATGTTGCAATATTCAAGTACTGTTGTCCATCCTTCAGACAATTTGCTGCAAAATATTAACCATGATTACTAAAATTGCTCTGCAACTTTAAGCGTCACACAATTGAAAAATGAGTAAGAGGAATATGCTACAATATATCACAATTATTGAAATTTTCAGTAATAGTTATTGTTGATGAAGACTAACCTTGCCATGTATTGACCGACATATTAATAAGTCTTGCAGAGAGAAACAAACAGATCACAGCATCATGACTTTTGGTGGTACAGTCTTAGTCAATTTTTGTCTCTCCTCCGCATAGACATGTATCGTTCACATCGGTGGGTAGAAAAAAATTCACAGATGATCATTGTGATTACATTAATTAATTGTTTTATCATAAAATTTTGCAGTGTGAAAATATTTGGAACGCGTGCACTTGCACAGAGTGAAACTGATTGATGTATTATCAAATGCGTGCGATGTTAGCTTACGACGTTGAAGATGATTTCTTTTTGAATGGCACAACGCTGGAATTTAAAGAAATTGCTACGTATACGGCTCCTCAGTTAAAAATAGAAATCATGTACGAACCACAGAAACATGACAATCTATACAATAATAAAGGACTAGAATGGGCATGGACAGTGAAAACAATAGTGCCTTGTAGAAATACGTTGTCATAACAACGGTGCCTAAGCGATGGCGGATTCCATTGGTTGACAATGGGAAGGTACGGGCAGCATATTAGTGTAATTTGGGAATATTCACAGCTGTTATCATTTCTCATGATACAAAAAGCATTTAATAGAATACCTTGCGACAGATTGCGTCGCAGCACGATTCTACAACTGTTGCATGCTTCAGTAATTTGATTCTGCTTAAGATCTCATCCAACATTGACTCGGTTCCTAAATGAGTGGCTGAAATGACCATCAAACAGTCCATTCTGATCTCACTAACTTAAAAGTCGGATTTCCAGGCTACCAACTTTGAAACTGAGAAACCAGTTCATAAAAAATGCATGTTAATTTAGCAAAATTATCAAATCAGCAAACACAGTTAGCATTCAACAAAATTAAATAAAAATTGATAGCACCAAAAATCAAATCAGACGAAATTATTAAGATAAAGTTGAAACCAGAGAAATCCAATTTTCCGCTTTTGTCACACGCTTCATCGGTCATCAAGGGCATTTAACATAGCAATAATGGCAGATTCAGTTCGCCAGTAGCAGATTATATTTTATAGCGGCGATTTTCAGTTACAATTGCAGCATCATCAACCATTGAACCGAAAATTTCTATTTTTCAGATGAAATTCCTATTGTAAATTGAATATGACATTGTTGCACTGGCTTTGGGTCTTAGGCCTCAGCCACACTGAAAGCAAAGCAAACACGAGCGTCCCCAGCAAACGCATGTCCGCAAGGTGTCAGTCGCTCTGGTTTGCTTTGCTTGCAATGTGGCAGTCTACAGCTGCTGCAATGGTGACTTTATATTTGCTCCAAAACGCTTTGCTCGGAAACGCTTGGAAAAGCTCTCAGTGTGGCTGAGGCCTTACTCGGGGAATTGACGTTGTTGGCCGATAAACACCTGCAGCAGTAGTAATGGAATCTCGCTGTGTGTTGATTGTCAATATGTCCCATGTAGCTCAGAGAGATGGATTCGGCTATCGCGGATACTCTAGAGGTGACGTGATTCTATCTCAGCCATTGTATGCAATCACAGAGATAGGTGACGTGAGGTGTCTCCCTTTGGCTTACGTGACTGGTCAAACGCGCGCAAACCGTAAGAAAAGTTGTATTTGGGAACACACGGTCTACCGTTTTCACATTGAAGTCTGGACATACCGGTATCTGACAAGTCAACAGTACATATCTGTGACTCAATATTTCTCCGTGATAAATTCGTCAAGTGGAAATATTATTCATAACGTTTGACTCCTCACGATCTAAATTTATTGACTGTGAACGTTCAATGCGATGTCAATGATTCAGTTCGTCAGAATTCAGACTTCAATTTGCATTACGGTCAATGGAAAATGGATCTTCTTGCCCCTCGGGACTAGTTCTAAACGTGCCCATCTGTATTAAAAAATGTCATTTCTAGACCAAACAACGAAGACAAAGCAATTTATCCCTGTGAGCTGTGATATAGCTATACTCTTAGGCAATGATTTGGGTCAATGCTACCAGATATTGAGAATGATTTTATTGGTAGTCAAGGCAATCGACAGCGAGCTGCACTGTAGCCCACCACAAATTGCATTAAGTTTAATTAATGGTGGGCTCATCTGTTACAGAAAAATCATTTAATATTAACTGGAAAGCCGTGAATTTCCCAACTGAAGTGAAGTCACGAGTCTTTTCGAAATGCAATGACAGGCGTTATGCCTCATTAAATACACTTGCTCCATATTAATCACAAAGGAATATCTCAAAAGCGCCAGTAAAATGAATGAGGTGCAATATTTTCTCATTGTCTATTTAATTTGTGCATTGCTTCCATCAATACCAGTGGTGTTTTCTGAATGACTTTCATTTATATTTCTCAATCAATCATTCAAAAGCACTTGAAGACATCTGTGGGTAAACCTGATACATATTTGTTCAAGTTAACCCACAAATCAGCCAGATTTTCCATCCTCATACGACTGCTGTTTATAGCTTGTGGTCATACGAAAGTGCATAGATTTCAAGTTATTAGATGAAATGTATGCTTGCATAGCCTCAGCTTGTAGCAACACTTTCTAAGAACCTGTAGGGTGTAAATTGATAAAGTTTTGTGTAAAGTAGGTCACGAACCTGTATGCTTTCCATCAACAACAACTCTCCACAGAAGTTTAATCTTCTACATCAAAAATACAGTTGCGCACTCTTATCTTGTAGTTTACGTTCCAAGATAATTGCAGATGTAAGCTGATGCAGATTTATGCAAAGTAAGTTATAAAATCTATGTGTTCTCTGTCAACATGCTATAATTTTTTCAAATGCTTTGTTATGAAACGCATACAATGGCATAGAGTGGTTGCTAAAGTTAAATGGTTGTCTTTTAACCATGGCTTCTCAAATCTAGCCTAAGTTTAACCAAAAAGTTCATAGCGTGTGTAAACGTGCTTTTGATCTCGAGATTTTAAATTCTTTGCCCTTCCATGACAAAGTACGAGTACTTGCAAAACTGATAATGTAGTGATTCAAGGTGTTCTACTATAGAGCTGATCACAAAAAACGGTCCACCTAAATTTCGTTAAAATCAATCAATTCTCATGCCTTCCGGTCGTGCCGCACAGCAATGTGCGATACATCATTCGAGAGCTTGCATTCTCAGCTTTAAAATGAGCTATGATAGACTTGTATCCGTTGTTACATTTACTGATCAGTGATCAAAGTATGAAAATCGCTTAATTTACAAATCGCAATTTTTTAGTACAAAGACAAAGTGAGTATGATAATGAATCAGGCACACGGAGAACGAGCCGTATCTGAGCTTTCTTTTGATATACTGGTCATCAAAATCGGTGAACTAGGAAAAAGTCAGTGATATCGTGAAATGATCACAAAATTATGACTCCATTGGCTAAAAATTTCCGATAAAGTACACAAACAATCAAGGTAAACAATTGGCAGTCACAGTGAGAGAACAAAGAAATGCCATTACCAATTGTTTTGTTTTGAACCTTCGTTCACCTTACATTGTGTTCGTGTGCTTTAGCAGAAATGAGAAGAAATGTTGAAGATGTTTGAAAAAGAACTACACTGTATTGAACTTATTTTAATTAAACTTAAATATTCGCACTCATTACATCGTAACGATTCTGAGGATACCAAACATGAACATTCTTGATGACATAGTGAGAATATAACATTTTCAGACAAGGCAGTCATAATTTTGTGATCATTTCACGATATCACTGACTTTTTCCTAGTTCACCGATTTTGATGACCAGTATATCAAAAGAAAGCTCAGATACTGCTCGTTCTCTCCGTGCCTGATTTACTATCATAATCACTTTGTCTTTGTACTAAAAAATTGCGATTTGTAAATTAAGCGATTTTCATGCTTTGGGCACTGATCAGTAAATGCAACAACGAATACAAGTCTATCATAGCTCATTTTAAAACTGAGAATGCAAGTTCTCGAATGATGTATCGCACATTGCTGTGCGGCACGACCGGAAGGCATGAGAATTGATTGATTTTATCGAAATTTAGGTGGACCGTTTTTTATGAACAGCTCGACTTTTAACATGCTCCGTTCTACTAGCTGATGAACCCATCATTGAAGCCATCGCAATTTTATGGTGTGCTACACTGTAGTTCGTTATATGATTGCTTCGAATATAATGAAAAGCTGCAATAATTGTAGATTCCTGTCTTGAGGCATTATAGTGCAAGTTGCTTTACGACATTGATTTATGTTCAATGAGAATCGTGAAAATACTGACGTCGGTGCCGTAAAACTTTCACATCACAAGAATAAAAAGATTGTCAGTCACTGGAATCCGCCACTCTTTAGGTAGCGCTTGCAATAGTAATGCATGTCCATGGCGCAATATCATTTTCAATATCCATATCCGTTCCAGAGCTTCCATAATGTATCGATTTTCTGTGATTGAGACGAATGCAAGTACTATCAACGCGATCAGAATGGTTGCATGCACGCAAGTGTAGATGGAAGATAGAACTACTATAGTAAGTCATGGATCGTGGTGACTATTGACAAAGCTGTGTAGTCGCAATCCATTCGCCTGTACAGTAGATCTAAATCTGCTAATGCTGTGTGCCAGGTGTCTGTAAAAAAGTCTTGTAATATTGGGAATATTGGGAACATATACTAAAAAATAAATAAATAACAAATCCAAATTTCCTTCACCGGAATATACCACATAACACACTAGCATTCTGAAACGAGAAGAATATCTTTATCACAGAGTAATCTTCATAAAAATTCCTATTTCCTCACTCTTCCTTTTTAAAAGTTGCCAACTCCGGTTGACTTTATCTTTATTTCAATTGATGGTTTTCATTTTCTGTTGTTTGAAACACCGTGTTGCCGTCATTTCGACATAATTTTTTTAAGTCTGTTTCAGGGCATCGACAGATGATCATCGGTAAAATTGCATGTTAAGTGAATTTTGTACTGACAAGAAAAATAAATAAAATAAAATGGAGATTCAATTTGTTTATGTAATGATTTGTGGCGCAAAATCAATCATATGCTTTTACCGACGAATTTGACAGAACAGTCGATGGAATGAAACATGATGCCCACATATTGAATTAAGATTTGTTTAGCCGGAATTGACAACAGAATTAATCAGCTACCTATCAAAGAAAAATTATAAGTGGATATTCGTGATCAACTCCTTAAATGGCAACATTCCAACTTGAGTGGGATCACACAAGTTGCGAAGCTATCTGTTGTCTCAATGACACTTGAACGGAGTTCGAATGCTTCATTTAATTAAATCACAGTCATAATGAATAATACTCCAAGGCATTGAAATAATTCTGTACTTTTTATTGATTTGTCAATAATCCCAATAAAACAAACAGTGTTATGCCTATACCACGTCAAAACGAAAATAGCTTTAATATCTTCATTACGTGTGCACACTTATTTCATGTCACGACTCTCAATCTCCATATTACTAGTTTTCCACATCAGTGATTGAAAATACCTCACTCACATCACTTGATCTGAATTCTGAACTGTTGCTGCCGGTAATTATACCGACATTTTGCATTGTTGATACTCGAAGAAGTCAACAACCTAAACTTGTTGCTTACGATCGTTGCCTTGGAAAAGGGACCATCAATAAAGTATTGGATGATTAAATGTCTAATCTTCAAGTCCATTCACACTGATGTAGGATAACTCATCAGGAAATTAAGATTTATTCACGAACAAAAGATGGACTCATAGTAAACTCATCCAGTTCAGAGAGATTGCGGAATGTTTGTTTATGACACTTGGAACATCTCATACGACTGCAAATTATTTGAACCGATTACAATTTCAAAATCGTGCTCAGCATAAAACTATCCGAAAAAAATTGTCCGCAGACTTTGACACTAACATTAATGTTGACAAGACTTTTTCGAATGACAGCCGCTACCGTGGATCTCTTCTTTGTTGTAGTAGCAGCAGCAGCCAAATGGCAACATGGCACTACTGCAGTTTAGTGCACCCTCTATGAAAGAGACGGAAACGCGCCTACTGCAGTTTAGTGCACCCTAAAACAACGGCGCATTCTCCCGCAAACGATGACTACGCACATTACACCGAAGCGCGCGCTCGGTGTAATGTGCGAAGACAAAGACGAAGACGAAGACACACGAAGACACAAAGACACTCATTTATAACTATAGGGAAGAACGAACGGCATTCATTCTGTTGATTAAATCATGTTGTTCTCACATGCATTTTAGGGTGCACTAAACTGCAGTAGGGGTAAAAGAGGGTGCACTAAACTGCAGTAGTGCCTGGCACATATAGCTTGTTCGCCACTTTTGACTGAATGATGCATGGGGAAGTTGGACTTCCTAAGAATTGGTACAGGCTATAGTAAAATAAATTGTGTTTCTGCTTCCGTTTCGACATAGTTTAGATATTTGAAGATGCTTTGAGACTTAGATAGTTGCCCATAACGATCAAAATGCTAATTTGAGTCATACATGCCTCAATGAAATCGGTTAACTGGATTGCATGATGACCAGTGGCGCACGTCATATTATGAGGAGTGATAATTTGTGAAAGAGCTGAATGAAATAGGCCTTGATCGTAATTTGACCACCGAAGAATAGCATATGTGGGGCGAAAACTGAAAACCTGCATGCACACGTACTTAGCTGTATAAATAAAATTTTCATACTTTTTCGATTCATGCATTAATTAGAAGAGTAATATCAACTAAATTCTCAGGTGCACATGTGCTTTTATGTTTCTCTAATAATCCCAGCACTCTGCATCGTCTATTTTCAATTCAATGGCATTCTTAATGTGTCGGCTATTTCCACGACTGTTGTGATGTGTGAAATAAAACACCTGTAATGTCGATGATCTGTTATATGTATATATCATCCTGCTTTGTCTGTTCTCAATTTCTTCAAAGCAGCCTAAAAACCTTTGTTTGCATTTGTCTCTCTAGTCAGCCATGGATAGACAGGAGGATCACTGGTTCACTTGTCTTAATCTGCCCTTACAGAGTCAGATTAGTTCATCAGAGTGCCCATTGACATGTCAACTGTACATCATAGTCATGCGGTGATGCGTATTACATATGTAAAGAATTGAATTTTTGGAGCTTTTCATGTAAAAGACTGGATTCTTCATAGGAGAAGGGTTCTTAGACTTCTAAATAAGAGTTGTTGGAATATCAAAGGGTTCTTGATAACTAATTAGGGATTCGTGATTACCACGTCTAATTTCTGTGGCAAAGAAATAAAGGATCAATGAGTTGATTGCTCAAACTGTAGAACTATCAGAACGCTTTTGTCAAAGCTTATTCAGGAGTAGTGCATATCCGTGTTTCGGATACAATCGCATTTTATATAATCAACTTACTATCAATGCTTGTTATCATGTATCAATGCCTACATTGGCCAAATTATGCAAAGAACGAGAAAAAGCGTCGTCAGGTAGGCTGCTATAGATTTCGTGTATATGTTCAACGTCGAAGAGGGACTTCCTCAATATTCTGCCCTTAGCTCTCTCCTTTTCGCAATCAAATGGACTTTTTGACCATGAACATCCGAAAAGTAGCATGTTTGACAGATTGGATTTTGCAGGTACAAGAAATACAGAGAAAATTTGGAGAAATTTAGATCCTCTAAAAAAGAGAGGAAAAATGTCTTAATATTGACGGAATACATGTATGTAAACATTTCAATGCCTGAATCAACTAAATATATGGTAATGCAGTCTACTTGGCTGCCCGAGGCCCCCAGGGAATTTAAGTACCATCGCAGCACTATAAAACGCAGAATTCTGGTAGGATGATCAAACCAGCAGAAGGCTTCTCTAGAGCTGCTTGTCATCGAAGAATACCATGAAAAGTGAAAGGAAGGATCTGTGGGGCCGTGTTTAGACCAGCGGTGGTGCACTTGTTAGAGGAAATATCTTTCCATGATAACCCAGCTAAGAAGTTGGAAGTGACCGTGATTAAAATGCAGAGGTGGGCATGTAGCTATTCAAGACAAATAATGTCTGGAATGACCCAATCAGGAAAATACTGCGTGTTGTAATTGATTTGTACACAAATCCAAAAACAAAAAATTCTTCATCCACTTCTTGTATTGCCAAGTTAAATAAAATAAATACTGTACAAAAGTTACCAGGATTACGAGGACATGTCCAGAGGCTTTCGTCGGTTCACGTCAGTGGAACACACCGAATTATGCAATGGCGAGTTTCAATGTCAGACATAGAGAACGGTTACGAAAGTGAGTTAACATGAATATTAATCTGCTACCACGTAAGGTGAAGTTGATACGCATCTTTCAGTACACGGAGAGCCGGCATCATAGCTTTAATAATGAGCGACTCTACAATTTCGTAGAAAGCGGTAATTGTTACTCATACGATGATAGAAAAGCAAGATGACGGACTACGATTTTTATCAAAAGTTCTGCAAGATAAAATATGACTAGTGACAGAGCTGGCAGGAGCATTTCTGGATCTTGGTCATACACCCACAGTAATAGCCCATTTCGGGAGATGTTCAGCAATTCTCTTGGATAAGCGACGCTCATTACGACCGACATAGCTGAGTCCACAGAATAAGCTGAGCATGTCCTCGTAATCCTGGAAACTTTTAAGCAGCATTTCTTTATTTTACTTAACTTGGCATTACAAGAAGTGGAAAAAGAATTTTTTCCTTTGTGGTTTGTGTTCAAGTCAATTTCAAAACGCGGTACCTTCACATTTCTGCGATAAGGGAAACACTGAAGAAAGGCAACATGTCGGAAAAGTGCAAGAAAGTCAGGCTTGGATGGTTTAGGCAAGTAAAGAGAAGTAAGGACAGCTAAGTGGTCTGGTGGAAGAAAAGAAAGACCAAAGCTGAACTGGATGGATTTCGTCCGTAAGGATTTGAAACCATTGAAGTAGCACAAAAGGACTTTCAGGATCGACTTGCTGTTGCCCCGTGTAAATGTGGAATCAGTTAGAAGAAAGATAACCATATTTGCAACACAATGAATTCATGGGTTTTCAAATAACACTGATCGGTCTCAAACTGAAAGGCTGGGATGGGGCTGGTGACCGGTTCCCAGATCCGCATATAGTTACACACTGTATACTAACACGCTCATGAAATTGTTGTATTTGGAAACAACATTTGAAAATCAGAATCACATTCACATGATTATCGTAAATCTTTACATGAAATGAAATTCGATACTAGTGATGGTGAATTATCAACTTTAAATTCCTTCAGCAATTATCAAAGATAACCGACAAATTTCCGAATAAGACGTGAACTAAAACTTTTAGCTGACTAACCTCATGAGTAGTTCCCATTTAATCGAAGTTCGCTCATTTTCAAGGAAAATGGATATGAAGCATGAAATGAAAAGTGGCATTGAAACTTTTCATTTCCAAGCACGAGTTTAGCAACACTAGTTTTCTACGCATGCCTCATACGTGTATACTTAACTGATTAGGGATCACCTAAGTTTTTTGGACACTTAATGTGAAATCAAACCGTTAGAGCATTGTAGATGACAACCGTTCAGAAAAGCGCATGAAAAGTGCATAAATGTGATCAATTATTTTGAATTGAAACTGTTGCCATTTCGATTTTGTATGCTTCTATTGTCTAGCACTGGACAATTTCGAAAGACCGACCAGATTACATAGAAATGCTTCGACATTAAGTATTGATGTCGAATATTTTTCCATGACTCCGATATAAAAATGGATCTACGCACGCTGTCCCATTCCGATTCGATTTTCCATGGGGAGCCGGCTTATTGATGACGAAACAGTCATTTATGAATTCTGAGAAAACAAAGAAAATATCATCTTTACTCACTCTGAATCATAATCTCAAGTTCAATTACCTGGTAGAGATAAATGAGACGGTGTTTGGTGTCCTACCCCATCAGCGGTCGATGGAAATACATGTATGTGTCAGAATTTCATTAATCGTGAATATAACTATTGCTGTAGTTGCACTCTCCATGTCATTGAAGTGTAGATGATGAATAATGGTATTCAAAAAACTATTCAAATGCATGGAATTTACGGAAGTGTGATAGAATTACCCCTACTCTTCAGTTTTTCGATATTGATACCGTCAACGTTGTATGAATGCTGAATGCTGAACTCGGACAAACAGAGAAATGTTTTTTCAAAATTCCGAAAAGTGTTCCATGTGTAATATTTTTATTTGAAATTGCTAAAAGTTGGAAATCATCAACTCTCAAAAATTACTGATTTCTTGAAATTTATCGGTGATTATTGAATCAAGCATTAGCCTACCTGGAAACTGACATCCATAAAATAAAGGCACCGTAGTATCAATAGATGCTAGGAGCGATCACAGAAACTTTTTGATGATAAATGATATTCACTTTGAGAAAAATTCGCAGACCGGATCATGACAGGAAGCGTAAAATATGGCCGTGGCCGTGGTCCAATCTTATGATTTAATATTTTGTTTTGCATGTTTTGAAGATGCAAAAAGGCAATACGAAAGCTTGGCAAATCGCATGATTTTGTCTTCTGTGGGCCTGCTTAGTAGTTTTTACCAAGCATCAATTCACTACTGATTGTCTAAGCCCTGCTTTCCATTTCACTCATTCTCAACCAAAGGAATGCTGTTTTTCAAAAGTCATTGTTGCAACATCGCCGGCATGTCGAGCAAGCAGTTCACACGCAGTCATGTTGAGTGATTATGATGTACCTAGACACGCTGTGACAATCTTTCTCTTTGTTCATACTTTTGACTGATCCAAACATAGATCTGCTGCTGATGTTTGCTGATGATTGGCTATGAAATACGCAGTGATGATAACTATATCCAATTCCTATCCATTGCAATGACTTTATCTCTACGACATTTTAAATTATATACCTACTCCTCTTGGTCTGAACAAAGTGGCTTATGGGCCACATCTACACAATAGGACTATAGGAGCAAATAACTATAGCAATGCAAGGTATGAGAAGCATGCATCGATACTAGTTATCGTCTTTTATGGATATTGATGAGCATAGATAATTTCAATTTTTTGTCCTGAACAAACAGATACATTCGATGTTAATGTTAACTAAAGTGGCCAAAGCACACTTCGTAGCGCTGAAAAGCCGCAAACATGAGCTGATGTAGAGAGTGGTCACTGCCTAATAATTTTTACATTTATTTCAGATGTCTGTATCTTCACATATACGTACCCCTTAAGACTGTCCACCGTGACGAAGCGCGTTGGGGAACTTTATTTCGAAAAATAAAAATCGCCTTTAAATTGAGGGAGCAATGCGTTTTTTCTTTCCTTGAGCAAAATTGAATAATCTTTTAGTAAGCTATAAGGGAAATAATTATGTATGGTCTCCTGATTGGGGAGCTGAGGCACCGCAGAGTCTTGTGTAAATATTTGTTTCTGATTTCCAGATGATGTTTCCGGTTTGAGATATACCGGTTGCCAAAGGAGAGGGTAAAATATGGTGAAAAGTCTCAAAAGCTTGACATTTTTACATCAATTCGAAATGTAGAAGTTTAGAATTAAATATCGATGGGATCCCGTCGCACCCAGAAACACTGATCAACCGTTAAACATTTTTAAAAAAGATCAGAAATACCTAAAAGGGTAAAAGCTGACCACAGACAAAATTGAGAAATACTTCGATTGAGTCTTCGACGAGATTTTCTACACAAATTACACTCACGCACACTGTGCTTTTGTGATGTAATAAATCACAAATTTCAGTTCATTATTGTCACATGGTTGATCAAACTGCCTGAACAATTTGCCGATAGAAGCGCCAGCAATTCATCGCAACCTATGTACTCTCAGAGAAACCGTATTAGTTCACAGAATAAATTTATTGCTTAAGGCACAGCTTCGTTTAACGCAATTCTAGGGGGGGGGGAGAAATTGCACCCAACTTTTCTGGAATTGCATCCTGAATTTACACCCACTTTCTCTTCGTTCAGAAGAGACGTTCATGAAAATCTCGTCTGATTACACTTTCTATCAATCCCGTTGCCTCTATTGTCAGACTATGCAGACTATGCACTTGGCAGAAAATTTCTCGTTCAACTTTGGAAATTTCTCGCCTGTTCGGCGCTGCGCGCCTCGAAGCTCGCTGAGTGTCATCATGGAGCAATCACTCCTAAGCTTACATGCGGCTGCAAGACAAGATGGTTTTCTGGTCTGGATGCTGTCATGTTTGAGATCCTTGCAGTCTGGACGGACCTGGCCTACTTCGCTACCGAGCGTGATAACACCACTCCGTTAGACCTGCTTGAGAAGACGAAGAATGTCAAATTTTTAGCGGGCATCTACATGCTTCATGTTGTGTTTCTTTACACTAACCAGCTGCCTGGATTCTTCAAAGCAGGATACCTAAACTTCGCTGAGGTTGCGCCCAGCGCCAATCATCAAGTTATGCAAGACTCGATTGTTAATGGAAGTGTTGTCGACCGAGCCTCTACCCTGGAAGTCCCTTGTGGATGACACGCCGGAACGTCTGCCGGAGCTGGTAAACATCAAAGAATACATCGGATCATTTGACTAATCTGACGGACAAGCACATTCAGTTGCCCTAATTGGAGATAAATAACATGCACTTCCTGAGCCAACGATCTTCTCAGCCTTCAAAATCTTCGATCTGGTCCATGCACAGAGCGACGCAACGCAAACCCTACGACAACACTGAAATTGAGCGACTGATGACCAAGTTTGGCTCTCTTATCCCATCGACGGTCTCATGCTCGGGGTCAGAGGAATGAACCAGTGAACCCTATTTATCTGCGCTGCGTTGACCAGGAAGTGACATTGAAATTTGACGACTGCAAGTTGAGGCTTGACAAAAATTTAAACTTTCTATGTTCTTATTTGTTTCCATGTTGTAACACATGCAAGTAGTCCAGTTCTCAGCAAGGCTGTCACGAAAAAATGACTTACTGGACTTTTTCATAGAAACAGTCTACGCATAAGCATGTGCAATAAATGCTGATTTCCAATCCAGGATAAGTTAACATCGGATGTGAGTCGCATATGCTAACATCTCATGTGAGTCGGAAACATCGCAAAAGATACGTTTCACAGGTTTCCAAAATCAAATTCAGAACTATTAGAGAAGTGGATCAAATTATGTGCCTCGAAAGTGGAAAATATTCATTTTGAATCTTTGCGACGCAATGAAAACAGAAACTTCAGCTTTTGGTCTGAACATTTTGAGAAAGAGGATTTTGTCAATTTTTATTTTGATACAAATAAATGGAGAAAACCGAATTTCAATCTTTTCACAACAGATGATGCAAAACCGCATTGCCTTCCATCGTCAAAAGTGCTCCAACATGCGTGTCTCGGAATATCCCACAAAGAAGATCGACAGTCTGCATGGAAATTGGCCAGCGTTTTTGATTGCAAAGAAATGTTGCAAAAATCTAATAGCATTGATCTCATACTTGATCATAGAATGTCATTTCATCACTGAGCCCATTTCCCGATGTGATTATGGTTTTATTATCACTATCTTAAAAAGACACAATTATTGAACTGTTGAAAAATAAAATGCGATGCATCCAACGGTAATACTGAATTTTCTAAGATTCAACTTGTAGGATCGATGCCTTGGATTTTAGGGATGTCACTTCCTGGTCAAGCCGATAACTAGGGTTCCCTGAATGAACACTGCTTCGCAAGAAGTTGGTACTCAACTGCTCAGACTGCCGCATTGCAGCAGAGGTGTGCCAGCGGCTGATACGGAGTCTAGGTTGCTAAAGCTTCCCACTCATCGTGAATGTAGGCATAATTGTTTTGATAATCCCTGCATAAACCATGTGGTCCGAATGGGGCTCTCCCCTGTAAAGTGATTCCAGATCCCGGTCAGAAATCGAAAACTGAACGGCTTGTTAATTTTCCAATTCATATTTCAATGAATGTCTTGTTTTGGTTAGGAGGACGCCATCGCCATCACCCGGAGGTGCTTAGTGGCTTTACAGAGGCGGCCGGTGTTCATTTGGCCAAAGCAGATGACGGGGCTTTAAAATTCTCCAACAACGTCGAGGTTGCCAATTACGACGCTTGTGATCGCTTGACTTTAGTAATTCTATTGACAATGATATTTTTTGTCTGTGTTAAATTTGCGCTGTTTTTTTCCTTCCATGCATTTGGAGCTATTACACCCACTTTTGGTGTGGTCGCACCAAAATCTGAACCTTAAATAACCTTGATTAAGGGATTTCTTGACGGGTCTTCGACGTCCAGAAGATAATGGAAGCATAACGCCTGTTTAGGTACAACAACAGCCATTTTCTGGTTTACAATACCCAATATTCAATTCCCATTTAGAGACGAAAATGTTCGATTATAAGTATACGCCTAATTTCCCATTAGTTACAAACTAAGATAAGACCTACATGTATATCTACGATAAGAAAAGTAATTGACACAGTGCATCTCTAACGCCATTTCATGCATTTCCGGTTGAAGACTAATAATGGTCAAATGATTTGGACAAAATTTAGATGATTGTAAGTAAAATTGCTGATTCTAATGAGTGATTACTGGAGGGCTCATATAATTTTTGAGGAGTTGCGTCTGCCCTGCCCTTAACCCCTCCGAAGTCCAAGCTCATGCTTCACAACGAATAATGCTGAGACAAACAAATTTCAGAGGAAATCAACATCACGAAAGGAACGCTTTGTTGGATTCAAGTGTATGATAAATAGATTAAGGGGCAGTAAATGTCCCTTTTCTATCTTGTTAATAGGTCGAATGAACAATTGCATGTGGGCCGATACAGTATGTTGATAATACTGCACAAAATTACTTTTGTTCGTCAGACCTCGCAACTGCTTAGGAACTGTGGGAAATTGAATGTCAAGTAGCAAGTTCGTCATCAAGTGCTGAACTATGGCTTCTACTTTGTTGAGGATGAACAGCATGTGAAGTAAACTCAAAGGAAGGAAATAGAGGACATTTTTGAAACTAAATATGAGTGTCTGATATTGTCTTACTTGTTACTTATCAAAATGCCATGACTAACTCAGTTTGTGAGTTTGAGAAAGTCAATTTCAAAAAATGTTTTAAATTGATTTCACGAATCCTTCGTCTATCCCTTTGAGGTTGTGAGCAATTATTTAGAAGCCAAATATTCAGCGCGAATACTGTCATAGATGTCCTGATTTAACGTCAGTTGAAAGGGCAAAACCCTAGAAGAAATTCATCGCGTGTCTTTAAATCTCTTTGAACGCCTCATCCCAATCTCCATGCTGTTTATTGTTGTTCCCTAGGTGCAGTCTTCATAATCCTCGTCACTTACCTCAAAAATCTGAATATATTCAGATCATTCTACCGCAGAAACACTGCTGATAGGAGACTGCTCGCTCTATTTATCTTTCAGAAGAATAAATCGCTCTTTCCTATTCCCACTAAACCGAGTGTGGGATTTCTGAAGGACATTCACCTCAATTGACTGCGGCTTCAACCTGCGGTTGTTAGTTGTTCCCATTTCTAGAAACCCCTTCCTCAAACAGCCTCTTGTCCTTTTGATGTAGTTAAAGAGAACACGATAGATATACTTGCATGATGCAGATGTGCTGCAAAATGAGCTTATACGGAACTATAGATCGTCGTTATGAATATTAATTCATTCAGTCTTCCATCCATCTGTCGAAGCTTTTGAGTAGACGTGCATAAGTTTGATGGGAGGTCGGTTGGGCTGAAGTTCTGTATTTCTATATCATTGCCTGTGATGTAAATAGTGACATTTCAAACGAAGGTAATATTGCCAATCAAAATTTGGGCTATCACAGACAGAGCGAAATAAAGAGCATCAACGAAGTGCAAATGATTTTTGAGGAAACTTGTGCGATTAAATAGAGATGTTTGAATCATAATTTGAAACAATTTGGAAAGTTTTGAAATGCTGGAAAGTGCGTTGATGAATACATAAATCCCCTTTGCTAAAAGATTTTATGTGACAGTTTACTGCTTCCGTACAGTGCATGACAAATAAATTTTCTTGAATTTGATCAGTGCTATTTTTTCAGCAGGACAGTCATTGGTCTATTAATGTGACATTTGATTTTATCTCAAAGAAAGCGCAAGTATACATTGTTGTTGGATAATAGAACAAATCCTACTCTTTTTTTGCAGAATGTAAATAGAAATTACATACTAGTATGCTCATACATGCATCATTATAAATGCACTCGTTGTATGCCTAGGTGGGTAGAAAACGTCATTAATACACATGTATGTAGGCCAATATGATATACCGTAAAAGAGTGCAACTCAGACATTCTTGAGCACTTTGTGCAATGTACATTTATCTGAGTTTTCTTCATTTGAATATGATGTGACATAAATAGCTCTAACTATCCACGTGATGTTGGTTTTTTTATTATCATAATTCCAAGTACCCGTAGTTTCAAGTTGTTGTCAATGTGCTTGAAAAAATTGTCATAAGGTACCATATTATTTATTAATAAAGTGTGAAAAGATTTATAAGGACTTCCCAATTACTTATTACCAATTTATTTTCTGAAATTCCCTACAAGTCTCCGGGTTACCACGAAATGCTTGAGGCTTCAACTATTTTTACAAAGGCCATTTTTTGGCCTCAAAATATGTAATCAAATTGGCGACAACTATGAAATGTGTTGGACGCATCATTTTTACCATGAATAATCGATGTTCGTTATTAAAAATGTCAACTATGCATTAGCATGTCTTTAAACATAAATCTTCTTAAGATTTTATAAATTGTGAGATCATAAGATGAATATGTAAATAGTAAAATAGTAAAATATGAAATAGTGATTGAATATGTCCTTGAAAAATATGTGACTAGCTTTTATAAGTGCCCATTCGCAGGTATCATTTACATGGATTTTTTATTCCGCAAAGTGCAAGTTTATATAATTCAAAAATAGATGACATTTCGTGTACGCCCATTATTTCGGTTTTCTTCATAAAGGGCATGCAGTAAGTTAATGCAAAGAAAAATATGATGAACAAACATGCGCAGTTAATGGTGATTTGTGTAAAATAAAGAACAATGTTCATTAGATCGACCGCAGAGTCAGAAGATGACACATTTAGAAAAGAAAAATGACATAGATGTCATGGATTTGTGAGTTCATGAAAATGCAGAATGACGGATGATGGCAAGTGACACTTCTCCATCGCATGACATTAATCAGCAAAGAGTCATAGTGCCGGGTCTTGTACATGCAGATAGATTCAAGTGCATTTCTTCGTGCCGTGTTGCGATCAATTTCTAATATGCCTTTGCAATTTCAAATTGGGCAAAAGTAACTTCAATTTAGTTTAGGTATGAAGAAATAGTCAAAGTAGCCCCAATTTCGAATAGCAGAAATGAGGCACACGGGAATAGGGGGGGGGGGTGGAGCTATGGAGGGCTAAGCCGTCCTCAAATTTTCACTGGCTCGCAGCAACTCCAAGGCCTTCAGGCAGATACATTGATCAGGGAATGTAGCCTAATTCATCGATAGTCTGTATCAAACAATACAAAGCAAATAGTTGCTAAGCATTTCAGAAAGATTTCCTTTTGATTGCCATCCACGTGTACGTGTCTCTTGTCATATAACTTTTGATTGTGCGTGACTGAAGTAGAGTTCAGTATACAGCGAGCTCAGAGATGCAGAGCCCCATGCACTGATATAGGATGATACGGTTTTGATTTATACCACACCTTGTTTCTGTAATCTTCCGAATTATTTGCTATGTAAGCTAGCAAGAGTTGAACGATTTGCGGCGGGATATTTTTCTAGAATTGAATTTTGTGCATTGGAATCATTTATTGACAGGTTGTGCAAGAAATTGTTCAGGGAAATCATGATTGATAATGATCATCCTTTGCGTGTGATGTTTGAGATGAGATGCCCAACACCGAGAGATAATCGGTGTATTAGAGCTCCGCCTATCTCCACAGAACGTTTTCGTAAATCTTTACACTTTGAAAGATGCCTGTCACTGCCTTTTTATATTCTGTATTGTTTTTTGTCAACTTTGTAATGCATTCACCGCATATTGTGAATCAATGGCGATGATCTACAGGACTTTCTCAGCTCTTTTCAGTTTGCTTTAGATGCGATGAGCGAGAACTTTTCACAAAGAGCTTCGAGAACTTATTGAGTGGGTTGAGAATCTCAGTGCACCTGTTGAAGGACGAAAACGTGAGTCATCGGAGCGCTCATCTATGTCATGAATATCTTCAGAACTGCCAAATTGTCACGATTCCATCAAATTTTAAGAAATTCAGTCCACATGTCAGACTTTTGCCAACATCAGATTGTGATTATTTTCTGCCAGTATGAAAACTTGACCATACGATCCTGATAGCATCTGCGTGACAACTTCGCCGGTCGGTGGGCCAGATAAATTCGGTTTGTGCCTCGAAACGACCCTCAGGACCCTCGGATGACCTGGTGAATGGCAAAATAAGTCGAAGATTCGATTCGAACAATCAAGTATGATGATTGCAGCAGTCCTCGAAGCCTATTGTTCGTCATATACAAAACGCGGAGACTGCGGGTTCTCTTTTGAAATGATATCTCCGGAAATGGAATTCTGCGATGGACGATAGATCAAACGCTCAAAAGTCATTTTTGCATTCGAATGTGAAAGAAAATTTCTCGATCAAATCGGTGCCAAAGTAAATGGTTAGAACATGATGATATGGAAACCATCCATGAACTGTCACTCAGTGACCCGGTTTTTCCGTTTCTGAGTCATAAACCTTTTGTATCCATGTATAGAGCAAGCTTGTACCTGAATTATGAATTCAGAGTGAATCATCCGTTATACTTATTCTATTGAAAATGGAATGGTAGGTGAATGGAAATGCAATTAATTGCAATTTGTCCAATGGCGAAGGACAAGCATGGATTCAGTGCATGCTGAATGAAGTTGTTTGACGTAAAGGAGTGCAGTATTGCCACTGGTCGGCACAGCTACGAAGGAGGTGTGATGAGACAGTGATCTACATTCGCTAGTAATTTTTCATAAAATTTGTAATTCTTGAGAGTTAATGATTGTCCAACTTTTGTTATTTAAGGCAGAAATATTACAAATGTGGCTCTTTTTTTACTATATCACAGGAATTTTGTGCACAATTGTTCGCGGTCAAAGATTCGCACTATCAGTATTTAAAATCTACACCCGGTGCCGAGCATAATGCAGTGTCGAAATATAAAGAAGAAGCAATTTGAAAGCAACTCCGCAAATTTTGAAAATTGGAATTTTTCAATTTAAATTTCAATGACTTCAGTTCGATTCGAGCTATCTGATTTCAATCAGACGCTTAACGCTGTAGTCTTACATGTATAATATGCTTGGTCAGCAAATGTGTAGTGTTGCAAATCAAAAAGGCCAGCGTTCCGCGTCGATTCGCTTTCTTATTACTCAGGCAAACACATCTCAATGATATAGACAGAAATGTATATCCGACTTTCACTTTAGGTCCCAATTATGCGAAAATATGACGTCATGTAATTTGACGCACGAGAATGGAAGGCAAGAGTGTGACGCCATACATGGGAGACTGGGAGACACAGTAATACCGCATCATAGGCGGCAAAGCCCACATGCACACACGCACCAAAGAGGCCACCACGGCTGAGAAGCCGACAAACACCTACGAGACACAGTAATACCGCATCATAGGCGGCAAAGCCCACATGCACACACGCACCAAAGAGGTCACCACGGCTGAGAAGCCGACAAACACCTACAAAATGCTTTTAAAAGTGTGGTACAAAGGACAACTTCGATATGTACAAAATCACGTCATTGGTCGTTTTGCCTGCCAGCAGAAATGATTCAAAATAAATCCGTTCGTAAAAAGTGTGGTGATTTTGAATGTAAAAGACTTCATGCATGTTAAGAAATTCATGGCTTCTTTTGCGTATGTTAATGTATGTCCATTTTTAGTTAATATAACTCAAAGATGACCATGCATAATTTTCAATGCAGCATTACCAGAGGACTTTGGTTTAGATTTTAACCGTATTAGTCAAATTAATTTCACCCCTCCCTGAGCGAACTGGTGCTAGTGAAAGGCATTACAATATGATATGTACAACCACAAAAATAATGGATGACACCATTACGTTGTAAAACACCTTTAATTTCAGGCAAGTAAAACGATATATTATGATAATGAACTTGATACTTTTATAATACAAAATTCATTCTAGAGACACATGATGAAATTAATGTTTGTGCTGACATTATATACCTAGTGTGATCGATGTCGAAAGTCTGCATGTAGGATTAAAGATTGCATCCTTAAGTGAACCTGCTTAAAATAAATTTTTTGTGCGATCCATCGGGATCTTTTGATAATGATCTTTTGTCGGTAATAGGTCCAATGCGTGCAGATGTCAACTAAATCACGAAAATACAGCTGGAATGAGCTGCCTCCCTCTGGCCTTCGAGTACCATATCCAACAGTCATCCATTGACAAACAAAGGCGTTAAAAAATTTGCCAAAGCGGAAGGATTGGAGGAAAAATAAATCACTGCTTTCTAACAATTGAAATAATCAAACTTTATCTTGTCAATGTACATGTACAGGCCAATTTGAACGGCTAAAATAAAATCAAAATTTACATTTTGATAGCGATGAAGCAAACTCAAGGTTGCGGGAGGCCATGATGATAGAAAAACTGAAGACGAGAATTAATACCAAAATTCAGCTTGAACATCAAGAAATGGTAAAGCAAGTATCAGAGTTTCATCCAAGATGAATGCATTTTCCGCTAAAATATTATGATCGTCTTTCGTACGGTTTACATTCAAATTGCTGCTTTGTATTTCATTATCGAAATCGGGCCTTATGAATATCTTACCGAAACATCTAGCTTTTACATCTAATTTTGTCCAGCTTAATTAACAACCATAGTTGCTATCAAATGCTGCCTACGCTACGATGCAATTGGACTCAAAAGAGCTGAAGCTTGTAATCAACTTCAAAGACCCGAAATTGGTCGTTGAAATAATTGAAGGATGTGGAGTGGCTTTACTTTTGGCCAGCTCAACTAATATTGATAGACTATATAATCCCAGACTTCAACTCCAACTTCAGACTTCAGAATTGACAACAACTTTGCTTGTTCGAGCAGATTCATGTCGTTCTCTCAAAGACTGTTTATTGCCTGATCTTCTTCACGGAGGGATAAAAATTGGAGTGGTCATCTCACCAAAAAAAAGGCGGTAACACTGATTCATTGCATACCTGTAAATTTCTGCCCTAAAGTCTCCTCCTAAATATTTAGCATCTCTGCTAGCGCACCCTTAAATTTGTAGCACTCTGTTCGTACTCGTATCGTAAAGTTGAATTCTTGTTGTGTATGTGAACGAGTTTTTGAGTTATTATACTTTCTATTTCCTTGTTATCTACTTATCAATAATTGTCTAAATACTTGTCTCTATATTTGCGCTATAAAACTTTGGACATGAAACAAAAAAAACACGAACATTAACTGCGCCAACTTATCTACATCAGTGAAGAGCCCAGGTTGTTTCCCGGGAACTGCAAAACTGTCAACATGTGGCAAATAATCAGAATCTATTTATGCACATAAACATGTAATAATTTAACAAACTATAATGATTGTCAAACGAAGCTATACGACTTTGTTGACGAAACGCGGAAATTCTTCATCCCCACATTGGCTCATCTATGATCTCTCTCACTAACATGTTCTAGTTTCCTCTTTTTCCAAAAATGGATTTGCATCACTACTTATAAGTTATTGCATGCAAAATTAATTATGCATAACTGTAGGTAGACTTGGAAAATATGTTTGTGCTTGTATTTTTCGCATTGAATTTTCTGAGAGTGTTTACTAACTTGACATATCGCTAAAACAAATGATTTTGATGCAGACCTTCGTAGTATTTGGAACATTTGAAAGACATATTTTTGATTAATTTGTTCTTGAGAAATGTTTATCCCATTTGTGTCAATTTATAGCGCTCATTTCTACTATTGGAGTAGATTGGCTACCCTAATTGTGAAAAAATTGTGAAACTTTTCACTCACGAATGCTTCCAATTATGTGCACAGTATGAAATTGATGACTTGCAAATGCCACGAATTATTCAGTGACTCAATGTCGTTGAGGAATTTTCAATTGAAAGCTTTTTACCTGGCATCAGTTGGCCATGAACTTTCTTATGTTTAAAGTAAAAAATCCGCCTTTTATGTAATAAAAAGCATATGAAAGATAAGCAAACACCGATGTGATCTTTATTGAATTATTGCACTCAAATTTTCGGCGTTGCTTTAGTCAACAGTTAAATAAATAACAAATAGCATGAGCTAAAATTCTGGTTAATACGATTAATTAGCATTGATCCCATCCTTTCACTCATGCCTATGGCTAGGTTGAAAATTTGAGCACAAAAGTTCAATAAAGATGGTATTGGCATTCGTTCTTCTCTTTATATAAATATATTTAAAGATTTCGATGGTCATTTAATCTAGCCATATATAAGACCCTTGAAGTTGCGACTTCAGCAGGTGAGGAAAAATTCCCTTCGACAAGTAAAATTGAAGCGCTTTCACTTTTCCTTGATTATCTTGATTAAATCTAATGTACAGTGCAACTGCTCGGCTGACAATATCGCCAAACGTCGCATTTATCTTAGCTATCCTCTGTTCAAGAATATCTGCGAAAATCCTCATTATATTCTGTGCAAGTTTGTGCCTAGTACCTTACCAAGAACTTTTAAATTTTATAGTTACTTTCCCCGTACTATTGTTCGATGCAACTCATTTTTCATTTCATGATACGTTATGCTAACCGCTGATTTTTCTTTGTATGTAAACAATCGCAATTGTAAAGTCTGATTCATTATGAAATAAAACACTACTACCATCAAATTAATCATTATGAATTAATATGCTTCATATATGTCCGAATAATTGAATCAATTCATCATATTTCTAAATGACAGACTTTTATGGAAATTGACTTAATGCGTATGAATACTTTCATTGAGAATTTGTATTTGCATTTTAGAGCGGACAATTTTGACATTCTGACATTGTGTTTCTACACTAAAACTGGTTGTAGGTGAGATCACTGTGTAATGAATGACTGAAGACAATAGAAGAAATAAAGTGCCAAATTTATTCTGAAGTTGTTAATTGTTATTGGAAAAGGTGAACGCTGAAAAATCGATAGCCGTGATGCGATGAATAGTGAATTTCAAATGCAGCATGACTCCTCGGGGCTGCATTTTGACGCTGGAAATTGACCCAATCGGCTTATTTGTCGCATTGGATAGCGACCGTCTATATTGATAGTTAGTTGCAATCGCCTGGGCTAGACATCACAATACGATCTGATTCATTATGTTCAATGATGCTTTTTTCATGATTTTCATGACTGCCTGTTTGTTTCTATCCCACCTGATCTTTTCTGTGATGAAACACCTCAGGCGCCTGAGTTTGTTTTCTGTTCATCATTTACTAGGACTATACTAGCAGTTTAAAAAATGTGATTCATCATGTTCATTGCCATTTTTATTGTTTGGTGAATGCTATTGCTCTGTGTGAAGCTTATGCTGTTGCTCTGTGATAAGCTTGGCACTTAACACTTAACTATCGAAAGCATGTAGCAGGTCCCTTCAGTCGTCGTATATCTGCACCAACCCATCAACAGCACTATATAAAAAAAAATAATGCAAATAATATGGAGGCGTAGATGAATAAATAAATAATAGATATAATATAATATAATATAGATATAATATATATATATTTATATATGCACAATTCAATCCAAGCTGATAAGAGTAAATGATATGTCTCATTCTGATCTTCATGGCCACCCAGTATAACACATCGGACGGTGTGCAAGGGAAATGTAACATCAAACTGCAGTTTAGAGGAGTCTTGAAAATCAATGATTTTCAGCAAAACAAGTGTAAAAATGGCTCCAGACAGGTTATTAAGCACGCTATCAGTGGAGCGAGCTGCATGCTGAACACTGGCTCTCATTAACACCAGTTATGATTTCTGAATTAATATGTCCTTTCCAAGCGGCTAACTTTCTCAGCCACTAGTTCAAAATACTTGAAGCAAGTTATCTGCAAATGCAAACTGATACAGATTTCTGCAAGTTAAGTCACACGTCTGCGAGTTTTGCCATCAATGAACTTTTACTTTTTTAACTACCGTCTTGTGAAAACACATGGGTGTTGAAGTTGCTAGATTGAAAACGCGCTTACGCACCTTGCCTCGCAGATAGCTGTCTTAGGTACCTATATGGTGCAATTGATAAAGATTTGTATACATAGGACAAAGAGTTTCACGTTTATTAATCAATAAGCGAAGCCTTTTTGAGAGCACTGTCTTGTGAATATAAACATAAGTTCAAGAATCTAGCAGTGGCGGAAGTAGTAATCCCATCCCAGGCGCAAGGAAAAAATGTGCAACAATGAGTCATCATGCTGACTCAGCCCCCCCTCTGGAAGGAAGGTGAGGGAGATGGCCAAGGATGTGTTGGGAGGAATGGGTCCGAGAGGAGGAAACTGTTTCCTACCCCCACCTGGAAGGAAGGGAGGAGTTTTCCAGCAAGGGGTGGAATCCCAGAAGGAAAGCGGTAGGAATCTCGGAAGGATAGAGTGAGGAAAGGGTGGGTTTTGGTGGTTTTTGGGATGAGAAAAGTTAGAAATCGTCATGAATGAGGGTTCGGATGGGAAATTGGAGTTCAGATTCGGAATCTACGTGAAATGTTGGGTTGGGAAGGAAGGCAGGGAGGAGCTTTTCCTGTGAGGCAAGGGGTAGTGATGAAAATTTTCCATGGAAAATTTTGGAAAATATTGGAAAATTTTGGAAAAAATCGGAAAATTTTGGAAAATTTTGAAAGTTCTGATTTTTGTGATACGCCCTGCTTTCACCACTTCCACAGCCGAGGCAGCTACATACCAATAGAATGGGTCTATAAAACTGGTGATTCTGATCATTACTTTGAATAAAACGATTTTGAAATATAAAGAAATTTGAATTTTTGTGATACAATTTTTACGTTTTCTATCACAGCCGAGGCATAGACACATCAATAGAATTGTCATAAAACTCTTAACTTCATCATATCATTTCGATTAAAACAATCGCACTCTTTGCAATCGTAGCAATACGAATCCCGTCCGACGATTTTTGAGCATTCTTTTGCCACCAGTGGCTTGTGGCCATTTGTTGCCATTTTTAATATTATAACACAGACATCTTTTGGGACAACGTGAATTTTTTCCTTTACAATAGGGTATAATTTCATGCATTGTGAAAGATCTGGAGCAGAAATAATGCACTTTATTTGGGAGTTTGTTTGTGGCTTGAAAGTTAAGCTTTATTATGCAGCCTTGATTGCAATGATACAAATTCTCCATGTGTTGATGAATATGTGAAGCACAACCACACAGTCCAACACAGCATTATACATGAGCGACCATATATTGGAAGATATATAAAGACTGTAAACTCGTGAGATATTTGGAAACTAAAGATATCTGTGATGAGTAGAAAAATATCTATTATATGATAGCTTCTAACTTCTGGCGCATTGTCCGATATCTTCGTCAAGAACAAGCTACACATTCCACTTCTAGCTGGTTCAGATGGTTCAGATAGTTCCCAATCGATTTCAGATCTACTTAAATGAATTTCAGACTTTTCCAGATGAATTGGAGATTCTCGACCAGTTGAATCTAAGATCCTTTCAAAGTTGAGTTTCTGACAGATATCTAAAATTCAATTACTAGAGAAATCTGAAATCCATTTAATGTCTGATATTCAGTTAAAAAGATCTGAAATAGACATGGAGGGTGCAGTTGGTCCCAAAAGTTAACATGTAAGGATGATAGAGAAGTTTTCGGTCTTTGAATATTAGTCTTTTCAAACGACTGCAACAAGTCTCCAAAACAAAGGCAAAAACGTCAATCACCGAAAAAAAAATTTCCAAATTTTCTGGAAAATTTTCCATTTGCATCATTTGCAAGGGGTGGAGCGGCAGAGTTGGAAAAAGGCGGGTGTTGGTGGTTTTGGGATGAGAAAAGTCGTTTTTCGGCATGAAGGAGACCTCGGATGGGAAAACAGAGGTCAGATTCGGAATCTACGTGAAACTTTGGGTTAGGAAGGATGTTTCCAGCGACATCGGAAAGAAAATATTTTGAGGACGTCCACCCCCTCCTGTCAGACTTCCAACTTTGGCGCTAGAGATCGTAGAAAGTCGTGTGATTGCTCACTTGAAAGCTAAGAGTGAGAAAAATGCAGTGGAAAGCTCAATTTGGTCCTATTTTCCAGGGTTGAGAGAGGATAATGGCAGGAAAACGTCATAGTTAGAAAAGGCAGGGTTTGGATGTTTTCAAGCTCAATCGGAGAGAAAAAGTTCTGACCCCCCCCCCCCTCCTGTCAAACTTCCAACTTTGGTGCTAGAGATCGTAGAAAGTCGTGTGATAGGTTATGTGAAGCTAAAAGTGAGAAAAATGCAGTGGAAAGCTCACTGGTCCCATTTTCCTGGGTTTAGAGAGGAAAATGGCGGGAAAACGTCAGAGTTGGGAAAGACAGGTTTTGATGGTTTTGGGATGAGAAAAGTCGTTTTTCGGCATGAAGGAGGCCTCGGATGGGAAAACGGAGTGCAAATTCGGACTTTTCGAACAATTTTGGGTCTAGGGACTTCTTTCCAACTCAGTTGGAGAGTAAAAGTTCTGACCTCCCCCCCTCTGGAACGAGACTTCCAACTTTGGTGTTAGAGATCATAGAAAGTCGTGCAATAGCTCGTTTGAAAGCTGAGAGTGAGACCAATTCAGTGAAAGACACGGCTTGTTCCTATCTGCCTTCATTTAGATGTGAAACGCCATTGAAAATTTTGGACATTGGCAAAAAAACGACAGAGTTAGAATTTTTACGAAAATGGCTCTAGCGGGTGAACCAAGCCTCGGACGGGAAAACAGAAACCAGATTTGGAATCAGCGTGCCATTTTACACCTGAATGTTATTCATGCTATGTCACCGAAGTGAAAGGAAGAAAGATGACAGATGCAGTGAAGTTTACGAATGAATTTGTTCACTACGTTTTCATCGACAAAGTCTTCGTGGTGTGATTAGGCACTACATCATCTCCTTTGATCATGAAAAGGCAGACTTAGAATTTGCTATCGCTAAAGGTTACTTCGTTTTCCAACAGCTCATGGGCAGTTTGATAAATAAAGATGTGAAAGGACGATTAGTTGCAGAGATTGAATTTGAGAAAGTGACTGATGAACATGCAGGTGAACGTGTAGTGTTTCATTTTGCATCCTATTCTGCAGAGACGATACATGATCCAAAAGATTTCTATCAGCGACACATGGCGAAAATTGCATCTCGACTAGATTCATTTCATGAGCATGGATCCAACTTGCTCTTATGTCGCATAAAACACATTCATATTCAACTCAATGTGTTAAACTAGATTTGACTACAAGATTTGAGAAAAGCATTCATGAGTCAGTCGTCCGCGTACCTCCTTTTCCCTGCTGCAACGAAGTCAGGGGAGAAACGGAGGTCTCTGATTGGCTCTCATAGTGTCAAATGTGGATTCGCAGGAGACTATAAAAGCAGACGTCTCCCCATTTTCTCTTCATTTCATTCTCTTGACTTGGAAAGCGTGTGACTTGCTCAAGCCATTCTCCGTCTCAATTTTGTCTGATTCAATTCTGTTTGCAAATTTACAAGTGAGTGTCATGACTGTGTGGCCAAAACCTTACCAACATTTTAGAAGAGAGACGCAGGAGAGTGTGTGGCCGATGATTGTACAAGCTTACTTTGTTGAACCATCACCACCACCACCACTGCCTCCACCACCACCACCACCTAGACGCTTTACCTTTAAGTCTTTTAGGGAATTGAAACTTAATTCGGGTCCTAAGCTCAAGACATTCAATTTACTGGACGATGACGAAGACTTAGACTTTGGTGATAAGCTTTAAATCATGTGAACATCCCAAAAGGTCCTCTTAAGGGCCACCTCATATGTCACTGCTAAGCTAACAATTTTCTTTTCTCTGATGATCATGAATGTGCTTAGTGGTATTCTATCGTTACAGACTGCCATGGACATGAATCCTACTCCAACTGCAGCATCACTGAATCCTCAGCATCTCGAGCTGTGGAATCCGAAAATTGAAAAGGTAATTCACGGCTATCCTACCTACAAACAACAAGTGCGCTACAACGGTGTTCGATTCTATCTTCAAACGCCGGCGGTATACTTACCAAAAGTGGACACGCAAGTAAATTGTTGCAGTCAAAACCTGAGTATCCCTATTGATAATTGGTTGCGTCAGCAGCTTGACATTTTAGAAGACGTTGTGAGGCAAAAGGCTCTTATTCCCACTGAACTATTAGTTGTGGCCAGAAAAGAAAACTTCTTATTATAAACCTTTGTATCGCGGCACTCGCTGCTATATTTTGCAAAGCAAGGATTGTAAAGTCACTTCAGGAGTGACGGTTGAACAGTCAGTTGAAACAGAATTGTCATCGCTAGGTGCAGGCTTTTATTCCTTTCATATTGAGGTGCCTGCTGTTTATGTGGGACCTTATCAATCTGACGGTAATTTGATTTCTCTCAATTTGCGCATTGCTCAAAATCATCATCAACCTGAGTTAACAGGTCTTGATCACATTGAGAAAGTCATTGATTGTGTCAAAGAGTGTCAAGAACCTGTCACCAAACCTAAACGTCGTCGCGCATCAAAGAAAGATGGTATTACCACCAAAGAGAAATCTTAAGTATTGTAATCAGTTAGTATGTAGTGAATGTGGAAAACGCGGTCTTGCGCGTTATGTTCAAATAAAATATTGTAATCATGTTGTATGTATCTTTTGTTATGTAAAGGACAGGCATCCTTGTAAAGTTCCTGCTCAATGTATTA
Organism: Prostheceraeus crozeri; assembly: GCA_907163375.1. Classification (NCBI taxonomy): domain Eukaryota; kingdom Metazoa; phylum Platyhelminthes; order Polycladida; family Euryleptidae; genus Prostheceraeus; species Prostheceraeus crozeri. Next base: position 415,733 of record CAJQUW010008438.1, on the reverse strand, counting down.
TCTTGTAATTAAGTCTTTTTGATATTGTAGGTTGTCATCTTCATAGACAGTGAGGGAACACCCATGCAGGAATTGAGTGCTATTGCAATGAGAGAAAGCGATCAAACTGTTGTTAGTGTATATCATAGATTTGCCTACTGTCCTCCACACAGAGACGAATGGTCACGGCGTCATGTACATGGACTTGATCCTTCTATTTTGATTCATATTGGATTTGTAAATAAAACGTATTTGATAAGTGATTTCAAACGGTGGCTGTCAGGTTTTCATATTGTTAAAATATTAGAAAATTATTCTGAACGAGAAGCAGCAACACTTCAGTTGCACATTGACAATTTATATTTACCATGTTGGGTAGATCGTGTAAGACAAGACTATCATATGCATTGTGATCAAAAGAAGTTTAGAGATGAAATGATTTTTGACATGGCTGTATGTTTCGGTGAGAGACATCACCTTTACAGACCACCATCCCATTGTAATACTAGAAAGAAAGCCACCTACATTGCAAAACTCTCTTCACGCTGGCATTGTAGTCTCTATGACGTTTATGAATTGTATCTATATTATTGTCAACAGCATGGGTATATGTAAAACATGTTTTTACTCCTGGTGAATGAGTGATGATCATTTTATGAAGTGTATTCTGTACTTGTAAATTTTGTCTGGTGTTGAATAAACTTACAGTGGAACATGATTGTTATTTCTGTTTTATTCATAGTTGAAGTCATTGAAGCAATGTGAAATCTATAGTCACAACGTTTATGATGGCGCATCGTACACTAAGTAACCACATGCGTCATTTGACACGTGATCAACAAGGATTCGATGGATTTTTACAAGATTGGAAACTTACATTTAAAATGAAGATGAATGATATGAAAGTAGTGCTAACTGAAAGCTTTCCTCTCTTCAAAAGATTGATGGAGAGTTTACAACCTCAAGATGTAAAGGGTAGACTCGTTGCTTATATAGAGCTGAAAGATTTGAATAAACCACTTCGTTTTGGATCTTGTTGCACAGAATGGATTACTCTTAGTGATCAATTTTATGGTCGTCACATGGAGAAAATAATGGAGAGAATAGTAGAGACGATGGAAGGAAATGCGTAAGTTGTTAAACATATCATGATTCAACTGAGTGTGTTTACATCAACGACTTTGTTTGATGGTCGACACATTGTGTAGATGCAATAAAGATTTCTTTTCACTGAGTATTTTGTAATGGTGATTAGAGCAACATGAGTCATTGCGCTTTGTTAGATAAATGAATGCGTCTTTGTTCGAGAAAAGGGGCGTGACACAACATGAGTCATTGCACTTTGTGCATTACTATCAGGCTCTTTGTTAGATAAATGAATGCGTCTTTGTTCGCTAGAAGGGGTGTGGCACTAAAGTCTTTGTGAGGACTTTGTGGAGTCCACCCACGCAGTCAAAAGTTCACGTGTGATAGCTCTTTGTCACGTAACGAAGACAGGGAAAACATGAAAAGGGAAACGCATGTGATTGGAGCTAGGTCTGATTATAAAACGGACGACTGAGCTCATGGCAATCATTTCCGTCCTTGCGCTAACCATGCAGTTGCTCGAAGCCATCAACTCCTCTGCTCTCGCACTGGGTACACTGAACTCCCTTAATTTAGCATCGGGTAAAATGCTTTCAATCAAAAGATAACTCATCATGGAGAAGCCGTGACCATAAAAACTCCAAGTCATCGGATGGCTTATCTAAAGGTTATGTCAACAAAGTATGGACTGGCCGTGTGTGTACCGATAGACTATTGGACACGGTTACAATTCAATACTCTTGCAACATTCCTGAAAGAAAATCTCACCATTCCCAAGGAAATTGTTCGACACAATGGGAAGCGGCCGCAAGTTCCCATCATGGAAAGACGATACATGTATGTTCATATGGATAGACACTGTCTCATCATCCATGAAAAGGAGGGCAGCGAATTCGACTTACTCAATTGCAAACCACTCCCCATTTTGGGAAAAGGATTCTACTCCTTCGAAATTAAAATTCAAGCCATCTACATGGGTCCGCGCAGGGACGGAAGGTTGTTTACGTTGAATCCCTATCTTGTCTCCATCACCTTTAAAAATGATGTCCATGTTGATGATGATCACCTACAGTGACACTCTCCACACACTGAGAACGCACCATCGGTCTTTATGAGACCACGGCCTTAACGGCCACCGTATCAAGAAAGAAAATGTACACTCGCCATGCCACACATCAACATGGCTCTCTCCTTCCTTCTTAGGCATAGCATTCTTCACTCAGGTTTGAATCATGTGGAAATAATCAGCATGCCTCTATGTATCATGGAAAAGTCAGTGTGTTACATTTCATGATACGAAACGTCAACTTCAGATAACTCTAGAGCGCTTTCAACTACAAAGGTTACATCGCGCAATCCGTATCATTAATGTAGGAGACGGCATTGTATTTATTCGCATTCAAGAGATGATTCTACATAATGATCACTGCTACATTGTGATTCCAAAACCCTCATGGGAAAAGTATAAAAGAGAAGTTCACTCAACCCTCATGTCACTTGTGAATCATGCTCCCCATCCGCATCATCAACGCCATGCGCGAAATGAATCTAAGAAGAGACATTGATTTAGAACAGTTGCATACCCATCTTCCCGGTTCAGTATATCCCCTCGGTCGTCCACAAATGTTGGTCATTCGCATGAGCAACGGTCGAAATCTTCAAATCTTTCGCTGCGGCAAAATCCAAGTCCTAGGAAACCTTTCTCATTTCCTGATGCAGTCCATGTGTTACGAAGTCGTCAAGAAAATGCAAACACTCATGCCTCATCTACGCCTCAGTCCCCTGACATTGAAGAATATGGTAGTGTCTGTTCAATTGAAGATGTTAGTGAATCTAGCCAACATCAAAACCAGTAATCATTGCATATTTTATGAAACTGAACTCTTTCCTGCTGCTCTGATTCGGAAGTGGCATCCTCTTCATATTGCAGTGTTTCATAACGGACATTGTATCATGACTGGTTTACGTGATATCAGTAAAGTAGCTGACATTGTTAAATCTCCAATGCATTATCTGAATGAGTCACAGTTAATAGAATCGTGTTAATCACATGATGAGTTTTGAATGAGTCATCGCAATGAACTATCGCCCACACACGTGTCGGTGAAAAGGTCATCAACAAGGTTCATCGCTTTATGATGAGTCAGCGCTATTTATAGACATGAAATGATGCCCACACACACGTGTCGGTGAAAAGGTTGAACAAGACTGATTAGAGTCTTATCTAACTGACTGGAGCTTTACCACTTCATGAGTCAGAGCTATTTGTAGACATGAGTCAGCAAAGTGGTTGATGTTTCCTAAGCCGAAGAAACTGTCATGATGTTACATTCGTTGGTGAGGATGATAACTTACAAACTCTAACATGGTTTTGACTTTATTTTATACTTTACAAACAGTGAAATACTTATGACTTTATTTTATACTTCACCTATCTTACAAACAACAAATATATTCCAAGTTCCTAAGCCGAAGAAATTGTCATGATGTTACATTCGTTGGTGAGGATGATGACTTACAAACTCTAACATGGTTTTGACTTTATTTTATACTTTACAAACAGTGAAATACTTATGACTTTATTTTATACTTCACCTATCTTACAAACAACAACTTTATTTCTAACTTTACAAACAGTGAAATGATTGTGACTTCATCTATATTTCACCTATCTTACAAACTCTGAAATGATTCTAACATTAATTCAAACTTCACAATCATCAACTTTATTTCTACCCTACCCATCTTACAAAATGATCAAAACTTTTACTTCTGTCTATTGACTAAGAATCCCATCTTTATGTCAAAAGAAAAACGAGACAGTCTGCACACGATATGCTATTGAATGAAAGACATTTCATCACAGTCACACATAGTTGATACTATACACGGAGAAAACAAAGTCACTGATGTGCAGGGAGAAAACAAAGTCACTCATGTGCAGGGAGAAAACAAAGTCACTGATGTGCAGGGAGAAAACAAAGTCACTGATGTGTCGGAAACTGTACAGGGACAAAACAAAGTCAGCAAAAGCACTGGATACCCCATCGATGATATGCTGTGATCAGGAGTTGGACGCATGTTACAAGGCACTCACTCACAACACCCCATAGGAAACGCCATGGAGTGAAAAAGCAAAACATCAACCACAACAGAGAGGAAGCATTCATCATCATACATCGCCGGACGGAGGAAGAGAAAGTTTCTGTCTCTTGGGTGGAGGTAGATGAGTGTCTGGATGGCCGTACGGTAATGAGTGGTTAGGACTCATCCAGCATCGCTTGTCTTCCCAAGCTGAGAGACCTCGTTTCCTAAACGTCGTTGTTCTGACTTGATGCGACTGTGATTTTAAAATGGTCATTTCTACTTTTTTAATTTTAAGTGAATCTAAGGCATCTTGATAGTCCCTATGGGTCATTTTTCTAACGATTGACTTCGAGATGCCTTTCGCCCGTTTAATAGAAAGCTCTGAGGATTTTAGCTTCATGGAGTACATCTTGGGACGAAGCAACATCATCTCCTCTATCTGTTTGCCGGCACACTCATCCTTGAAGCAGCCAAGCTTCGCTTTATTTGTGGTAGAGTAAAGCGGATGGTCAGTGGGATAGTTGGAACTATCAAACTTGGGTGCTAAATATTTTAAAATGTCTTCTTGCTTGACTTGGCTAGTGGTTGTCAAAGCTAGGAAGAAGCTGTCTGTATTGCCTCCTACTAATTCCCCATGTTGGATCAATGGACAAGTTTTAAAAGTGTGGTAAAACAACTTGTACATTTCTAACTTGGAGTGATCCAAGACAGCTTGACCGACATAAATGGGCTTGCAAAGTTCCACTTTGGATTTTAACATTTTAAGACCAGTAATGTCTTCGGAAATGACATCATGGTGACAAAACAACGGTGAGCGGCATAATTTGATACTCGTTTCCGGATCAGTCACGATGCGATAGTCCATGCGCTTTCTTACATCCTCCATGGTTTTACCCAAGAGGGCATTATTCTTAAATTTAAAGAAATCCTTTTCGAAAGGATTCTTGGATTCATCCCGTTTTTTACTATTAAATTCTATATACGGTTTTTGAAAGGGCTTCTGCCTAAACTGGATAGCGCGATGGACTTTGTCAAGTTGCATCCCCATACCTAGATAGAATTTGAGGATGGAATAGTGCATGATATAATGCTGCTTGTTCAATTGGGTGAGCAACAACTTCCTAGTGGGTTTATAGTTTAAGTCATTTTCCGCCTCATATTGCTTATTGTGTTCTTCCATAAAGGGAGAGAACATATCTGGACTGACTATGCCAGATTCCGGTGCGAGAGGAAAATCAACTGTCCTATTCTTAACACATTCTGGATAGATGAGGTCGACTTCAAATAAATGACCTATGTCGGCCTCATCTCCCAGTGCCATGATGTGTGTGCTGAATTGGAGAAGTATTCAATGTCATGGGGCTGTACCCATTGGAAGTCAGACTGTGGCAAAGGCTTAGATAGTGCACTCCCATACAAATTATTTTGGTCTATGTACATTAAATGCGTGGTCGATCCTATCTCTTGGGTGCTGTTGACAACATGTTTGTTAACAAATGTCAAGCCTCCCCTAATACCACGTTCAAATAACGCGTACATCTCTGCATCTTGCAGTAAATGTATTCTCTCTTTCGTCATCTTGAAGGCTGACTGATAGGAAAGACCCGGTAGACTAACAAAATTAACGGGGTCTAAGGCGTCCTGTTCTAATGTGACTTTCCTTAAAGTCTCAAACACGTCAGTCAACAGATAGACGTCTAATTTTAAGTAGGCAAGCATGTGGTCACCAAAAGTGCGACACCTAAATTCTAGCCATGCTTGCTCTGCATGCATATAGTCATCCAGCGAACAGTCCTCACCCGTCAAATCATTTTTAAATTTATCGATGGACGGAAGGGATGTCTCCTTCAATATGTCCATTGAACTAAAATAACTATAAGGAAACACCCCCTGTCCGTCGCATGAGACTGTCACTTATGTTGGGATAGTCTTTCTTTAAATGTTGAGTGAGGGGAAGTGTTTCTAAATTATTAGCCAAAGCGGCTAAGGAAGACGACATAAATTGAAAACTATCTAGAAACTTTATGTCATAGAAGACAGGCTTCCCCTCCTTCGTCTTATCTACTTGTACTTTAGCAGTAATGCACATACATTTTTCCTTACTTTGTGCAATCACTTTGGATGACCAGGATTTCATTTTACCGAATCCATTGCGAATGATGATGTGAGCATCATAACATTTGAAGTTATGGAAGATGACGGGGAGCGTTCGCCGTTTGAGTCTAAGTTTCATATTACATTTACTGCATAAGGCAGACCTAAATTTACCACTGAGATGGCAATGGTCCCTCACTTTCTTATGTTGCTGATCATCAAAGGATGAACAGCAGCGGGAACATTCCGTGGTCCTATCAAATTTGAATTTATCGGCTTCTGTGAAGCACATGGGTTTCCTAGTCAGCTCCGTTTCATAGCGTTGATGAAAACGGGCTTTCCTATCTAAAAAGTTGAGGAAGTTTTCAACACACTCCTCGCCCTGCCACACATGCATTTTATATTGATCCCTATAATATGGATGCCAAACTTCATAACAGGCAATGGCTGCTGGCTCATGACTTAGGTCTTCTTGTTCAATATAACATTCAATGTCCGCATAGATAGTACATATGGGACTGAGCTCATTGCCATTTTCCTCATACCTATAAAATTTATCTTTGGGCATGACTTCCATTTGAAGCTTACCCTGAGAGCACCACTCGTAATGCTGTTCAAAATATAGTTTAGATATGAAACGCCGTGTGCAGCGATCACAGTAGTAGAAATTATCCCTATAGGTTGCTTCATGATGGTATAACTTTGAAATTTTGGGAATGCCACAATAATGCCATTCTGGGTGGTTGTCACTATAGACTAGGAGAAGATTGACAACCCGGTCGAAGCTACTTTGGCGGTTGTTATACCTAGCGCCCTTCAGACCTTTTTCCCAGAGATGGACGACGATCTTAATGTTATTGAGTTTTTCAAATTGGGCGGTGCCTTTAGGATCTAATGTGTTGACATCTAACCCGTCAAACTTAAGTTCATCCTCCCATTCACAATACTTGGTGACTCTTTGATGATGTATACCTATATCATTGTAGTGAAGAATGGAGAGGACGGCATACTTGAAACACTGGGACTGACACTCTACATTGATGACAGCCTTTTTGTCAGCCAGTGCTTTGGGGAGGGTGAAACAACCGCTCACTTGCAAATTTTCTAAAAGATTGATTTTAATCTCTACCTTCTCTATCCCATCAAAAACCAAACCGCTTTCTCTTTCATTAAATTTATTAAAGTTGCTGACGAGATAGGTCGCATGTCTCTCTATCCACTCGTTTACATCACCTATGAGATCAGCAGCACAGGAGGCTATCCTAATGGTCACAGTGGACTCTACTTCTCCCGTGCTACTGTCTACCTTATTGAAACGAGCAGTGAGATAGAACATGCCTTTGAGTAGAAATCTGTCTAAGCTCGTCAACATTTGATTAATTAAGCCTATATAATTCACCAAGAAAGAATGAATATCTTGTACAGCTTCAGGGCTTTCTAACTCATAGTCGCGGACGAGCCCCTCAAGGGAAAACTTGCTCAGCCTTAGAGTGACGTTGTTGCCAGTGCAAAGCTCAGTGGAATGTGTTTGACAGAGTGTGTGCGAAGAAAGAACAAACTCTGTAGAAAAGGTCTTCCGACACGAAGAACAGAAAAAGACGATGTGCGATGAAGGATGCTTCCTACCTGATGACGTTGGTGGTTGTCTCACACTGCCACAGGAACCGCCTTTGATGTGGACTCGCAAGTTGGTGTTGTTGTAGAACGTGCGTCCACAACCTTCACACTTGGGTCGTTGATGGATAGGTCGGCGCTTTCCTCCTCTGCCGGCATTGCCAGCGGTGTGACGTCTCAAATTGAAGGCTGAGACGAAGACCCTGTCACACCGCTGGCATCGAAAGTCCTTCTCCTCTTCGACTTCAATCTCCCTCTCCTCTCCCACTATCTCCAACTCCTCCTGCTCCAACAGTCTCTCCACCGACTGAACGGAGAGGAGAGGGAGGTCGTTTGCTGCAGGTGGTGGCGGTGATGCTGGGATGATGATGGGACGAGAGGGAACGTCGCCGTCCAGGAGTTAGGTAGCCAGATCTGTTGAGAAAAAGAGAAAAGAGATTAGTAACATGTTCATAATTTCAAGTTTGAAGTCTTATCCCCCTATTTCCCAATCACGGTTACTTACCATCTAATGAATTGATCTCCGGCAACACCGATGGACGCGGAGGAGGCAGGAGTGGGACGCGAGCCGAGGGTGGAAGGGTCCTGGGCTTCGGTGTCGGAGGGACGTGGTGACGAGGAGTAGGGACTGATGCAGTGACTGGTGCAGGGAGCGGAGCAGGCGGTGGAGGTGGGGCGATGACAATGCCCGAGAGAGGGGTCGCACCTTGAGTGGAAGTAGATGGATGGGAAGGTAGGGCCGGAAACTCATCGCGCCTTCTTCCCACTTCTTCATCTTGGCCAAGCCTGTAGATAGAAAAGAGAGATTAGATTAGAGGTTGCGGAGATAATAATGATAGAGAGTAAGCTGTACGGATACAGAAGTGCTAAAACATGACATTCCAACTCTCAGTTCTCATAGGTGAGGATACTTACACTTGCCAAGCCGCTCATGGCGACCCCGATTGCTCCTTTGGGGGCGGGTTCCCCATTACGAATACATTTATGCACTAAAAAAGAATGATAGCAAAGATAAGCAGAGGTAAAATTTGGATTCGGTTTGAAGATGAACAAAATAAGGGAGGGCTCTTGATTTTAATGAGGATGTCTACTCTAATGATGTTAGTAATAGAGTGATACCTGTTACAAATACTTACATTGCTCGATGGTGGCCTTCTCCATCTCAGCAGCAATGCGGTAATTCTCAATTTTGGCAAATTCCATTTTTGAACGATTGCAGATGATCAATAAGTAAGACTTCAATCACTGAAAAGGAAAGATGAAAATCGTTTCATTTGCCTAGTCAACGTTTATCATGGGAACAATCATTGAAGTGACATCTAATGAATTACATTTCACTCTACTCCATATCATAAAGACTAACCTTTGTCGCATGGCTGAAGTACTCTGACCTGGCGAGAGAAAGCATCACGTTGAGTATGAAGTCGAACGCCCAAGATGAGCAATGGCTCAGAGGTTTCGGTCTAACAAACGACGAACAACCCGTGCAACGCAATCCCTCTACGGCAGTACCCGCCGTCCCGAAGGAACGCTCGAGCAATGGAGTTATTACAGTGATGATTTGTTTTATGAGCAGAAGTGAATCTCTTGATAGCAAGAGACTATTCTACTTGATAGCAAGTCAAAACAACCTGATAGCAGGAGCTCACCGACACTCACCTTGTGAAAGAGAAATGTGAAGAGCAGAGCTGGTGCACTGCCTTTTAAAAGATTTTCCTAAGCGGTGAATGGATGAGACCTCTCGCCCAATCACATACGAGCTAGAGTTTCCGATGTGCGCACACACATTTGTAACGCGTTATTGAAATCGTCCTAGGCAAACATGATGTTTAGCAATAGACTCAACCATGGCGCCCGAAGTCAATACATTGAAACATGATGATTGCACGATTCGTTTTCATCAAGAGAGCTTCGGAGGCTTAATACAAGATTACATCCTTGAGTTTCAAAGGGAGGAGACAGAATTGGAAGCATGTTTAGACTACACGCGAGAAATATTTACGGAGTTGATATCTTATTTCAAAGACAGTCTCATCAAGGCTCACTTAATTGCACATGTCAATTACACTCATTTTCCACAAAGTGAAGTAGCGGAAAGTGTTGACTTTCAATTTCGTTCCTACGGACAAGAATATGTTACTGATGCTTCTGAGCTTTATACACGACATCTGCGGAAGATTATTTCTCGGATGGACAACTTTCATGGTTACGGCGATCATTTGCTTCTGAATAAAATAAACCATATTGTCATTGCCATTATTGAAGTGGGTTTCAATGATGTTAAATCAAAGACCAAATGAAGTCTTTTTTACATGACGACTTTTTGCTAACTATCCGTTAGAGGCAACGAGTCTCTACTGATACCATGTAGTTGATTTCTATAAACGGTAGACTTGTTACCCTTCGTGGTAGTATTATTCATCAATGGTATCATGTTGAGTTAAATCTTCGAAATAACTATATTTGGAACATCACATGTCTCCCTATGTTTTTCTGCTGATTTTACTAACTTACGTTTTCTTCAACACTTGTATACCAATCGACTGCGATACAGTGAAGTAACGTTCAGAGTTTGTTCACTACTGAAGAGAGAAGTCTGATGTGTTGAATGTGGTGCAAGGGTGGCCTCCCATTTCATTCCATTTCATCATTTATTCTTCCCCTCTGCATTCCATATCCGAAGATATGTGGCGGGCTTGGGACCGCTTTAGCTGCATTAGAAGGTTGGCCCTTAAGAGAGCCCATGAGGCGTTCTCCGTCCATCGACACTACTCTCTCTCTCTCTCTCTTCATCGACTATTGCAAGAACTCTGAAAGAAAAATAAGGAGATTAGAGGCGGTAAGGAAAGGATCATGTTGAAGTAACTTCCTGGGAACTTTCTTCCGAATTTTTCGGACGACGAAGTCCTCAAGCTGACCGGTAATGTCCATGCCCATGTGGAGACATCGGACTCCGTCGCCCTCGTAGCACTCATGCGTCTGATTTGGGTCACTTGTGATGGATAGGGCATCGCACACTTTATTTTCAAAGAGGGGAAGATGGACTTCATACACTCTTCTTTTTCTACACTTCTGACGCTCATGCAATCGCTCCACTTCCGACAACAACCGCCTGTTTATCACCTTCGTCTCTCCCACTTCCTTCACCACACCTCGCATCCGCTCCACCTCATTCTTCTCACGCATCAACTCCGACTCTAAGCCCTCAAACGCCTTCACTCGCTTCATCACTCCACTCATTTTCTTCAACCACTCCTGCTCTTTCACTCGCATCTCCTCCAACTCCTCTCTCATCACCTTCATACCCTCAACCTTAGCGTTCAGCTCTTCATTCTCCTTCAAAACTTTTCTATTCACACTCTCCATACCCATCATACGATCCTTCAACCTCACAAACGCCTCCATATCATGCACCTCCTTCCTAGGCGATGATGTCGCTACAGGCTCAACAACTTCCTGACTCTCCCTGTCTTTCTTTTCCCGTGCGTCCCACTCTTCCTTCAAATCCGCTGTATCCCCAAACAAATCTTCCATCACCGCATCCAAATCAACCTCATCAGTCTTCCTAATTTCCGCTCTCAACTCCACTTCCTCAGTCGCATCCTCATCACTCTTCTCAGCCATCCCCTTCTCAATCGAAGCTACATCCTTATCATTCTCCTCCATTGCCAACAATATTCCCTCAAACCACGACTTAACCCCTTCTCTCCGATGTTCCCAGTCTCACACTGTAAATGCGCCTTCATAAAATCTGCCTCATCCCCCATCGCACATATCCGATAAGACACACACAACCTCAACATCACTTTCCTCTCATGGCCCATCGTCCCCTCTTTAACTTTTAGATGCTTTTTAAGATCGCTGCCTCGTGCGATACGGCCACAGCTGCATTTTCCAACAAGCATTCTTGCGTTACACTGCTTAGTCATGATAATTCTGTAAAGATAGAGTAATATTTGATAGCAAGTGCTTATAGGATACTACTTGCTGATGTGCATTGAAAGACTAAGTCACCAAACATTTGATAGCAAACGTTGGAATAAAATCGTCAACCAAATTTAAAGAGTATGATTCCTAGCTTCATCCTAAAACCCAAAGTTTGATAGCAAACCTTGTCAGAGTACTCACCGTTCGTCTTGCAACTTGAAACAGGAGTGAAGACTAGAGAAAAGTCGCGGTTTATATACCCAGCGAGCACAGAGCCATCATTCAGACCTTCCTTATTTCGCCATGCATTTGACATGACAACAGCGGTTTTACCATGTATGGGCATCGGCAGTCACGGTGCTTTCAGTTACCAACTCCCATCACAAAGACGGGCTACCGTATGACGCGAAAAGGTTTGACGTCAATGCCTGCAGTAATCGTCTCATTTTTACCAAGTTACAATGACAAACGATAGACGTTGCCAACCCTGAGTTACTGAGGCTAGACGAAGAAGGCCTGATAGCAAGCCAGCAACCGTTTGGGTGTTAAGCTCTTGAATCCGTTGCAGGCATTACTCAGAGGGGATCTTATCCCAGCTCCAAGGCCTCGACCCACAAATCCAACCTCGGGTGGACAGAGCGTGCGTCATGTCACCGTGTTGGCATCCGGGCCCCGATTTTGACATAAAAACCGGTGGAGTTGTTTACAAGAGGAAACATCCCAAGTCGTTGCTTTGATCAGCTTGATGGCAAGCCGTGATTCACAAGCGTTTTGCAATGGAGATGTTTAGATGCCACCCATGACAAGATAGCTAAGACTCAACCGATTGGCGTTCAAAGTGCTACGTTGAGAACTGTGTCAAATGCCCAACATGAGTCGCCCCAGCGGTTTTGGTCTAAAATATGACACACTCCCTTGCCACACTTATCACTACGGCCTCATCCGCCGTCCCGAAGGGACACCCTGTCAGTGGAATATTACAGCAAAACTCTCCGTGACTTGCTTGCTTTCAGTGAAAAGCTGCTTGTATCATGGTAAGACTGACTTGTACACACTTAACCATGCCTTCATTGACTTCAGCTGGGTCGAAAACCCCAGAAAACCTCCAAAAATAGAGAATTTAAATTTTTCAACTTTTTGGCACTACTTATGAAATTTTATAAGTAGTCTGTCACTATAGGTCTGATCAATAGCGATCGAACTTTTTTGAATCAAGTCAAACGGACTTGTAGAAGCAAAGTTACAAGCCTTTAAAGTTTTGGAGTCTTTTATGGCCTGGAGACGAAGGCCATCTCCTGGCGAACCTCTAAGTCTGACGCCTTAGCTGATATCAGCAATGAAATTTTCTAAGTCGGTTTCGTATAGAAACCCGAAATTTGGAATGTCCGATGCCATCATCGGAGCTCAGAGAGTCGACCTACCTTTGACAATCGCTCTCGTCTTAATGAAGTCTCTGTCGGTTCCCCGCTTATATAGTTTGTGGCGATCAGCTGATGACGTAATATCCATCATCGAAATCTTTAAACACGTCTATCTCCGGTTCTAGGGCTCCGATTGACTTGAAACTCACCCTCTTGATGCAGAATGGCACGCTGACTCCAAATCTGGTCTCTCTTTTCCCGTCCGGGACTTGGTTCACCCGCTAGAGCCATTTTCGTAAAAATTCTAACTCTGTCGTTTTTTTCATCAATGTCCCAAATTTTCAATGGCGTCTCACATCTATATGAAAGCAGATAGGAACAAGCCGTGTCTTCCACTGAATTTGTCTCACTCTTAGCTTTCAAATGAGCTATTGCACGACTTTCTACGATCTCTAACACCAAAGTTGGAAGTTTCGTTCAAGAGGGGGGGAGGTCAGAACTTTTACTCTCCAACTGAGCTGGAAAGAAGTCTCTAGACCCAAAATTGACCAAAACGTCCGAATTTGCACTCCGTTTTCCCATCCGAGGCCTCCTTCATGCCGAAAAACGACTTTTCTCATCCCAAAACATCCAAAACTTGCCTTTTCTAACTCTGACGTTTTCTTGCCATTTTCCTCTCTAAACCCAGGAAAATAGGACCAAAGTGAGATTTCCACTGCATTTTTCTCACTTTTAGCTTTAAAATGAGCTATCACACGACTTTCTACGATCTCTAGCATCAAAGTTGGAAGTCTGACAGGAGGGGAGGGGACGTCCTCAAAACTTTTTCTCTCCGATGTCGCTGGAAACATCCTTCCTAACCCAAAATTTCACGTAGATTCCGAATCTGACCTCTGTTTTCCCATCCGAGGCCTCCTTCATGCCGAAAAACGACTTTTCTCATCCCAAAACCACCAACACCCGCCTTTTTCCAACTCTGCCGTTTTCAGAGATTGCAGCTTTTCAGAGATGAGAGGTTTCAGAGATCCCTTGCTGCTCCTCCTTCCATCCTTCCCAACCCAACATTTTCACGTAGATTCCGAATCTGAACTCCAATTTCCCATCTTAACCCTCATTCATGACGATTTCCGACTTTTCTCATCCCAAAAACCAAAACCCACCCTTTCCTCACTCTATCCTTCCGAGATTCCTACCGCCTTCCTTCTGGGATTCCACCCCTTGCTGGAAAACTCCTTCCTTCCTTCCAGAGGGGGGGGGTAGGGAATAGTTTCCTCCTCTCGGACCCATCCTTCCATCACATCCTTGGCCACCTCTTTCACCTCTCTTCCTTCCTTCCAGAGGGGGGGCTGAATCAGCATGATGACTCCTCGTTGCACATTTTGGACTTGCGCCTGGGATGGGATTACTACTGGCGGGCGCGATTCGATTTTCGCACGATTCTGAATCTTCCGACTTAGCGAACGATTAATCGAAGATCCTCAAAAGTTCTGAATATTTTGAGATTCAGTGACTCCACTGAAGTACTGCAATTTTACACTTTACAGTTAATCTAGCTTGCAATATTTTTCATTAAAAGTTTGATTACTTCCATTTAAAATGAGAGCATGTGACACTCATGGTCTATTTAGACTGAAATTAAAACTATCCTTTTAATTAATGCCCTCTTCTATTTGTAAAGGTTTGGGAAACAGCATAATAAATCAGAACACATAAAAGTCGCAAAGATGGCATGAAAAGTCTTGATAATATATTAATAATATTCTACTGATAATCTGCCGTCATAGAAGTGCTGCAAGTACTGCAACATGTACATGTAGGTCTACTATGAAGTATACTGTTTATATTTTCATTTACCAGTTTTGATTCATTAGTCTTTGTCAATCATGACTTATCGAACATACATGTAGGAGTGCAAGCATTTGCCGTTTCTTCTATCCTGAAATGAGCATCAATTAACTCAAGCTATTTGACCTGTAGCGTTTGGAAAACTTTAGCAGCTCTGATAGAGAGGCGTCCTCAGACTTGAACCATTTTAAACACAAAAATTCTGACAGCTGCGTTTCGCCTTAAAAGGGTTCGTCAGTGCGGCTGGGAATGGCCCATACTAGCTAGAATTGGCACTCCATGATCCTTAGGATTATCAGCTGCACGGTATAGTAAGAACAGACAAACACAGAGCAGTCCTTCAGCTTGCTTAGCCATTCGATATATTTTAAACTGCTTTGGGCCATTCCGAGCCGCATTGACGAACCCTATTTTATAAGGCAAGGTGGGTAGCAGGTTTTCAATCTAGGAACTTTAACACCCATGTGTTTTCACAAGACGGTAGTTAAAAAAGTAAAAGTTTGCTGTTGGCAAAACTCGCAGACTTGTGACTTAACTTGCAGAAATCTGTATCAGTTTGCATTTGCAGATAGCTTGCTTCAAGTATTTTGAACTAGTGGCTGAGAAAGTTAGCCGCTTGGAAAGGACTATTATTGATTAGTCCTCATGATTCAGAAATGATTATGATTCAGAAATCATAACTGGTATTAGTGAAACCCATGAGGAACGTAAAGGCTCCAAGCGAGACAACATTTTGATTAGCTGTTGCGATCTGTATTTGCGATATATTGGAGTAAGTGTGTTTACTGGGGTCAAATACCGGACAGTATGCGTTACTTTGAAAAAAACGTGCGACTTCACCTGGAAAATTCAGGGTGTACCATTAACCAGATTGTCCTAGATTTTTGATATGCTGGCAAGAGATTTTTTCTCTACAAGATTAACCCACTCTTGAAACTATTGTGATTTGTGGCGAGTTAAAAATATATATTGCCCAGACTACATGGGAAAGCGAGATTTGTGGAAGATCCGAATGTGGAGGCAATCAATATTCATGTCGCTGCTACTTTCGGTGATTAACAATATTCAATAAGCGATAAACCGCAAATCATTAATGCACCCATACATAGCCTACAGGGTGAGTGAAATTAAATGGCCTTTATTTTAAGTGCTGTAGATCAGTGAAGATCCAACCAAATTTTAAATGTGACGCATCATTTTAAACCCCAGAGTGTGAACATCATTTTAACGGCTATTAGAAGTTCATAGATATATTGACTTCATAGATATCTGATGCCTAACTTTTCTAAGGCTTTGGTTTCGAGCTTATGCATAAAAATCATAACAAAAGGCGTTGCCAGGTGACACCCCATCGGTACTCCTCTAATTTGTTTATAAATTTTGCTTGCTTTTCGATAGCGTCTGCTCTACTTTTTTCTAGTAATTGATACGAATCTTCATCTTGAATGGAAGCTTCGTTTTATTTATCCTCAGTTTTACAGAGTACAAATTGATTAGTTTTATCGGACCTCACACACAGCAGATCGTTACTTTTTAGAAAAGATTTGGTTATTTTGCTGTTTTTATTTATATTTACGAAAGATTTGCTTTTCCTAAGTTTTGAGTTTCGCAGTCTAAGACACCTTTTAGATCATTTTCAAAACAAATAAGCACATTTTCTAGTTCTTCGCTCATCTTAGGTTGGTAAACGACATGAATTCTTAGTGAACAGAATATTCAGTTATGGGAAAAGTCAGGTTAGTGCACTTCGAATGAACAATAATATACAATAGAAACTCAATAAATACTTAATAAGTGTAGCCCTGAAAAGGGCTGTTGAAAGCGTTCACGCCGGTCATCGGGTAATATAAAAGAAAGAAGTAATACTTAGATGCGTACCGAACAATAAAACATATTTACAATCTTTATACAAGACATACCAGAAAAGAATAAACACAGAAGGGTTTCATCAGCAAAATTACCAGCTAGGTCGCGTTTCGGGTCCTTTAACATTTTGTACGCTCAAACCCTCGCTGGCGGACCCACGCCAAAAAGGCGGACCCCAAACATGACTTAACAATGATAACACTCTTAAATGAAGCCACACAAAATACAAAATTCTCTGGCTGACTGCAAACCAAATTTAAACAAAACTAAAAAATGCTTTTTCAACAGTCTCTCCATGCATTTGATTAACTTGCAGGCTTCATATCCGCGTTTCACAAAAACTTTAAACGTTCTTTTAACTTTAACAATGACATACGGCAGATGAGAACATATCCTAAGGTAACGAAGAACTTGACTGGCAAAGACATTCGCACCCATATGAAGAGGAAGAAGACTGTCGGGAAAAGTGAGAACAATAGCATCAAAACAAAATTGCTCAACCTTATGAAAAACTGATGTATGTAAACCATCACTACAAATATTAAGCTTGACATCGAGATATTCCACTGAGGTGTTATCCGTCCCATTTCTCTCAGCCTTCAAATCAGTTCAGTTTCATTATCAGTCCTATCGCAAATTATATTCTAAGGCTTCAAAATTCAAAGAAACCTTTTTCCAGAAAAACTTATCAATTTTATTTGGTTACCTTAACTTAGGGCCTTTATTTAGAAAATTTTCCACAGCATCGGGAATCTCCAAGTAGGTCTCATTAGTAAACTTGGTATCTGTAGTTGAGTGATTAGTCGATTTGTCTATGTTGTTCGAAAGCAATTAAAGTTTGATCGCATCAGTTTTCAGACAAACCGCTCTAATTTCCGCTTTCAGTGATGCGCTGCGACAGCCCAAGTCATACGTATACATGTACTACTACACGAGTGCATGTAGCTTACAAGTTTTATAAGCTATATGCAAATTATAGGCCAACATAGTTAGATTGGTCGAACAAGCTCTCAATGGAACTGAGTCATACTCACCACCGAAATATATATGGAAAGCACATCTCATGTATGAAAAACATCTTATCTTTATAGTCTGTGGTTGCAAAAGGCAATAAATCTTCTCAATTGACACAACAGAAGGCAAAATAATCGATAGTTTCAGCTGCTCCAGCTTCAAAGAAATCTGATGCGGGCTACAGGTGGCTAAAACACACTTTGCTCAAATATATGCACAGAATATCTCTTCATTACTGGCAATTACGATTTCAAAGTCTAATGAATTATAATTTCTCGACGGAAGTTTGCAAGGAAGCAAATACATGAGTATTTTTACTGAATTCCCATGTTCATAACGCCGTTGACATTGATATGAAGCCGGAAGCTTGATAAAAATATCAATGCATCAAGAACTTTGACGATTATCGGCCATGCATTATTCTCGAGTTCGCATATTGAAGACATGGAAAGCAAAAACACTATCACAGAGTTGGCCTCCGTTTCAATATCCTCTTTCACTAAGAATCGATCGATTCTGCTTCCACTTAAAAACCATCGACTCCGCCGTTTCCGATTCCACTAAATATTTGTCGATTCTGCCGTGTCTGCTTCCACAAAAAATGGATCGATTCCATTGACTCTGCTTCTAAAGGACGTCAATCGATTGCGATTGCACATCCCAGGTGTGCGCAAAGCATGTATCAATTGTTTAACTCCTCCGCCTGGGGAGTTAACGTAAATGAAGTCGTGCAATGTTACTGCAAATCATTCGGATAGTTGATCGGGATTGATCAGATATAAAAACATTTTCCGCTGGCATCATTGTGAATCTAAGTTACGTTTTCTAAATTATGAACTTGTCAAATCAATGATTTTCGCACTTGTTCTTTTGCAGTTTTGATGGAATTTTTGTAAAGGCAGTGATGCATATAATACACTATTTCAAACTGACTGCTTCTATATTTCCTCCCAACTGGTTTGATTTCAAATTCGAGCAGAGGAAAACCATCGCTTTACTTTTGGGAGCAAATTACTTCAATTTACAGTTATTAGCTTCGTTGCTTTCTTTCAACCGAACTGGGCTTGCAAAGTATCTGAAATACAACAAGAAGTTTGACAATCACGCTTATAATCAAATTCCAAGCTTCTCGGATTCTGTTTTCAGAAAGAAAACTTCTAAGATAGCCACAGATAAAGTAATCTACTGACAAATACGGAAATGTCATAGCAGAGCAACATTAACGAATAGATCCTTTTAATCAGATAGATAAACGCTTACTAGAATTAATTACGAGTGCTCCGTCATCATGGACTTCAATAATAGATGTCGGACATCGGGAACTGTCGGCTTTTGAATTTCGTTTGCATTGTCTAGAGGATGAGACTCAACATAACTGTGAGTGTGACAATTATTTCATGGTCAAAAAAACATAGAAAATATGAGCAGTAATTTCAACTAATTGAATCAACTTATCCGATGAAGAAGAAATCAAGAGAGTTTTGTAATTTAAGAAATAGACATTCCGCATGATTTATGTATAAGACGATGTTTGTTTGGAATTGAAAGTAAAATACAATAAACATTGCATCAATGCGTGTCATTTTTGTGACTATCAAATTATTGTTAGCAACAGCAACGAGCACTTGTGAAAACGGGTAATGAAATCCAATTTTCATTAATTTGCGCAAGTGATCGAATGTCATTATTTAAAATATCTAAAAATTCAAAAACCTCGCACCTTAAACCATGAAGCTCTTTAAAAATGCCAGAATAATGAACGCATCCTTGAAAATGCTCAGCTGTGAATTGGAAGTCAGCAGTTTGTCGGAATTTTCAACAAGTTCACAAGTGGAGTAGGTCAGCTGACGATTCCTGATATTGGGTGAAATGTCATTTACTCAGGTCTGCTCACATTTTGCAACTGAAGATGCAACTCAATATTAAATTATTCTATTTACAATCTCCATGTACGTCTAGCGCGCAAGTAACACGAAATCTATCTTGCGATTGATTCATTTAAAATATATCATTCAATACTAAATAATAAATAATTCAGTACAAGAGACTAAACCAGGTTAATTTGAATGAGACAAAATTTCAGTGACTACTGTCAAAGGGCAGTAAACCTGTGACCGATTTGTCATTAAAGTTCCGTGGACTAAGGGAACAGTATTTTGTTTATGAAGATCTGTATCATGTTTATGTGCATTATGCTGAAAATGCACGCTGCTTGTCGTGAAAATGACTGGTGCGGCACCAATGGCGTGTTCTTCTTTGCTCAGGTATACTCTTCGGGCACTGAGGGGCGCGCTCGGCCCACGACCGAAGAGGGTCCACACAGAAGGCTGTTGATGATTGCGGCTTGGTCGTGTATTGGTCAACTGCATCGCCGATGGTGACCTGCATTAGCCGATGGTGAGCTAGTGCAATTAAAGAATTCCGCGTACTTATGCGTCATCATGCTGGAATAGGGCTGTCTTAGCTAGAACATGTTAGGTTGTCAGAGTATCTCAAACAAAAGATTTAAAATTAATGCTTGTCAACACAAAATTATAGCTCGATTTTAATTGTAAAAAGATGGGAGACAAACAGGACACGAGTGAAAAGGCTTGACACGACACCAAGCAAATCGTGTTCGTGTCACGAGCGCAAACCTCTACTGTGAATATCAAAAAAAGAAAGTTTTTAGTGGACACCTCCATTTTCCATTATTTGTGATATGACATGGTCATTGTTCAGAACAATGACTGTGCAGATTTCTAATGGATGTAGGCGGCGGCATCTTATGGCATTTAATGTCAAATTACACTCACGAGAAGGCAGTTTGAACTGTTAGTGTGAATAATCCGAATAATTGACAACATACTTAATTCGCTTACAACACAAACTGCAGCATGTAATGACTAAAACGAGCATGAATTTAACAAACGCCATACTTTTTAAAGGAAATTCCCAAATTATGACATTCTGTGTAGGATTCACTTATGCAAACTAATAATTGTTGCCTTTGATAGCAAATTCCCAGCTTTCAATGTGATTTTGTATTTATCCAGTAATGTTTAGTATATGACTAATATACATGTACAGTGTACACACTAGTATGAATCACGATTACTGCATGTTGTATGATGCTGTTCAACAACAACATAGAAAACCGGTATAAAATGTATAAAACCTAAGCAAGATGCGGTTTCTAATAGCAGGGGAATTGGTAGCAAGCAGTTGATCAAGGGGGAAGGATAACAGATTTTTGAAGCTGCCTATGATACTAGGTTTTCAACATGCTTTGAAAACCGTGCACTGAGCATTGGTACAAAACATTGTTTTCAAGGATGGTTTTGATGCCAGGCATTTGGAATTCAGTGCTTTTTTAAACATACCTATTAAACTGTTGTGTTAAACATGTCTTATAATAAGTGATTAAGTGCATTTCAGATTAATAGATGTATTTCAAAATAACATTTAGTTTAGGCCCGAATTAGCTTGAAATTGAGGAAAGCAAGGAAATGAAATAATGCTCATATTCTTGATGAGCACATGAAGAGAACATGAAAAAGAATTCGAGCTTGATGCTCGTGCCAGACTGGGCAGGAAGCCATCTAATGTTCGGGAGGTGTAATGCTTGCGAGACAGAGCTGATGGTTCTTATCCCCTGCGACTTTGATGCTTGTGATCACATTCGAACACTTAATACTTAATCATTAGCTCAGGGCGATAGATAAACTTAGCCATGGAACCATTCCGGAGCAAAATAGTGACAGCATTGAACAAGTTCGAACGTTCATGTATCTAAAGAAAGCAATGTCTGTTGCTAAACTATTTACTATTTGATAACAAGATAGTGTCCTTCTTTCATTGCTCATATTGTGAAAGTTCAAACGTCTGAAACTTTCATTACGTAAATGTTTGAAACTAATACTTCAGTCAAAAAATCTCATTTCATTATAGTGCAGTTTGAACATGCAAAATCCTGTATGATTCTTTATTCCAACTATCTAAATACGTTTGGGACGATCTTGGCTGGAGAGCAAGGAAGAGATAGAAGCTTTTTCTTGGTCCCTGAAGATTCAACCTGAGTTTAGATAAAACAACTCTTTGAAATAGAATACACTTCAGCGATATCATGATGAGATGCCAACTCGCTTAATAGTTCAATGAAAGTTCGAGGACGCTGCACCTGTTATCGAAACTTACAGTGTTCATAATTTGAGATCCTCGTGCAACGTCAAACCGAAGAAGGGTTGCTAAAGTTTATGTCAATATTATGCTCTTCCATGATGAATTGAGGCCTGAGTCATTCGTGCATTTCTGTGGAATTCAGTTATCTAATTCAACTATTAATTATTCAAACTAACAATTATTATATAGCCTGACACTCCCTGCGTGTATTCATAGATCCCATCATAGTCACTTTACATGAAGCAATGCTCAGTAGATACATGTACATGTATGCAGTACTCTGTGAATGCATTATAAGTAACATCCTTTTTTAAAAGGTAGGTGATTCAGGAACATTTGAACTGTTGTAAATGGTTGAGCTAGCTCACAATATAGGCTGCACTCGTATGCAATACGATTGCTGTGAATTTACATTAATATACATACACATTCAACTCACTATTTTCAGCATTAACAAGAACTTTCAAAATTATTTGTATGCAAATAGTGTAATAGATACTGATACACTGAATACTGTCACTCTTTGCCTAAATTAAATCTGTCCTACATAGAATCATCACATGCAAGCTCTGTTGGCACAAACAGTCTATGGACCTAGGCATAATAAACTATTCACCTCCTGACTTAAGGAATAATATTTGTCTTTAACATGAAAAGCAATCGTTCAATTTGTATGCAATAATTACCTTGTGGGATTCTTTTCTTTGAGTCTTCTTTAATTATGACCTCAAGGCAATTGTTGGATGCAAACTGAACGGTTGAAAAATCGGTTGTGGCCAATTTATCTCGAACTATAAAAGCGATGTTTCTGTTTGAATAAAGATGCATCACCAATTACAGGAATGAGAATTTTTCTTGGATCTGCGGAAACCCGGGGGACCCAATAAGTCTGCCTGATATTTTCTCTATTTTTTTCTTTATGGCCCGTGAAACATGAATTTCCGCTGGTGATCCGGTCACCACATCCTCACTCCTGCAATTACCATGTTATTTATCAAGCCTCCAAAATATCAGGTATTGTAATTGTAGCATCAAATATAATGTTACAGGGTATCCATTAAGCAATTGCGAACTTTTTGTTGATAAAATTACGTAAAAAGTGGCTTTGAGCGGAATTCAACTACAGCAGCAGCGAAATTAGCGTTTAAGAGTGGAGGAATCTCCTTCACTCTTCACGTGTTTGATTATAGCACTGTCCTCATCCAAAATGTAGAAGCTTGTATTCACAGTCATTCTCCCGCAAGTCAGAAAACATAACTTCTGTTCAGTGTATCATTTTGTGTCACATCATTTCAACAGTAATTCTGTTATATACCTATTCAAACACATCGGTCTGCACTTTTTCTCCTTCGAATGTTGCGAGTAGGCTTCAGAGTCTCTCTCTCTTTCTTACATCTGTTGGTAACAACATTTTTTGCTATCCTTCAATTCTGACTTTTTTACCAACACATCATCAGATATTTCTCCTCTGCTTATCCACTAATTCTGAGATTTTTTCTCCACAGTCACATTTTAAACGCATTGAACATTTTTTCCATATCCCTTTGTGGTATAACTTTCACAGTGATTGCAGGGCAATGCAATGCTCCAAACAAAAATTTTGTGGATTCTTACTTTGAGTTTTGCATACCTTTTCAAGATGCACAATTAGTAGATTAAGTGAATTTTCTCGAGCACTTACTGAATAATAAGTTAACTGACAATTCGTCTCAGATTCATGTCCATCCCCATCAAAGCAACTCCCTATTTAAAATTGCACTGACGGAGTAAATTTAAGATGTGAAATTAAGGGACTTTTCTCGAGTATTGAGTGTGAATAAGCCAATAAGAGTGCTATGAGATGGTTTCTACCCACTACTGCAATGAAAAATGCGAGAAACTCATTATGCCATAACTTATGCAGGACAGGTTTACTGTTCATTTTGCAACATGAAGCTTCATAATATTCATTGTCTGTCTTTCACATACATAAAGCATTGTGAAAAATTATATAAACTCCATAAAAATATTATATGAATGCTGAAGTCACTTCTAAAGAAGCTGACATTTCCTGATGCATTCATACTGCCATCCCCACTCATAGCTATGAATGACACATCTTGATTTTTACGTAGACAATTATGCTTTCAAAAAAGTGATGTTCACATTATAAGCACTAAAGATCCCTCATCAAAGTGCTAAGAGGAAAAGATTTACAAAATAGAACGATGAAGATGAAATGATGAGTTTTTTAAATCAAAATGTCACATGTGCACTAATGAGCAGATATCATGCCCTTCATCACGGCTATTCAGATGGGGTTTGACTTAAGAGATCAAAAGCACTTCTTTGATTAGAAGATATAACTGCATCCTTAGCGTGTAATAAATTTTCTATGATCAAATAACCATTGCATGAGTTTGTTCATAGATGCCACATTTTGAGCAAGCACATCTGTAATGCTCCCGGAATCTTACATGTAAGGAGAGCACGGTGCTATCTAACATGTAAATGGAGTAATTGACTTGAAAAGTGACTTGATCTGAATAGCTACGATGAGGGGATGATACCTCCTCATTATTGCATACATGATATCCTGATTTTTGAAAACATTTCATATCTTCATGCTCCATTTTGTAAATCTATCTGTTACTCAGCACTTTGATAAGGGCTGTGACAGCCGTAATATAGCGCTTATAGCAGCACTGTCTACATAAAAAATCACACTATAACACATAATTGCTACAGAGAGAGAATATTAAACTATTACGTTATAAATGACCTGTTACTGGCATTTTAAATTTTCTACCCTTCAGTTTTCATTCTTTTTACGTGTACTGCGAGGATTTTTCCATAATTTATACTGTCAAAAACTGATGTTTTTCCATATATAGGTTGACGTCTGTCAAATCTACACTCAAAAACTGCTCATATTTTGATTGTGCTATCAGGATTCGCATACCTGTGTAAGTCATTCTCATACCTGATGTTCCATGTAGGGTTTATACATCTCCCTTCATTCACTCACCACTTTTCGCATTGTTTTCTCGTCACAATGTTGAAAGTACGAGAAACATTGAATACCAACCACTGCCGGACTCATTTCTCTAACTTAAAGGTCTCTTTATTGATCTTCCAATCTTGGTGTTTCAGTAACCACACAACCAAGCTGGGGAGCCAAACTCGTTTACAGTATTTCCAAAGAGTCTCGGGGAATAAGGAGCGAAGCACTTTTTCGTACTCAACGACGTGG
Organism: Prostheceraeus crozeri; assembly: GCA_907163375.1. Lineage (NCBI taxonomy): Eukaryota > Metazoa > Platyhelminthes > Polycladida > Euryleptidae > Prostheceraeus > Prostheceraeus crozeri. The sequence goes on along the minus strand of CAJQUW010008438.1, from coordinate 390,467 downwards.
AATATCATTCGATCATCATCTCATTTTTTACACACTCTTGCATGACCTTCTTAGCTACAATGACACCATAAAATGCCATAAACCACTTTTGCCAGAAGTACGTCGTGGTAAGCTTAAGCTGTACCTGTAAAGCCTCTAGTTATAACCTTCGATTCATGGTTTGTGCAGCTTATTGCTCGATACTTATTGCGGTATTCAATCCAAGGAACTTGGAGCAGCGGCATCTATCTCAATATACTTTTCAACAATTGTGTACGTACAGATTTCGCATATGCGCTAAACTAACTCACTTTTCAAGTCATTTTCCTCTTCCTCAAATGTCGTTAAGGAATTTTCTTATTTTCTGCATAGCTCTGCAGCAGTTTTCTTTCAGTTTTGAATGCTTCAGCTGATACCTCATCCGCACGAATCTGTTTGGAAAGCACTTCCCAAGCGCTCCATACAGGGCATTTCGCATTTTCAGTTCCTAATAGTCCATGTAGCTTTGATCTCGATTTTCAATTATTCAGGTTCTTACTCACCATTCTCCAATGCTTCTTCATTTCTTCATCTTCTGTTCTCTAATCTCCTGATATGATCTCGGATACTTGAATAACTTCCCCACGTCATCACTATTGCGCAATATCTTGATAAGAAGGGAGTGGATCTGAACATACTTGTACAAGAATTAATTCAAGACTGTTCTGAATTTGACTAGAATGATTGAAAAAACTGCAGCCAATGGATATTTAAACAATTTCATGCAGGATTGGCAAGTGGAAAGGGATGGTTCATATGGCTGAGTGATTGGTTTACGCCTGGCAGATCTAGGTCAGACCTAGTACTGTGCTTGATAAAAGGTGGTTGAGAATTTAACTTGTTTTAGTCATGGAGGTTCCCCGACTCAAAAAATACCAGTGGTGTTTGGCACGAAAAGCGCTTCAGATAATATTTTCATGACATTTAATGAATAGGGAAAACTATAACAATCAAAACTTGTGCACTAGGAATTCCAAGGAATGCATGTGGGATAAATAAACTCAAAATGATGTAATAAAGTGTCTTTCTGAGTTCAAAGAAGTTCATTCAGACATGCTGAAGATACGTGGCTTTATGCAAGCGTAGTTATGAAATGTTATCAAAATCATTCAAGATCATCATCTTTAAGGATATTCAAACTTTTATGAGACATTAATAAGTTTTGTCATAACAATAATTTAGACAGCAAACAATTTTTGTTACTTTAATTAGTTGTACAACAGATCGTCAGATATTAAGAGAAGAATATTAGGAACATGATATTCATTTAAATGTCACTCACCTGTTGTATAGCAGTATATCCGGTCGCCACAGCTTGTATGGAGATATGATTATCTGAGTGATATTTTCATAATCAGCCGGATCCCAGTTAAAATGATAGTCATTCCACGTCTAAAAAGTAACCGAATTGTCTTTAAAAATTGACATCTTGATAACACCGACGCACTTGTTTTGTTAAACATTGACATTGAACAACGATTATAAGCTGATGTTTAAAATTAAACAGCATGTTAATCTTCAGAAACGAACAAATCACAGATTAGTAACCATTCATAGGTTAGTAGAGCAATAGTGAACATGAACTTGGAGCGTTTAAGTACGTGATTTAATCCGTCTTAGGCATAGTGATAATGCACATGCCAATCGTTAAAAACATGCGTATATGCCACCTGCATTAAATATGCATCATTCAACGTTGGCATGCTTAAATGTATTGAAGATTTCAGAATGTTGAGAATTGCACTAGGCATTAATTGAACAGTGAGCTATAGAGAATTCGTCGTATTTCATTAGACCTATATCAAGTAAAGAAACAACGTAGATCGTTGATGTTCCCCTTAAGCCAAGTTTGGTGAAATTTGAATTGTTTACCGGAAATAGTAACATCGGAACAGATCGGAAGTAAAATCTAAAATTTACGAACAATTTAGTTATTACAGTTTTGGAGCAATATTAGAAAATGCTGAGGGCCTCTAGAAGGCCCCGCGTAAAATGGGGCATCTAATGCAAACTCGGCAAAGTGGGTGGATTGCTGGCGGCTTTCAAACTGATCTGGGCCTGCTATAGCATTTCTCAGGAGACGAAACTTTGGACACACTTCGGGGTATGTGCATTCAGAGTGGTATTGTATGACACTAAAACTTGAACACTATGGAGAAAAACTATTGGCATTCGAGATTATCTGATATAGACATCTGTTGTGGAATATTACTATTCCGGTGCTATCGAACTTTTGAGCATGTACAGTACATTAAATTACTAAGCAAACAAATTGAACTTTGGTCATACAAAGTAAGTTTTTGAGCATGCAAATTTAACCATTTTGTTTTAATGCTCAATCTTATCTTTTTGCTTTCCTAATAGTTGAACCTACTATGTTGAAGAATGGATCGTGAAAATGGAATAACTGATTAAGTGTTTTTTCAAACCTTTAGCGTCCAAATGGTTGACATTGCCATCCTTGATAGTTCGTGACAAAAATCTGAAATTTGATTGAAAATTTGCTTCTTCCTTTTGATTATATAAGCAATTGCTCTCAAAATGTTAGCTCAGAGTAATCGTTTGCGGTTCAATTTCCATGCCATCAGCCCAAGTTCAATAATGCAATTGTGATTCTGGATTGCAAGCCATGTCATGATCAACTTGAAAGTAGTTTTGATCAAATCAAGTTCAAAAAGTCAACGGTCTTTGTAGATGAAGTTCATGTAAAGTAACCACCCTCTGAGGCAAAATTAATCGCATAGGATTGGACACGGTACTTTAAGAAAAAATCTGCAATGCATGACGCCAGACTTTTCCGACCAACAGAATACTACTGAAACTCGGATTACTTATTTTCCGTGTATAGACATTTGGATACATTTTACTATCAACATTCGTACAATTGCCACGGGTTAGAATTGGGTATTTCAGTATTTACTTGGTTGAATGTTTATTGTGGATAGAACAAGACATGTTCTATCTGCTGGTTGTCATCAATGATTGGGTACATACTTCTATTGTTCAGGATTCATTGAAGAATTCACATCAATTTACACAGCTGTGCGGAGTCCATACGCTGATGACCGAAGAGCTTTAAGTCTACATGCTAATAAGGTCACAATCTTGTTGTTTATTCAAATTTGATAGTTTTGGAATAAGTTCTGAACGCGTTTGTAGAAAAAATGCAGTCCGGTGAAGCAAGCATTGTTTGGAACTGTGGATGAATAAAATCGCGGTGACTCGATCAGATAGACGACATCAAGGAGTGGATTGGCTGGAAAAGTTAAGAAAACTCACAAACTATATTGATTACCATGTAGAAAGTCGGTGAAAGCACATAGTAGATTCTACCGGTTTTATTGACTATGGACTATGAATGAGCATTTCATTTCTTTAACTTTTGCGTTATGGAAGTACTGTCATCACTTCTGACTTGTGAGATCGATTTGTTTCGGCTCAATCCGAAGATTGACTAAAGATTTGGCTATTTTGAGCCTCATAGATGCCCATGTTTTTGCTTTCTGTATTAAATCAACAGATAATCCCACACATGTAGAAAATTATTTGCGGTCAGAATCATAGTTTTGTCCCCGTCGCCCTAACTTTCCGAAAAACCTGTCGCTTCCAAGTGAGATGGAAGATTGAATAATTCTGTTCGAATACGATCAGTTTGCGTACTATTAATTTTTAAACATGTTTACGACAAATGAGTGACTTTAGGCAAGATTAGAAAAATGGTGCGTGACTATCCTTAATTTATTGGTTTTCATTGACCTAATCTTTGCCGCAATAATTAACTTTTATACAACTCTAGACTTTCAACAGAATAAAACATGAAAAGATTAAGTCGTCATATAACGGTCAATAGAACCTCAAGACACCTGTTTATGACAGCTGTGCCGATTGTGATCAGTTCCAATTTTGTTTTAATTAGACGGTTGATACTTCGATATCCAGGGAAATGTGCAGCTTTTTGATTCGTAGGCGAATTCTTCAAAGTATGACTCTGCTATAGTCGGTGACTCTAATTTGCTTCAAGAGACTATGAAAATGTATAATAATTTCAAATCAAGCTGGTTTGTGTGGTTGTCTGCACCAATTAATTATTCTCCCAAGTTTTGATAGTCTTGCATGCACTGATTTTTTTTGAAATTGATGAAATAATATTGTTTTTCAGTCTTTTAGTCTTTCTGCGCACAGCATACTTTACAAGATCCATTGAAATAACTAAAAATTGCATGCATTGAGTTTCAATTAAATTGTATTGCAGTCCTTAATTGAAATCACTGCTTTAAGCTGACATAATCTTGTACCATCGCAAGATGTGGCAATTTCAATGGGCCCATACGCCATAGGAAAATCAGGCCAACTTTATCATTTCTTCTTCTACAAATGCTTGCTTTCAGATCAATAAAGCACATGCAACAACAGCTTTAACTACACATCAGGTTAGTGTAATGTTGGGAATAAATATACATGTATATGATGCCGACGTTTTAGGAAAACCAAGCCAGATAATCAACGTCCTAATTTCTGTAACTGATCAGTACCAAGATTCTGAAAATGTTTCCCCAAATTCATGCATACTCAACAATTTCCTCAAATAGATTTCACTTGCGTAGCCCTACACGTGTAGATAATTACACGAAATCGAAATTCAAAAGTATGTTTTAGTCTTGAGACATTAGCGATTGATATCATTCAAACTCCTACATTCCTACTATGCTGACATTCAAACTTGAAACCATCTTTATTTGAAATTTATTCCACTTCTCTCGAGTTCAGTCGAAAAAGATAGACCTGTTAATGTTGAACATTGATTAATGAAATATATACGAATACACATATCATCATATTACGAATTTTTTTATGTTATCTGTGCGATGAATAATTAATATTAATCGTTAATGAAATTCGCTGCCAACATGAAAAGGCAATCTAAGCCACATAATAATAATAATCAACAACTACTTGGTGCGACATGTTGTTTTTGAAGATGGCATGTTATATATTTCTGATTTGATGAGACCTTCTTTATTTTCATTAAAAAGTGTTAATGAAATTTCTGTAATTATTTTGTCAAAACTGTTAAACATCCAGATTTACGTGATACTATATTTTTTTACAAAACATCACACCATGCTTTTATCATCATTACACACAGACAATTTAAATACTATACTTTTGCAAAATATAAATTTCTCTACATGTAAATGCCACTTGAATTTATGGACCATGTGGAGACCATGTGAAAATGATAGATTTCATTTTGCTTAGGCTTTTCTTATTGAATATGCATGAATAGAAAAACTATGCTATGTTAATTTGATAGCTCATGATTACTATCTGATGATAATAACATTAATTAGGCATGGTTTATAGTTGTGAAATGAAAAAATGACAAAGGATAAAACAAAGCAATTCTCTATCAAATCAAAATTACTTATTTTGCACAAATTAAACATATCACGCGTTCATCATTCATTCAACAATTTCAATTTTAATTGCCTGAATGTCATCGGTCAATAACTGCTGAAAAGCATACGATGAAAAAATAGGAAACCGATTATATGCTGATAACGATGACACAAAATGAAACTGAAGCCAGACAATGAAGCAAGCAATTAATGAGTTACATGCACAAAACGAGCTTACCAAATCTAACCAAATATTTGTGTGAAGAATTTGGTTCTTTTCATCCTGTAAATTGATGATAGTTCGGTGCACAATAGAATGAAAGTGAAAATCATTGCAAAAGCTATTAAGGAATAAAATGGAGAAAATGGCCTCTGCATGAAATACGTGCAAAATAGTGATAACAAACAGCGTGATGACTTTTCTCTAATAAATCACATTTTCCAGAATTAAGTAAGTGAAGCTAAAGACCAATTGTAATGGTTCCTCGAATAGACGGTATTAGGCACATAACTAATTTAACTTATTCCACGAAGCTGTTTAGACAACAGTATATCGAGTTAACAACTGACATACAACCACTCCCTCTAAGACACTCGTATTTCTGCAGTCTAAGGATATTTCCTGCTGACCAGTGATCTGATTTACGTCCAATCGGAGCCAAAAACAAAAGCAGGAGAACTTTTTTGGTAGACTTGCTGATTAATATTTTCAATTCTAATTACCGTCTGATTCATGTCAAGAAAAGGCAAAATTGCTTGAATCGTTCGATTAGGAATGAGAATACTGATGCCCAATGTCCATGATTATGTCTAATAGGCTAGATATTTGGAGTATGGACGCATTGAAAAATAGAAGTTGAATGGAGCCTATTTTTGTACAAATGATTTATTAAGACGCTGTATAAATTCTGTGGACCAGACAAATTTATCGTAAAGATCACGTATGTTCAAGGTCTGTCTGACAATTTGAAAGTTGATGTGAGATTGCGATTTTGTTACAATCAACAAATTTATTTCCTTTGGATGACATTTACTTTTCACAAAATCTTCGTTTCTTAAATCCTGTTTGTGCTAACCATTTATGAAAAAGAATTTTGTACAACTAATTAGCAGAATCTATGTCAGTTCCGCTCATATTATATTTCTTATACGTGACTATGCCTAAATACTTAGGTGCCTAATATACTGATGATGTATTCTGATGATCATGGAAAGACGATTCGGACAGCCGAATGTCCAAGTTGCATAATCTTTTATAAGTTTTTCAAAGTAGCTGAAACGGTTAGTGGAAAAGCGTTATTATGCTATTTGTAATTATGATAATAGTATCGAATAAATATTTTGTGCACTTCGCATATGATACATTTCTCTTAATTCAGTGTGTCTAATACATATATCTAATGTTCAACTATTTTTGATGTTATTTTGCTCAACCAGAAAATTAGCGATTAAGATTTGAGAATGAAGCATCAACAATTTTGCCCGATGCAACTATAAAGGTTGTGCCCTAATGTGCCTCAATGTGCCAATACATTTATGTAGATAATAGCTTGACGAGCTTCCCTTATCTGTTTATAGTCATTGTTTGGAACGTCCAACTGATGGAACGTCATTAAAAGTCTATTTATGTATTTTCTGTAGATCAATTGAAAATTTGTGCTAATATCAACTTCCTCGGCCTCTGAACTTAAATATTTGTTTTCTTTGTGTCATCATTAGCACAATTGTGATTAATGTTTTGTATACACTTAACATGATTTAAACATTTGACTAAATGTTTGTGGATTGAATCTTAGTAGATTTGGAATGAAAATCCATAAAGCTCATAAAAGTATTTTATACGAATAAATCAACATATTTTGATATATATTTGAATTTGATGAAATTCAAGGTCATTGCAGCAAAAAGTGTTAGCAATAACATCACTGTAAATTAGCAAAATGTATACGGTGCAGAGGCAATTTTTCACAATTATCTACCGTCACTACTGTGAATACTAGCTAAATTTTCCACATTGTTGTAATCTATGTACCATATGCTGCTGACAGGCTATATACAAGAAACAATAACAAGTTGAAACCAATGCCTACAATATACGTTGTTCATAGCAATATAACCGTGTATATCACGCTAAACTCATGTAAAAAAGCACTGAAATTGTTGTGACGTCAGATGCAACGTGAATCATAACATAAAGCACATTTGCGGAAACGTGAATCAAAAACATAATCTATGTCCTACACTTACGGTTTTTAACCAGATGTTGGTTTCAATTATTTGGTTTCGTTCATCCTGTCAATTTTATAACAAGCAGTTATAATTAATGAGTGAAATATCTATACCACCATAGACATATAAACCAATGAAAAAAGTTATTTTCCACAACTTCAGTATTTTTCAACATGAAATATAGGTAATTCAATAAGTCTTGAGCTTTCAAAGATTTAGTGACCTTTCATTTTCTCAGTCAATTTTTAGTCATTTTGATTATGAAGAAAAAGATCAAGATTGTAAATCAAAAAGTAGGCCTACAATAGAATACATAGGTTAAGAATTAAACAATCTCAATTTCCAAAGGTGTGCAAGGGACATATTTATACCTAAATCAGTTTGTACGTAATTAATACGCAAATAAATGGGATGAAAAATTCAAACACTTTTATGGGGTCAGCGCTGCGATCGGTTCTCAGTCAGGTTAGAGTTAGGAATAGGGCAATTGAGTAACATGACTTTTACTTGGGTAACTTTGAAAAACGGCCATGATTGCGAGATGACGTTTTGGAATAGGCTGTAGGGCGTGATGGTTTTGAGGCTGGCAACCGTTTTCATGGGATAGAGAGGAATCTAGAAAGACGCTTTCGTCATCAAGCGATTGAACATGACATCGAGCAGAAATAACAACCGAGCTTTTACAACCGGAAATTTGAAGATACTGATTTGTTGATGAAACGAAACTAAAGCGCCATCTCTTCTTACGTAATTTCAGGAACTATGGACGAATATTTTTCTAATTTCTTTTCAGGCTTTTAGATTCTGATAACAACTTTTTCATATATAAGAGTTATTACAAAACAATGTATGAATGTATTTATTTTATAATTTTAAAAAAATTTTGGACTTTGATTTTATATGGCTGTGTTACTCCAAAGTTAGGACATTCATTAACTCAATGCTGAAATGTGAATTACCGTAAATCTTCACACAGTGTTCAGATCAGAAGGACCGTGGATTTAATTGCTTTAAATGACATGACTCTTGTTTGCGAAAAAGAAAGTTTTTGGAGCTTCGAATGATTACTAGATATTCATGGTAAGAAAAATTTTATATCCCATCATTTCAGAAAGGGCATGCCTCCGAAGTCATGAATGTCGACACACTTGATAAGTTAAGCAATTGTTCATAATTTCGCTTTAAAAGTTAACAAAATTTGACAGGCGTTGTTTTTCATGTTGCTTTAATGGCAGTAACCATCAAAGTTCATTACAGTATATTTTCTCTGGTCATTTCTTATGGCCCTAAATCTTAGGATGTGAGGGCAAGGTTTAGTCCATCAAAAATCGGTTCCGGAAAATTCCCCAGGTGCCGAACACCCAGAAATATCGAGAGTTGTTTTATCATGCTATTAAAACTAAAGACCTGAATTTCAATCCCGAATGTTCAGTAGCCACGTCTTTTACTACGCTCAACAGAAAAACTCATCTTAGAAGATGCGGGAAATTCTTACTCGTTGCAACACAAGTCTGCTGAAGCAAGAAGGCTTATGACAATGGACGTCTCTAGCGATGACGTCAATCAGCAAATAATGGAAGATTTACAATATGATATTGCCTTTTTCTCATTGTAGGTTTGTTGGGTGTTTTTTCATTGATAGGTCTCTACTTATCGTCATTGACTTTTTGTTAGCAAATGGCGTTACAAATAGAAATAGTGTTATTATGGGTTACTTCATAATATTTTGTGCTTACCATTACAAAAGATTCATCTTATTAAATCGCGGTTAATAGGATCAGTCTTCAATTGCAATCAATTGTATAGTGACATGCCGATCCCTAATTATCTGTAACTATTATAAATTCATTCAATGAAATCAGAGCTTATAAAAACATCTCAGTTTTGGACCGAGGTAAATTTAATGAGCGCAGTCTACCATGATGATACCGTCATAAAGTAACTTTATGTAAACATAAAGTAACATGGTTTGCAGGAATATTACAGTGGCATTTTGGTAAGCATCATCTTTTGACAAGAAGCCTAAATTTCCCGGGATATTGAAAACTCCCGGGTGTAGCAAATGATCATTTCCCGATTCCCAAGAATATACGAAACCCAAGTGCAATTTAAAAATCAGTTTCTAAGCTGATCAACCATTATCACTTGTTATAACATGAAGTTGAATAGCAGTTGGATATTTCATTAAGGATTGATTTATTGCTTTGATGTGATTGAGTTTCGCAAGTGCACATTATACTGGAAATGCTAATTCAATTGTCATGAATATGCGAATATAATTTCTTCTGCAGGGATGAGATGCTAGTTCCCAGTTATTGGTGTGAAAGCTGCGGTCAACTTTTGGAAAATAACTTCAGCATATGAGCGAATTTTTTTGTCCATCACTCTTATTAATCACATCGTGATCCAATGTTGGGAGCTGTGTCCATTTGGCATTTTCAAATTATCTCTCAGAATTACTAGAGAATGCAAGATACTTCATGTGTAAACTTTTAAATTGACATTGATAAGTTTGGTTTGTTCACATAATATGCTGTGTGACAGAAAAAAAACTTAACACTTATCATTAATAATCATTGGCAGCTGTGAAATTTCGGAGTCGATCTCACTCTCAAATGAATTTCTATGCACCCTTTCTTGCATAACCATATGAAAATATCGTTCATCCTTTAACACAGGATTAACGTTTGGATAGGTTTAAACATCGCATGATATTAATGTCTTAATGACTTTGGGATCTGGAAGGCCAAAGAAAACAAATAGAGTCACAGATTGAAAGCTGATCATTGGGAGAAGAGAACTCTGCTTCAGAGCGTTTCGCGCCTGCGATTGCAGACTGGAAATCTGCTGCTGGTTTCAACTGTTGCGCTAGAACTTCATATCGACGTTTGATCGAAGCGGGATTTGAATTTTTCAGACATGCTGTCTCTCAATAACCTTTTGAATTTTAATGAATTTCTGCGAGCCCTTTCTCTTAGAAATGAATATCTCACAGATCTCGAAAAAACGAAAAAGATTAAAATGTTGCGAGCGATACTCTAAAAGGAGCACTGATGAGTGGTATCGCGTTATGTGTGCGGAATAAGCACGGTTCACCCTCGATTTCCACGACGGAGGAGTTCGTGCTCATATAATGCGTTGGAAATGGATATAAAGCCTGCTGCATTTCAGAGTATGATCGATTCGGCGATGGTAGTGTCAGGATTTTTGTCGGTATGCGGCACGTTCGAAGAACGACTGCTATTCATCAAAACACTTTGGTTGGCAACTGTTATCTCTCGGAGGCTGTAAATACTTTTGTTATTCCAACACGTAAAGGGCACCATCTCATCATCAAGATCTCAAGACGTGTGCGCGGCCACACAGAGCACACCAACCAGGTGTCAACAGCTCAGCAGATGAGTGAGCCAAACTTCCATGGCATTTGCGCTCTCCTGATCTTTCACTGATCCAGATTGTGTGGGATGAGCTCAGTGAAAAGGGGAAAGACTCCCATCCACATTCTCCTAGCAACATCGATAGCAACATCGAAACACTTTCTGAAAGATAAGTTGAATAACAATGGGAATGCTTTGAGCAAAAGAGATCTGATGAGCTCCATGAACTTGAGAGAATTAGTAGAATTTGAGTTTGCATTAATGCCAGGGGAGGTCATACAAGTTGCTGCATATGTTTGAAATAATTTTCATCATTAAAGGTTGTTTGATGCTACTTTGATGTCACCTTTAAGGTTTTGATGTTTCTTCATTAATGAAAAAAATGGGTCTTGTTGCAACACTAATTCTAAGTGCTAAGATTTTTTGTCACGCAGTATACTACTCAAACCTCGCAAATGAAATGTGGGAGAATTCTTTTCTGGTGCTTGTAACATCCACTCTACGACGGGATATTATACTATAAGTCTTGGAAATTTCAAATGAGGTTACAAATTTGAAACACAAGTTTGAGATATCCAAAATATTTACATGATTAGGAAAATACCTAGTAATATAGCTCAAATGTGCCATTACTAATTACGTCTCCAACAGGTAGCATGCATAACAATAATCATGTTTCAAGTCTTTATTTAATGTCTGCAACTTAGCAGATGAACATGATCAGCTTTATGAGGTCCTATTTCCGAAATGCCCCAATTCTGTTCGAAATCGACAAGTTTAATTGGAAATTATCCCAGATGAATGCCGAAGAAAGGCAAAATTCAGACTTTAAAAATACATATTTTCAGAATATGCCAAAAAATTTCATCTTCTTGTAGTCCAAATCCAGCGATTGAAGGAAAATTGTAAACAACATAAACGCCTTAGTATTCATGTACCCATGCGCTTAAAGTGCATCTTCTACATGTTTAATGTTGTTCATACATCTGTCAAGAATCCATGTTCTATGTACCCAGATGTGTTGACATGTATAGATGGGCCGAAAAATGTTTTATTACCTAACTGCCATTGTCATTTCGTGTGCATCTCATGACAGCAGGTTCTGCTCTAAAGAGAGAAGAGAAAAACTAATTCTAAATTAAAAAGTATAAGGAACAAAGACCAGTATCAAAATTCTCTTATGACGAAAAATCAAATAAATGTTCGTAATTTTGGAATTCTATGCTTTCAATTTTGTATATATATATGCTTTCAAATTTCATGTCAAATCATTAGAACTGTACTTTTATTGCAATTTAATGCTCCATCATATTCTACTTTTCATATTATCAGCTATAATATTATGTACACGACCTGATAGTGGCAGTAACAAACATCCTCATCGTTAGCCACTGATTTATATCTTGTTTTTTTAATCTGTTTTTATTATATGATGCTAATGCAAACCGCAAGTTGGCAATAAAAAATTGTGACTTTGAACTAGTGGGTGCTTGGTGGGTTGCTCTCACTTTCAGTCATTGGTAAAACTAATTTAATTGAATGAAATCAATAGCTTCATGTCGAAAGATTTAAGACACATTAAGATATTTTTATCAAAGTTGATTTTTTAATCGGTAGCTGCATCGAAAATTCTATTTAAATGTTCTCATTCAAAGAATTAGAGTACACATCTATCGGTATCTCGCTTAACTGCAGCAGTCCAGACAAATACGAAGTAAATGACATTACTACTCGATGAATTTTGCAGATTTGTCATAGTTTCACTGCAAGACAATGGGAATGAATTATCGTGGAGATATTTATGAAACCTTTTAAATGATTGTTTTAATTGTTGTTTAATCGATAGCAAAGCAAATCATATTTACTTCAACGCAGTAAACCTGATAAATAAACACTTTGTAGAGGAACAGCAAAACCAAGTACGGACATTTCATTTTTCACCGATATATTTCGCCAGCTCTTTTCAAGGTGTACACTGGAGTGACATTAGTTGGACATGGACACAAAGTTCGTCGTTTACAATCGAGCGTTTACAATTATTGATTAACGGAAAAGAGACACAATTTGCAGACACAGAATGAAAGAAGTCATCAATAAAGGCATGAAAGCTATGACAAATGATACTATTCATAAAAGACAACGGGTACAAAATAAATAAGCTCTAAAATAAAGCGTAGGACAATACTGTTTACACTAAAAGAACAAAATTAGCAAAATTAAAGACGAGAGAAATATGCAGTAGAAATGAAATTCCATCAAAAGAATGAAATAATAAACTAAATGTCTGTAAATGGAAAAAGTGGGAAAGAAAAATAATTACCAAGGAAGGATTAGGTTAAAGACAGTCTCCTTCTGTACACACAAGTCTGGTTGAGAACTCTTTATAAGGAGAGCCTCGAGAACTCCTAGGTGAGCCTTGTTCCGACATCTGCGTATAATCGTAAAACATGACTTCGCCGGTATACTCGGTGTGCAGGTGAGAAGATGTCGAGTAATGCTACTGCTCACTTTCCTGGTGTGACGTCGTCCACCCTCAATCCACCGTGGAACATGCTCCGCAATTCTTTGGGCAAGTCTGCGCTCCGTTCTGCCGATATACCTGCTTCCACAAGTACATTTATATTCGTAAATGACGCTTGATTCGGCTTCCGGAGGCAAAGAGTCCTTCAACTGAGGACGCCAAAGACGCTGCGTAACTGGAACTACTCGTAAGTCCACGACCGGATACACACCTGACACCTCCTTCTTGAGCTTCATCCTCATCCAATTATAACTCTGGTCACCCTTGAATGGAATTCTGATTGATATCACTTTCTTCATTGGTCCGAACTCACGGCACTCCTCCGATACCGAGCTGAATTTGTCGATCAGCTTTTGCGGATAACCGTTGCATAGGAGAGTGCGGCGAATAAACTCACATTCACGAGGCAGCAATTGCGGAGAACATATGCGTCTCGCTCGATAAAACAAGGTCCTGATTAGACCGGTCTTGTAAGAGAAGGGCACACAACTCTTGAAATGGGTGTATAATCCCGACCACGTGCCCATGCGAAAGATCGACAGAAGCACTGATCCGCAATCACCGTGAGTGATCAGGACATCCAAAAAAGAAATTCTGCTCTCCTCTTCAATGTCCATCGTAAATTGCAAACTTGGATGAAGATCATTTAATTTCCGAAAAATGGTCTCGATGCTGCGTCGCTTGTTCCCGACCATTAAAACATCATCCACGTATCGCGCAAAAAATGATGAATGTCGCTTTACTGATGCAGATAATTTATTTTCCAAAAAACCAAGGAAAATATTCGCTAGGGCAGGACCAAGAGGGCTCCCCATAGCTACTCCATCGGTCCGCAGATAGTATTTCCCATTAAATGCCGAATTTGAATTAGCTATGTCGCAGCTCAGTGACCTTACACCGTACAATGCAATCTTTGAAAGGAGGTTTTGTCAATCTTGCGATTAAAGTTTATTCGACAAAACCAGAGTTTAATGCAATATCTCGCGAACAACTGGATGCTCTGAAGAGTCTTCGAATGAGAAAGGATTTGGTGATTACGAAGCCAGACAAAGGAAACGGTGTTGTTTTATTGGATAGAGCTGACTATGTTAGCAAAATGGAAGTAATCCTTGGTGACCCGTCCAAGTTCAAACTTGATGATGGCCAGATTGATGGTACCTCGAAGACCGAGGTTAAAATCACAAATCAGCTAAAGCGTTGCATGGATGATGGTGTCATTACCAAAGAGATTTTTGAGAAAGTTAAGCCTCATGGATCTAGAATCCCTCGCCTGTAGGGATTGCCGAAAATTCATAAGACTGATATTTCTTTACGTCCAATTTTAAGCATGTCGGGTTCTGCTCAACATGCTTTGGCGAAATGGTTGGCTTCGGTTTTGAAACCAGTCTTGACAGCTGTGAGTTGGCTATTCTCTGAAAGACTCATTTACCCTAGTCGATCAGGTGCAAGATTTGAATATTAGCAACAAAGTCATGGTGTCCTATGATGTGGTGGCGCTGTTTATTAATGTTCCACTTTTGGATACCATTAACATGATTGAGGAGATCCTCTTAAAGAATGGGTTGACATTGGATATTCCATTCTTAGTTCTCAAAGAGTTGCTGCTATTATCAACAAAGGATATTCAATTTCTTTTTAATGGGAAATACTATCTGCGGACCGATGGAGTAGCTATGGGGAGCCCTCTTGGTCCTGCCCTAGCGAATATTTTCCTTGGTTTTTTGGAAAATAAATTATCTGCATCAGTAAAGCGACATTCATCATTTTTTGCGCGATACGTGGATAATGTTTTAATGGTCGGGAACAAGCGACGCAGCATCGAGACCATTTTTCGGAAATTAAATGATCTTCATCCAAGTTTGCAATTTACGATGGACATTGAAGAGGAGAGCAGAATTTCTTTTTTGGATGTCCTGATCACTCACGGTGATTGCGGATCAGTGCTTCTGTCGATCTTTCGCATGGGCACGTGGTCGGGATTATACACCCATTTCAAGAGTTGTGTGCCCTTCTCTTACAAGACCGGTCTAATCAGGACCTTGTTTTATCGAGCGAGACGCATATGTTCTCCGCAATTGCTGCCTCGTGAATGTGAGTTTATTCGCCGCACTCTCCTATGCAATGGTTATCCGCAAAAGCTGATCGACAAATTCAGCTCGGTATCGGAGGAGTGCCGTGAGTTCGGACCAATGAAGAAAGTGATATCAATCAGAATTCCATTCAAGGGTGACCAGAGTTATAATTCGATGAGGATGAAGCTCAAGAAGGAGGTGTCAGGTGTGTATCCGGTCGTGGACTTACGAGTAGTTCCAGTTACGCAGCGTCTTTGGCGTCCTCAGTTGAAGGACTCTTTGCCTCCGGAAGCCGAATCAAGCGTCATTTACGAATATAAATGTACTTGTGGAAGCAGGTATATCGGCAGAACGGAGCGCAGACTTGCCCAAAGAATTGCGGAGCATGTTCCACGGTGGATTGAGGGTGGACGACGTCACACCAGGAAAGTGAGCAGTAGCATTACTCGACATCTTCTCACCTGCACACCGAGTATACCGGCGAAGTCATGTTTTACGATTATACGCAGATGTCGGAACAAGGCTCACCTAGGAGTTCTCGAGGCTCTCCTTATAAAGAGTTCTCAACCAGACTTGTGTGTACAGAAGGAGACTGTCTTTAACCTAATCCTTCCTTGGTAATTATTTTTCTTTCCCACTTTTTCCATTTACAGACATTTAGTTTATTATTTCATTCTTTTGATGGAATTTCATTTCTACTGCATATTTCTCTCGTCTTTAATTTTGCTAATTTTGTTCTTTTAGTGTAAACAGTATTGTCCTACGCTTTATTTTAGAGCTTATTTATTTTGTACCCGTTGTCTTTTATGAATAGTATCATTTGTCATAGCTTTCATGCCTTTATTGATGACTTCTTTCATTCTGTGTCTGCAAATTGTGTCTCTTTTCCGTTAATCAATAATTGTAAACGCTCGATTGTAAACGACGAACTTTGTGTCCATGTCCAACTAATGTCACTCCAGTGTACACCTTGAAAAGAGCTGGCGAAATATATCGGTGAAAAATGAAATGTCCGTACTTGGTTTTGCTGTTCCTCTACAAAGTCTCAAAAGTGAAGGGTGTTTTCAACAAAATATACACTTTGTCGGCGTTAAGGGCATTGTTATGAAAACTGCGTAAAAGGATTTCTGTCCCCTGACCAGTTTTCTGACCCTTGACCTGCTTGTTAAGTATTACAAATTATAGCAAATTATCTGCAACAGTAATGAAGTGGTGATATGCTTGAAAGGAATTGCAGTTACTTGTTCACGAGATTCTTTTTTCAATGTATTTTTACTCACTTTTTATTCACAACGGTTTCAATTAAAACTTAAAGTGTTCATACACCCTTCGCCCGACATATTCCTGTATCAAATTATCAAAATAAGTTGTCACAGGTTGACTTCTGACAAAAAACATTTATGCATGTAAAACAGTTAAGACATCAAGTCTGAAATTTTCTTCTTCTGTTCGGATATTCTTTTGGAAATAATAATTCTCTGTTTGATTTTCACTTACAAAATTTTCTGCAATTATAAATCGATAAATGCAGCAACAAATTCTGTTTAACTCTAACCAGAATCGATTTAGAAAATTCTTTTAAGTCTCTCCATTTCTAACAAAGGAATTTGTTAGTTGATGCTGTGATGTTTTTTATCATTAGTTGTTCTAAATGTCTTGGAACGAAATCAAAATTGTTTATCAGAAATCTCTAAGACGATGTCATTGCAACAAGGTACTCATTTCTTTTACCTCAGCAAATGGAGGAAATTTAACATAAAAAAGTGAATTCCAATTCCAAACTAATTAGATAAGCATATTATCATAGAGTTCAGAATTGATTAGAAACTTTCTATTTAAGACATATTTATGCTTTCAAATGATGAACGAAAAGAAATTTACTGATAAGAAATTTTTCGTAGAAAGATTCATACATTGAATTTTATCTAGAATATGATGAATAGAAAGTTTCCAATATACTGATGCATGTTCACATCGTTCAAATACACCTGTCATGGATGGAAACGGATAAAAATTTTAAATCTGTCAATCGATCAATATGTTATCTGGTTAATCATATCTGTTTGTAGAACTTACATAATATGTAAACCACATATCACAATTGTGGTCTTATATAGCATTGAGACTATTCAGGGTTAAGGGTTGTTGTAAAATTGAAATGAGTTTGATTCAAGGTTGGGATATTGTTTGAGCCAATTGTATGCTTTATAATATTGATACAGCAAAAGCAAGATCCTTACACAGGATAAGCAATGATTTGAGTGCCTTTATCATTCCTTTCTACAATGGCACAGTAAGTACCAAGCAGACTTCGGCCTGTCAATCCATGGCATTATCGGGAAAGCTTTTGTGCAATGATCTGAATTCTTCGAATCTGAAGAAATCGTGGCGATCGGATCACTTTGAGGGAATTCACAGTAATCCACAAGCGACACATGACTATTTTTCCTATCTCTGTAAGGCATTGAAAATTTCTTTTTGTCCACTTAGTAAGTTCCTGCATGTGCCATCGTTTTGAATCAGTTTGCACTTCTAGCAAAATGATACGACTAAAAAATATAATTCTGTGGTGTCAACCCGCAGCATCTGGGCGCTGCTATCTACCCACAAAGTTGGGATAAAAAGTGCAAGATTATGTGTAGCCGCTGTGGCCAGTTTGTCTGCAAGGACTACCAAAACGTTGTATGTGATCGATGCTGCTAAGACTGATTTATTTGTAGAAGATAAAAACCAATGGATGTAAGGTTGAACTTTTTAAATCCATATATCAGTATTCCATAAATTATCAATTATTGATCTCCATAATTGGTTATATGTAGTTACAATTTGATATATCTACTGTATGTTATATACCTATGTACTTCAGCGAGTAAGAAAGTTGGACCCAAAAGTTGTTATACAATACCAATTCTTTAATCACAATTAGAGAAACCATGTCAGACAATACGAATGTCTTAAAGACTGCTAATAGATTATAGCAATTGAATATATTGAGCAAGTGTTTGATGAAATGTCTTGATTTCAAACTAAAATTTGCGAAGATATAATAAATCATCCATTGAAAGAAATATTGAACTTTGACGATCTGATTGTAAATTTTGACACTTACTCTTAGTTTGCCGATACCTTGGTACCGTTCAGTGTACAAATCTATGGCTATAAATCATCGAATTTCTCTTCGTTATTATTATTTGTTTCGAAAAGTTGAAAATTTAGAATGTGAGGTCGTTAAATGAAACGACAAAATTTGACTTCTAATAGTGATTGTCCTACTTTTCGAGGCGTATTAAGGTGATGTATCAAGCTAAATGACTCTTCGAGAAGACTATTAGTACCTGCAACTCGCCCAAAACTTGTGAGGAAAAGTTTCGTATTTTCCTTTTCAACAAGAAAACTTTCGATCGCTGATCAATTCCCAACAAATCTAGCTCTATGGATGATTTGAGTGACAGCTTTTTGTGTGTGAGTGAATGTTACTCTCTTTCCTCGTTGATTTTCAAGGTAAAAGTATTTATTTATCAAATTAGTTCTACAACCTGGTGTGCGAGCAGTTACATTTGGAACAATTCTGCCAAATTTCATTACATTCATTCATTCAGTTCTGCATCTTGAAACTAAGAAATAATACACTTGAAGCTAAAATCTAAAAAATCCTTAAATGCAGGAAGACTCATTACTATCATTTCATTACTATATGCAGCTCATTGCTATCTAAAATTTTCAATTGCACAAAATTTGAGGTTGTATAAGAAAGAAAAGGACTGCACTACTTAAAAGTTTGATACCAAATTCTGCTGAACAATGCGTTGATAAATGTGATTAAATAAGTTGTGTTAGCGACTAAATACATGATATTCCGCACACAGGCGACATGTTCGACTTCGACTAAGTCTGACCTTCATGAAAAACGGTTCGTCGGTGTTCCACTTCAGTTAGACGGTGTTTTTGCACCTCAGATAATTTCCCTGATATAATGATTAAAGAATGCGATGAACAGTCTCACTATGTATCTGAAACAAGTTATGCAGCTTTTCAAAGAATCTGCTGAATCAAGATTGTACCATTTTTGTTGATTATAATGGGATTTAGGCCTACCACGTTGAAAATAATAGTTACATCAGGGTGATTTCTACTGATGAATCCACATAACTTCATATATTTGAGTAGCATTTCTGGTCTACTTCCGAATTTACTTCTGATATTCAATAGCCCACTCATTATTATTGAACTCTTTGAACTCGTTCATCCGAAGAGAACTTACATATTGGCCTAAATTTGCAGCCTTTCATGTTTAATACAACTGGGTCATCCATAACAAATGGTGGAAGAGCAACCTAATTGTGTCCGACATGTGTTCAACCAGCTGCTTTGCTTCAAAAAGAGCTTTTATGAAGTTGCTTGCGTGTCACTTGCTGACAAAATCTGCAATCCATGTTGGCACCGTTCTTGAGTGGGTCTATTGAAATGTTATACTTACAAAAATTGCTGAAACTTGAGTGGTGCTTTTCATTGGTGGTTTAGCTATCGCCTAAAGTCGACCACTCTGATCACTTTTCAATAGGCGTGCAATATATATAGTTCATGTGCAAGTATCTCTCTGAAGCTAATTTGCTTTCAGTTTTCAAAGAAAGTTTTCAAGGCAGTGGATTTGAATCGCAGTCAAGATGATATAGCATGCAGAGACCTGTTGCTACAATACATATGACGATACGGGCAGTTGCTGTGAAACATATGTAATCCTTTGATCAGTAGGCCTACTCAAGTAAGTTGGATCTATATATAGGTATGGAATGACCATTTTTTAAAATTTCCCTAGTTTTGCAGGTTCTGTTTGAATACAACCTTCGGCGGTACTGATTCAACTATCTACACATGTTTAGATGGCAAGACGTAATGGGTTATTTGTGAGGAAACAAACTCACAATTCTCCTTGTACACCGTCAATGAACACCTCGTGCGAGTTGTGCTATTACTTTATGGCTTCGTGCTCACAAATTGTCCAAATGTTGTCTCTAAAATCAGTGTTTCTCCTTCCTTTCACTCTTCTTGCAATCACTTGTCTGTTGAATTCTCTATCCTGTCGCCGAACACTCTTAGTCCTCCGAAATCCACTCGTCGTTTTTATGACCATAATAAGGCAGACTTCAATGGCATGTCCACGTGCCTTAGCAGCATTAACTGGTCACCTATCATGAATGGCTCTGTAGATATTGAAGCTGCGTGGAATTTCTTTCTTGTACATTATGTCCCTGTGATTACCGAAAAAAGGTATTGTTCAAGAGCTCCGAAAATTCTACGAAAACTCTTTGCTAAGAAGAAGAAACAGAAACATTATAAGAAAAATTCCGCAAAATTTAAAGAAGTTGCACAAGAATATGATCACGCAGTAGAACAAATAGCGATGTTTAGAGAGGAAAAGCTAACTCAGAGTGGAGATATTCGTAAATTTTACGCCCATGTTAAGCGCCGAACGAAAAGTAGTCGCGCAATTCTACACATCTGCAATGAAAATGACAGTATGATTTTTGACACCCTCGATAAAGCAAACTTACTAAATGCTTACTTTGCATCCGTTTTTACATCAGACGATAATGCCTTACCTCCTTTCCCTAAACGAGTGAATCCTAGAATATCTCTGGATTTCATTCATTTTACTCCGGAACTTGTTGAAAGAGCTCTAGAACGGCTGCCGCCTAAATTATCACAAGCTCCTGATGATATCCCTCTACTTATTCTTCGACGTCTTGCTAGTACTCTCGCATTCCCATTAAGTTGCATTTTTTATCTATCAATATCAACCGGCAAATTACCATCTATTTGGAAAAAAGCTCTAGTCTGTCCAGTCTTTAAGAACAAAGGATCCTCCTCTTCCCCCAATAGCTATCCCGATCTCACTTACCTCTGGCTGTTGTAAGTTCATGGAAAGGGTAATTTCTGATGAAATATATTCCTATACAATGAACCATAAGCTTTTATCCATGGAACAGCACGGTTTCCTTCCCCGACGTTCAACAGTTACACACGTGCTCAGTTCGATATTCGAAATGTGTTCTGCATTAAGTCTCCATAATCACTTCGATTGCGTGTACATTGATTTCTCTAAGGGCTTCGACACAATATCAATATCTAAGCTTCTCCATAAACTCTCAAGCTATGGTTTCAATGGTCAATTGCTCCAATGGATTAATAATTATTTATGTGATCGAACTCAGAGAGTCCTAATCAATACCATCACTTCGGACGAGGTAGCTGCTACAAGTGGCGTGCCCCAAGGCTCTGTTCTTGGACCTGTATTGCTCCTTCTTTATGTCAATGACGTGTTTGACTGCCTTGCTGGATCGACTTCAGCCCGTCTTTATGCTGATGACTTGAAATTTATGTCAACCAGAAGTTATAGCTCCTCTTCACAAGTATCTTCAGACCTAAAACATACTCTTCTCAAATTTGATAATTGTGTAAAACATGGCAACTGAAGATTTCTATGCAAAAAAAGCTTACTGTTTACTGCTAGAGATCGATATGCTCCTTCCGTCAACTATCATCTTAACAGCGTATCCCTGAAAAATTCAGTCACTGTGAAAGACGTAGGCTTTTTGATCTCATCAGATCTCAGATTTAGTGATCACTGTGCGCGCATCAGCTCAACCGCATATGCCAGAGCATACTGTATCCTAAAATCTTTCGTCTGCCACAACTCCCGCATCTTAATGAAAGCCTTTGTTGTCTTTGTTCGCCCTCTCTTGGAATATGGAAGTGTAATCTTTTCACCGTATCTCAAACGCGACATTTTCCGTATTGAACGTGTCCAGAGATTCTTCACCCGCATCGTTTGTAAACGATCTGGTATCAAGTATGACAGCTATTCTCATCGATTGCAATTGTTAAAATTAAAATCTCTAGAATATAGGCGCATTTTGTTGGACTTGTACTTCTTGTATAAACTGTACTATAATCATTTCGACTTGTCGCTCAACTCTTTCTTTACCACCTACCTTTCATCTCAAATTACTCGAGGTCAATCACGTAACAGCTGTCAGATTGTGCCAGTCTTAAAAGTTAATTCAAACTATCTCAGTGGATTGTTTTTTCTTTCGCGTCATTAAAATATGGAATTCACTGAACGATTCAATAGTGAAAGCTCCAACCTTCATGATGTTCAAGAAAAGACTCAGATCAGTTGATCTAAGTGAATTTTGCTCATACTGTGACTGCTAATATGTGATTTCGTATAAAATTATTTGACAAGTGCATTTTATACCTGATGGTAAATTTTATTTAGATACATTCCTACATTCCATATTGAAGATAATTCTCATTATAATGAAGATCAAGAAGAGTCTCAATCTCATTGATCCGAGTGAATTTGCATATATTGTGCCCATGATTATTAAAGTGTAAATTTTGTATATATGATTTTGTTACATTCATTTCTGTATTAGATGTTAAGCATTTACGTTCTTTTGCTCCATTGTGAGGACTCCCATCCAGTGAACTCTTATCATGTCGTGATCATCACTTTTCAAATTTGTAAATATAGGCCCTATAGATCTCACGTATTTTGTATATGGTATATGATGTATATCATGATGACTCTTAAAATTTGTAAATATGTAGGTCTCATATAATTTGTTTATGATGTGCATGTACATCATGATCACTCGGTAAATTTTTAAATATATGTCTCATGTATTTTTTATTGATGCTAAACTTTGCGTATGCATATGTTCCGCGTGTTATCAACGCTTACTTGTAGGTGCCCTTGCGGCCATCGCTTTGTGTTTTCTGTATATTTCTGAATAAACATTTATAACTTATGACTCTCGGATGGTGAATCGAGTATCAATGAAGATTTCAAGCTCTATATGAGTATCATAATGATCACTCATCTGCTCCAAAGAGAATAGTCAGCTTTCAATGAGCACACGCGTGGTCAAAATATTTGGTTTGAGTGCGCCTTCATGCACCTGCGTATAGACCCACCAAATAGGGCATAGTTATTGAAGTTCTCAGTTCTCTAATCTTCTCTTCATTAAACTCGCATGGAGATGCTCATCTGCTGGGATCAGCGGCGAAATTCAGTCTCGGTACATGAATTATTCCAGCTCTTTTACGAGCCACGCGTCGTGAAAGACATGCAGACCACATGTAGCCTGAGGCCTACTTAGGCAATTTCAGAGTCAAATCAAAACTTAGTGTATGTTATAGCAATTATAAAAATTGCCAAAAGAGCGATGATTTGCATTCTTCTGGTTTCTCGAGTCCCTGTTTTCGCAAAATTAGTGAATTAGCTGTTTCGGCATATCGGGGTGCAAAATACACCCCAAACACCCACTAGCTTATAAGCAACTGGAAATCCATTTCTTGATATGAATAAAAGTTGATATACATGATACTCGTATTACATGATTTCAGCATGTCAAAAGTTAGGAGAAATCATGCAATGATGGCTTTATTACATCAGTATTTTAACCACAGCAATACGTCAAAGTGCCATGGGGTGCAATTTGCAACCCGTTCACCCACGAACCGTTAATTTTCACCGTTGATGTAAAGTGTACAATTAGACAGCCTGCTAAAATATGCATTGCGAAGAATGTTTCAAAAATGGAGAGCCACATATTCTTACGCTACACGAGCATTTATTCTGTTGGTCTTGTTACAGGTGCACTAAAAAATATTTCTTGCGAGTGACTTAAACATATCAGATTATTTAGAGAAAATGTGTCAATATTGAAGATGACCCGCCATCTTCGTTAGGAAGGCAATCTTCTGAGTTATGTGCATATTCTAATGGTCTAATCATCCAATCTTGTTTTCTTCTAATATTCAGGTAGGTGAGTAGTAAGCACATTGCAGGCGCAAGGACAAAATGTGAAATGCTGATCCAGCCCCCACCCCCACCCTCTGGAAGGAAGGTGAGGGAGTTCGTCAAGGATGTGCTGGGAGGAATGGGTCCGTGAGGAGGAAACGGGTCCCCCACACCCACACCCCCACCCCCTCCTGTCACACTTCCAACTTTGGTTGTAGAGATGGTAGAAAGTCGTGCCATAGCTCATTTGAAAGCTGAGAATGAGAAAAAGGCAATGAAAAGCTCAGTTTGGACTCATTAACTTGGTTTTAGGGAGGAAAATGGCAGGAAACTGTCAGAGTTGGAAAAAGTCAGGTTTTGGTGGTTTTGGGATGAGAAAAGTCGTTTTTCGGGCAGAAGGAGTGCTCGGATGGGAAAACGGAGTGCAAATTCGGACGTTTCGGTCAAAGTTGGGTCTAGGAACATCTTCCCAACTCAATCGGAGAGAAAAAGTTCTGACCCCCACACCCACACCCACACCCCCTCCTGTCACACTTCCACCTTTGGTTGTAGAGATGGTAGAAAGTCGTGCCATAGCTCATTTGAAAGCTGAGAATGAGAAAAAGGCAGTGAAAAGCTCAGTTTGGACTCATTTTCTTGGGTTTAGGGAGGAAAATGGCAGGAAACTGTCAGAGTTGGAAAAAGTCAGGTTTTGGTGGTTTTGGGATGAGAAAAGTCGTTTTTCGGGCAGAAGGAGTGCTCGGATGGGAAAATGGAGTGCAAATTCGGACGTTTCGGTCAAAGTTGGGTCTAGGAACATCTTCCCAACTCAATCGGAGAGAAAAAGTTCTGACCCCCACACCCACACCCCCTCCTGTCACACTTCCAACTTTGGTTGTAGAGATGGTAGAAAGTCGTGCCATAGCTCATTTGAAAGCTGAGAATGAGAAAAAGGCAATGAAAAGCTCAGTTTGGACTCATTAACTTGGGTTTAGGGAGGAAAATGGCAGGAAACTGTCAGAGTTGGAAAAAGTCAGGTTTTGGTGGTTTTGGGATGAGAAAAGTCGTTTTTCGGGCAGAAGGAGTGCTCGGATGGGAAAACGGAGTGCAAATTCGGACGTTTCGGTCAAAGTTGGGTCTAGGAACATCTTCCCAACTCAATCGGAGAGAAAAAGTTCTGACCCCCACACCCCCACCCCCTCCTGTCACACTTCCACCTTTGGTTGTAGAGATGATAGAAAGTCGTGCCATAGCTCATTTGAAAGCTGAGAATGAGAAAAAGGCAGTGAAAAGCTCAGTTTGGACTCATTTTCTTGGGTTTAGGGAGGAAAATGGCAGGAAACTGTCAGAGTTGGAAAAAGTCAGGTTTTGGTGGTTTTGGGATGAGAAAAGTCGTTTTCGGGCAGAAGGAGTGCTCGGATGGGAAAATGGAGTGCAAATTCGGACGTTTCGGTCAAAGTTGGGTCTAGGAACATCTTCCCAACTCAATCGGAGAGAAAAAGTTCTGACCCCCACACCCCCACCCCCTCCTGTCACACTTCCAACTTTGGTTGTAGAGATGGTAGAAAGTCGTGCCATAGCTCATTTGAAAGCTGAGAATGAGAAAAAGGCAGTGAAAAGCTCAGTTTGGACTCATTTTCTTGGGTTTAGGGAGGAAAATGGCAGGAAACTGTCAGAGTTGGAAAAAGACAGGTTTTGGTGGTTTTGGGATGAGAAAAGTCGTTTTTCGGGCAGAAGGAGTGCTCGGATGGGAAAACGGAGTGCAAATTCGGACGTTTCGGTCAAAGTTGGGTCTAGGAACATCTTCCCAACTCAATCGGAGAGAAAAAGTTCTGACCCCCACACCCACACCCCCACCCCCTCCTGTCACACTTCCAACTTTGGTTGTAGAGATGGTAGAAAGTCGTGCCATAGCTCATTTGAAAGCTGAGAATGAGAAAAAGGCAATGAAAAGCTCAGTTTGGACTCATTAACTTGGTTTTAGGGAGGAAAATGGCAGGAAACTGTCAGAGTTGGAAAAAGTCAGGTTTTGGTGGTTTTGGGATGAGAAAAGTCGTTTTTCGGGCAGAAGGAGTGCTCGGATGGGAAAATGGAGTGCAAATTCGGACGTTTCGGTCAAAGTTGGGTCTAGGAACATCTTCCCAACTCAATCGGAGAGAAAAAGTTCTGACCCCCACACCCACACCCACACCCCCTCCTGTCACACTTCCAACTTTGGTTGTAGAGATGGTAGAAAGTCGTGCCATAGCTCATTTGAAAGCTGAGAATGAGAAAAAGGCAATGAAAAGCTCAGTTTGGACTCATTAACTTGGGTTTAGGGAGGAAAATGGCAGGAAACTGTCAGAGTTGGAAAAAGTCAGGTTTTGGTGGTTTTGGGATGAGAAAAGTCGTTTTTCGGGCAGAAGGAGTGCTCGGATGGGAAAACGGAGTGCAAATTCGGACGTTTCGGTCAAAGTTGGGTCTAGGAACATCTTCCCAACTCAATCGGAGAGAAAAAGTTCTGACCCCCACACCCACACCCACACCCCCTCCTGTCACACTTCCACCTTTGGTTGTAGAGATGATAGAAAGTCGTGCCATAGCTCATTTGAAAGCTGAGAATGAGAAAAAGGCAGTGAAAAGCTCAGTTTGGACTCATTTTCTTGGGTTTAGGGAGGAAAATGGCAGGAAACTGTCAGAGTTGGAAAAAGTCAGGTTTTGGTGGTTTTGGGATGAGAAAAGTCGTTTTTCGGGCAGAAGGAGTGCTCGGATGGGAAAATGGAGTGCAAATTCGGACGTTTCGGTCAAAGTTGGGTCTAGGAACATCTTCCCAACTCAATCGGAGAGAAAAAGTTCTGACCCCCACCCCCTCCTGTCACACTTCCAACTTTGGTTGTAGAGATGGTAGAAAGTCGTGCCATAGCTCATTTGACAGCTGAGAATGAGAAAAATGCACTGAAAAGCTCAGTTTGGACTCATTTTCTTGGGTTTAGGGAGGAAAATGGCAGGAAACTGTCAGAGTTGGAAAAGTCAGGTTTTGGAGGTTTTGGGATGAGAAAAGTCGTTTTTCGGGCAGAAGGAGTGCTCGGATGGGAAAACGGAGTGCAAATTCGGACGTTTCGGTCAAAGTTGGGTCTAGGAACATCTTCCCAACTCAATCGGAGAGAAAAAGTTCTGACCCCCACCCCCACCCCCTCCTGTCACACTTCCACCTTTGGTTGTAGAGATGATAGAAAGTCGTGCCATAGCTCATTTGAAAGCTAAGAATGAGAAAAAGGCAGTGAAAAGCTCAGTTTGGACTCATTTTCTTGGGTTTAGGGAGGAAAATGGCAGGAAACTGTCAGAGTTGGAAAAAGTCAGGTTTTTGGTTGTTTTGGGATGAGAAAAGTCGTTTTTCGGGCAGAAGGAGTGCTCGGATGGGAAAATGGAGTGCAAATTCGGACGTTTCGGTCAAAGTTGGGTCTAGGAACATCTTCCCAACTCAATCGGAGAGAAAAAGTTCTGACCCCCACACCCACACCCCCACCCCCTCCTGTCACACTTCCAACTTTGGTTGTAGAGATGGTAGAAAGTCGTGCCATAGCTCATTTGAAAGCTGAGAATGAGAAAAAGGCAATGAAAAGCTCAGTTTGGACTCATTAACTTGGGTTTAGGGAGGAAAATGGCAGGAAACTGTCAGAGTTGGAAAAGTCAGGTTTTGGTGGTTTTGGGATGAGAAAAGTCGTTTTTCGGGCAGAAGGAGTGCTCGGATGGGAAAATGGAGTGCAAATTCGGACGTTTCGGTCAAAGTTGGGTCTAGGAACATCTTCCCAACTCAATCGGAGAGAAAAAGTTCTGACCCCCACCCCCAACCCCCTCCCGCACCCCCTCCTGTCACACTTCCAACTTTGGTTGTAGAGATGGTAGAAAGTCGTGCCATAGCTCATTTGACAGCTGAGAATGAGAAAAAGGCAGTGAAAAGCTCAGTTTGGACTCATTTTCTTGGGTTTAGGGAGGAAAATGGCAGGAAACTGTCAGAGTTGGAAAAAGTCAGGTTTTGGTGGTTTTGGGATGAGAAAAGTCGTTTTTTGGGCAGAAGGAGTGCTCGGATGGGAAAATGGAGTGCAAATTCGGACGTTTCGGTCAAAGTTGGGTCTAGGAACGTCTTCCCAACTCAATCGGAGAGAAAAAGTTCTGAACCTCACCCGCACCCCCATCCCCACCCCCTCCTGTCACACATCCAACTTTGGTTGTAGAGATGGTAGAAAGTCGTGCCATAGCTCATTTGAAAGCTAAGAGTAAGACAAATTAAGTGGAAAACATGGCTTGTTCGTATCTGCCTTCGTTTAGATGTGATGCGTCATTTAAGATTTTGGGAGATTGGCGAAAAACGACAGTTAGAATGTTTATGAAAATCGCTCTAGCGGGTGAAGCAAGCGTCGGACGGGCAAACAGAGACCAGATTTGGAATCAGCGTCAAATTTGAGACAAATGATGTTTTGACCGCCACCCCCACCCCCCTTATCGATTGCATATTCACAGGATATATAAGAATGGGATCGGGAGAGGAATTTCACTAAGTTGAGAAACTGACTACAGGTAAGTCGTTTCTCTTGAGTTCCGATATCGGACTTCTGACTTTCCATTGCTGATATCAGCTAAAGTCACAGACTTATAGGTTAGTCAGTATAGCATGACTGACCATTTGATGATAGTAGGCCGAAATCTTCAAACGGCTATAACTTTGCTTCTACAAGTCCTTTAGACTTGATTCAAAAAACATTCGACAGCTCTTGCTGTGCTGTAGGTGACAGACTACTTATAAACGTTTTATGAGTAGTACTAAAATACTGAAAAATTTAAATTCATATTTAATGATAATAATTAAAGTTTTTGAATAAATAGCAGTCGTTTATGAGTCGAAATCAAGCAATGCAAAAATGTTGGTTGGCAAATGCAGTTGCGGCAAGATTGCCAGAGGTAGTGAGCTGAGGAAGCATATTAAAGAGGGGACGGTGGGCGTGCATATGAGAGAGGTGTTGTTGAGAGTGTGCGTCCATCATCGGGTGGTATGTGGGGAAGGGAATGAGGTGGCATTTATTAAGGATCACAACGAGTGTCCAAGTGGTAATTTAGCTATGGCAGGGTTCAAGGAGTGGTTTGAGGGAGAGTTGTTGGAAAGGGCAGAGGTGAGGAAGGCGGTGGCAACGATTGAGGGCGTGGTTGGGGAAAAAGTGGTGACGAAGGCGAGTGATGAGAGTTCGAGTGAGGAAGTTGAGTTGAGAGCGGAAATGAAGAAGAAGGATGATGTTGATTTGGATAAGGTGATTAAGGATTTGTTTGGGGATATCGGTGATCTGGAGGGGGAGGGGAAGGAAGTGGGTAAGCCGATGGCAGCGTCATCGCCAAGGCGGGAAGAGGGGCATGATACGGAGGCATTTGTTAGGTTGAAGGATCGTGTGATGGGTTTGGAAAGTGTAAATAGAAAAGTTTTGAAGGAGAATGAAGAGCTGGTGGCGAAGGTTGAGGGGTATAAGGCAACGAGGGAAGAGTTGGAGAGTATGAGAAAGAAGGAGAAGGAATGGATGGCGGAAAGGAGCGAGTTGATGAGGAAGGCAGGTTTGGTGGAGAGTTTGCAGGCGAGTTTGTCGAGGAAGGATGAAGAGATAGAGCGGATGCGGAGCGTGGTGAAGGAGACGGAGGAAGTGAAGGGTATAAATAAGAGGTTGGCGGGTGAAGTTGAGCGACTGCATGAGTGTTTGAAGAGTAGAAAAAGAAGAGTGTATGAAGTCCATCTTCGCCTCTTTGAAAATAATATATGTGAAGTCCCCACAATCACTGACGACCCTAATGTAACTCAGCAATGCTATGAGGGCGACGGAGTCCGGTGCCTACATATCAATTTGAACATCACTGGAGAGCTGGAGGACTTCGTCGTCCGAAAAGTTCGGAAGAAGTTGCCCAGTAAGTTACTTCAACATCATCATTTCCTTGACGCCTCTAATCTCCTATTCTTTTTCTTTCAGAGTGTTTGCAGAAGTAAATGTCGGTGGACGGAGAACGACCCATGGGCTCTTTTAAGGGCCAACCTTCTATTGCAGCTAAAGCGGTCCCAAGCCCGCCACATATCTTCGGATATGGAATGCAGAGGGGAAGAAAAATGATGAATGGAATGAAGGGAGGACATTCATGCGCCACACGCAACACATCACAGACTTCTCTCTTCGCTAGTGAACAAGCTCTTGTCAGTGTCGTCAGAAACTTTATTATGTTGTACAAAAGTTTATACTGCAACACAGGTTGATGTATAGTTAGAAAAGTTTGATCATCAACGTTGTATTCGTAAGTGTCGTCAGCGAGTGTGTCATGTTGTACAAAGGTTTTACTGCAGCACAGGTTGATGTATAGTTAGAAAAGTTTGATCATCAACGTTGTATTCGTAAGTGTCGTCAGCAAGTGTATCATGTTGTACAAAGGTTTTACTGCAGCACAGGTTGATGTATAGTTAGAAAAGTTTGATCATCAACGTTGTATTCGTAAGTGTCGTCAGCAAGTGTATCATGTTGTACAAAGGTTTTACTGCAGCACAGGTTGATGTATAGTTAGTAAAATCAACGTTGTATTCGTAAGTGTCGTCAGCAAGTGTATCATGTTGTACAAACGTTTTACTGCAGCACAGGTTGATGTATATTTTGAAAAGTTTGATCATCAACGTTGTATTCGTAAGTGTCGTCAGCAAGTGTATCATGTTGTACAAACGTTTTACTGCAGCACAGGTTGATGTATAGTTAGAAAAGTTTGATCATCGAACTTTATTCGTGAGTGTCATCAGAAAGTGTATCATGATTTGTAAGTTTTAATGCTACACAGGTTGATGTTTTATGAAACACATGTCATGAAATGTAAGTGTTAGTGTAGTCAAATAATTTTACCACGACACACGTTTGTGAAAATAAAGTTTGATCATTGACGTTGTATGACTGACCGAAGTCATCACATCACTAGAAAGTTTTAGAAGGTTTTACTGCACAGTGTAGATTGTCTTGTAACTTACTTTCACAGTGTTAGAAAGTTTTATTGGTGACAGTTGCCAAATGTTTCCCTATTAGAAAATTCAAACTTCATTTACATTTCACCTATCATACAAACAGCGACATGGGTATAACTTTATTTCTAACTTACAATCAACAACTTTATTTCTAATTTTACAACGTCAACTTTTTTTTCTAACTTTACAAACAGTGAAGTGATCCTGACTTCATTTTATATTTCACCTATCTTACAAACAGCGACATGGGTATAACTTTATTTCTAACCCTACCCATCTTACAAAATGATTAAAACTTTTACTTCTGTCTAATGAGTGAGAATTCCATCTTTATGTCAAAATAAAAAACAACACTGTCATGATATACATTTATTCCAAATCGGCAATGCGTTTCACCACAAGGCGAAACATAACATTAACATAATCAAACTCCTCTTCATTGCGAGGTTGACTATTTGGGGAGAAGAGCATTTGCCAACCTCGTAAAATGTTGATATCGTTCTCATTTACAATGTCTTTCGCTGACACACTGAGGAATGCACCTCGCAGAATATCACAGTCACCATACTGCACCTCTGACGTCTCCGTCTCATCGTCGGAGATGGTTTCATCGTCGGAGATGATGGTTTCATCGTCGGAGATGATGATGGTTTCATCGTCGGAGGAGATGATGGTTTCGTCCTCCTCCAACTCTGGCGGCTCGACCTCACCATCGTAAATGGTTTTCACTTGCCTCTTGCGAGGGGCATTGGGAATGAGCAAGGCATAGGCGTTCGGTGGTGTATCCATTTTAATGATATTATGAGGAAATGGTCATTGCACCGCACTTATATAGATTCTCTCTCCCTGCTTCGTGCTCTCTCATTGGACGACAGCCATTTATCAATCACACTGCATCATTCTCATATATAAAGTAGAGTGTTTTGCATTTTACTATCATAGTCATGTGCGACAAAGAGGAAACATTCACACCTCTTGCTACCTCAACTCCTACGAAGAAGGAAGTTGAGAGAAAGTTTCAACAAAAAGAGGAAGAGGAAGAGAGACAAATGATTGAAGGCTGCAAGCAGCTCACTCTACAAACGGTTGAGAGTGAGCCTTTCATAAACGAGGCTGACTTTCAGGAGTGAAAAGCCCTTTGATGAGACAGAGAATGCCGGAAACGGTCTTTATGAGACCACGGCCTTAACGGCCACCTAATCAAGAAAGAAAAGACATTGATTGCGCCACACGCAACATTAGTGATTTGATGTTATCTGACGAAAATGAAGTGTTAGGACAGTACGACCACCAATGAATTGAATAGGATTACCACTATCATCATAGATACCAAATTTGCAATGGGATAATCGTGATACATTGACTGGAATGTATACCTTGTTCAGGAACTCCCTGTGCATGGTCACACCAAAGTCGCCACTGTCAATAGGAATATATCTTAAAAGGGGAACCATTTGACCACCAACTTGTGTTGAATGGATAAAGTTAGTGTAAATGTAGAAGTGATTGATATTCATATCGAGCAAGGATGTTGAGCCACAGTACTTCTCGTCGTAGAATATGTCACGTTTGAATCCTAAAATCTTTGTCAACTCTTTTCAAATGTGAATGACCGTTTTACCATGTACACTGATACAGAATGTATTTTCTTTAGGATCATAGTCAAAATGATATGAGTGTAGATTTGATACACCCTTGTTCAAGTATGTACAAACATCATAACCATTGCTATAATGCTTTGGAGGTATCGGTAACTTTTCATTTGGCTTCCATGTAAGACTGGGACGTAAAACAGGGTCTGTACGTTTGAAATAAAGGACCATTCGGCAATCGGATTGCTGTTCAGATGTTATTTTCACATTCCCCCATTCATGGTATGACCATAAGACGTCTGTTTTTAAAGAGAGCAAATCACGAAATTTAGAATTGATGTGAACAAATCCAATGTGTGAACGCTCATAATCATTTCGGAAATCAATCCTTGCTTTATTGTGTACTCGAGTGATGGACATAGATAATCCATTTATTTCATTTACCTGTTTGATCAAGTCATCAACAGTACCAGATTTAAAAAGCACAAAGCGCTCATGCATGCGATCAAGGGGAAGAAGGGTAATATTAAATTTTTTCCTGTGCCAATTTGGATATTTCTTAATCTGCTTTGATACTTTCATGGACACTTGAGCTCTCAAAGGGAAGGCACCGCCTCCTTTTACTTCTGCAAATTTTGTGATAGGTAGAAAGAACCGTGATTTAAGATTCAATATCTTTTGCAGAGGTCCACTCACATAAAATCCATGGGAAATAGTAGTCGGTCTCATGTAGAGGGTAACTTTATGTAGATTTGGATCCATTTGCCAGAACCGTAGATCCTTTGCCAAATCATTCATAACATTCAATAGGCGTTTAATTTTCATATAATAGTATGATTGCTCTAAACGATGACGGAATGATGGGTTTGTAGGTTGTTTTCATTTCAGGGTTGAAGCATTTTTAGCAATGGGTATGTCTGTATCTGCAGTGACAATTAAAGTAGGGCCATTTACAATCTCATCAACAGCTCGCTTTCCCCGACGGGTGTTTACTGTAGGAATAGAATTCCACTCTGCTGCATGTTCATTCAAGTTGTAGGTATGTACTTTATCATTTCGCTCTAGTTTTGGAAAGTACAAGTCTTGATTCGTTGCAGTGCCTAATGCAATCTCTTCATTTGCAATGGTTCTTATATTATTCACATAGCTGAAATCTTGCAGGGCCACTTCCCAATCACCATTTAAGTCAATCGGCTGTGTTAAATCAGTCTCAAACTCAGCAGCTGTATTTTCATATCGCTCAGGTTGAGCATTACTGGGAAACACTGCTGTAAACTCCATGTTAAAGTATCAACATAAAGCGTAGTTTGCTTAGGCGTTATGTCGCATGACATAACGAACTGCTGCTTTCAATCTATTCACAGTAGGTACTTTCTGTTGTCCTAGGAATTTGGTTAAGAGTGATTGCCCTTTCACATAATGCACTCCCCTAAGTATGCTTGTACCGCCTTCTTTCATATTGCGATAGTTGATACAACCAAATATGACTTGATATCTTGGTCTTCTACGTTTAAAATCTGCAAGGGTATGAAATATTTCACGTTTTATTGATGAGCTCACACGACAGCTATTTTTTAATTCCATTGCAATGCGACGTACAGGATTGATTAAATCGATGCCATCTACAGGTGATCGCTTAAAGCCATAATCTGTTAGCACCATTTCCCACGCATGACCCATTCGCTGACGTAAACTCTGTAGTTTGTAAGCATGATTTTGCCAAGGATCGGCTATGCCGGAAAGAATTACATCTTCAATAGGTCTTGTTGCATGAATAGGTGATTTGATGAGGCGAACTGCATCATCTAATCCTCGTCCCGCTAATGTCACTATTGCAAATGAGAATAGGATGATCAATCTTAACATGACTTCGTCTATTTCTAATGAATGTTTTGCTTAAACGAGAAGACT
Source organism: Prostheceraeus crozeri (assembly GCA_907163375.1). Classification (NCBI taxonomy): domain Eukaryota; kingdom Metazoa; phylum Platyhelminthes; order Polycladida; family Euryleptidae; genus Prostheceraeus; species Prostheceraeus crozeri. Next base: position 355,554 of record CAJQUW010008438.1, on the reverse strand, counting down.
AAGCAAACGTTTTTGATGTGTCTAAAACTAACCATGATTGCCAAGCTCTCTTCTCAGTGTCATGTTACATGGAAGGCTCGACGCATTACCTTTTACGATACTCATCGACACGTTAAAATAAGTTTATCACCTTTTCAAATGGATAACCTCCACGATGCTTTACATATCATGCATCATCCAATGTACTATATCCCTCTAGGTGGACGTCTATTCATTATTCGACGAGATTTCATTGCTCTTCATGATCAATATGGTGTTGTACATTTTACATCCTCAAGTTGGAACAAGTATAGAGAACGTATACATCCTCGCATCATGACTTACCTTAAACAAACCAAGACTCATAAGCATGAATGTGACAAGTGAACAATGTCTTCTTATCTCTACCTATTCATGTTTGATGACTAAATACAACCTATTCAATCACATCATCTACTTTTCCATTGAAGTATAATAAAGAAAACAAATTTTAATCGTACATATTTATTGAAGGCTTTTATAAAAGTTACGAATGCGCTTTTCATTGACAAGGGTATCATGTGAAAAATGTTTACAAATATCATGTAAAGAGTCATAATGTAGTCGTTGCATTACAAAGTAGAGGGCATAGGCTCCACATGTTGAAGACAAGGGATGTTGATAGGCCAAAGCATTGCGAATCCATTTTCGTGAATGACGGTTCATGAAACGTGTGACATAATCACAATTTGGTAAGGCCAATGAATCAAAGATTTCACCGCAATAGTTTTTATCAATAAACAAAACTTTCCAGTGTTTGCCGGGTAAGTGTGCTGTATCAGTATTCATGATAATGAATGAGGGTGGTTTCGGTAAAACTGTGGGCATATTATTAATGGAAAACACACCTCGAAATGCTGCAACAGTGCGTTCATCACCATGTTCTTGAACGTCTCTCTCTAGCTCTGCATCAGATAACCAACTCATTAACTTGTATAAGAAGCGGAAACGTCACGTAGTCTGTTAATTCGAATGGTGGAATCGAACACAGCATAGATGAGTACATTGACTGTTTTCGTCAAATCTTTTTCAAAGAAGAATTCTAGTTTAAGACCCTTCGTGGCAGTACCCGGACGATAAGAAGCACCTGCTTCATTGTTTGCTGTCAAATCAAATGCATAAAGTGTATAACCTTTAGCAAATTCATCATAGGTCAAACCATTGGTGTCATCAGTATTCCAGTATTTAAAAGTTTCCTTAGTATTTTGATATGAGCGAGAATAATGACCATTAGCAAAGTCTGGGCAAAAAGGAGTACCAGGAATGCAATCGGTATCGCGATACAATCCGATTTGATTTAAACCAAAGTGTTCAAAGTTGAGGGGATTCTTCGATATATTACCATTGTATGCATCATTTGCAATCAATCCCACAATGATCATTTTTGGTGATTGTATAGGAAACAAACTATCTTTAACAAAGCTCTTTTGCGCACGAGGAATGGTGAAACTATGGATCTCAGTATGATTTACATCATAAAGAGCATCATACTTCTTCAAACCCATCTCGTGACCATTAATCACCGAAGGATTCACTGTCATTCGTCGCACATAAAGTCTAACACTTTCAAACACAATCTTAAACTCAGTCTTTGCTCCATAAGAATTCAATACAAATTTAGGATCGTTCGGTAAGAGATGAACTCGCATGTCTACTTTTGACATTAAGAAACGTGATTGACGGAAAAAGTCCAAGTATAGGGGACCATATAATTCACACACCCTACTTTCTGCAGTCCACTTTTCACGAGTGACAAATCCCTTGTTTTTGTCACTATCAAATTTACCAGCTTCATCTTTACACCAACCCATAACAGCCATGTGACTCTTCTGTGCTTGTGGCTGGAACTGCATGACTGTTGAAAAATAACCGAGATAGGGATAACTGTGTTGACCACCTTCAACCCGAGTTTCACCAATGGTCAATGATACATCCTTGAAGAGCGTTGCTATTGCCAAGTTATTCACGGCTACTTTGTCCTTATCATCAAGGTTGGTACCGTCCTTATTTACTATCTTAAACTTAACATGTAGATTGATGTCATTTACATCGATGTACTCAGCATCATTTCCTGGTATTAAAAATTCAATGACACTACCAGAATCAATACTCGTCTGTGGATAACGAATGGATACATAATTTCTAATGATATCCGTCTGTATAGGTGTTCTATTAAATAAGCAAAGGGATGTGGTTTTACATTCCATATTTAAAACAGTCCACGTCGTCTGCGTTTGGTAGGAGGTATACGAGATGCTCTTCGCTTACGTTTGCCTGAAGTAGAGAGTGGATTGATATGACTGATGCCAGACCTGATACCAGCCTTACCGACATTCTTCAAACGCTGTATTCCATGACGCTTTAGCGATTCACGAATCGGCAATCTTCCTGAAAGCGCATCACTTGCTACATCTGCTGCTAATCCTACAGCTTCCTTTCAAGCTGATTTTCCCACATTTGCGATAGTGGGGAGCATCATACCTTTGACAGCACCCAACAGACTACCCCCTTTTTGACGTCTCGATCCAGCATAAACGGGAAAGCCAGCTCCTTGACTAGCATAGGAGGGGGCAGAATAAAACGTAGCAGTTTGATCCATAGGTACTTATTTATTTATATTTACACAATTCATTACTTTGCTTAGGAACGTTGACTAACACGATAAAGGTCAGAATGACGAATCCAACTGTTCATTGAATTTGGATAGCCAGCCAATTTCACCAGGCTCCACTTTTCCCCTTGTCGCATTTGGTGACGAAGTATCTTTTCAACCATGTAGTCATCATCTTCTTTGGTGATGTGTGTTATCTCATGACGATAAAAACTCCCTTCAATCTCTTCACCATGATAATCGCGAAGCTTGTAGGTAGTGGGCTTAAATTTCTTGTTAACCTCAGAGACAGTAAATATTTCTTCCGTCCAATTGGGAAGATATCCTTTCGCAAACACGCTTTTCACCTTGGAAATGCGAACTTTGTCACCAACCTGAATGTCACGTTTACCTTGTGATGGTTGCCTGCGTTTAGCATTGATTTCACGGATTGTATCCACAATGTCTGGAGTTATGTCAGCAGGTTTGGGACCAATCATACGATGCACAGAATGATTGTAAGCGTGTACAGTATTTTGTAATACATCCGTCCACTTTTGTGTTACTTTTGCAGTGAAATAGCGCCATAGGCGAGTTTTCAGTGTACGGTTAAAGCGCTCGACCACTGCAGCCTTATATGCACTTTTCACACTAAACAGTTCAATGTTGTGTTTGCGAAATAAAGCACGCACATGTCTGTTTTCAAACTCTTTCCCTTGATCAGTCTGAATACGTGTGGGAATGCGTCCTTCACTGAAAATATTTTGGAAAGCCTCGGCCACTTCTTCACCACGCTTTGTCTTGAGTGGTTGAACCCAAGCATAACGAGAAAATAAGTCAATGACAGTTAGGAGAAAGCGATAGCCTTTATTCTTTTTAGCTAATAAAGAAACATCAGCCAAATCTGCTTGCCATTGTTCATCAATATCATGAACGATATAAGAACGGGTAGGATAACGTTTTCGAGCTTGTGTGTGCAATGTATATGCAGGTTGAGCTTTTAGCCATCTCTTCACTTGTTTCTGTGAATAACCACTTGCTTGTGACAACTTTTTCACTGAAGCATAACCTGCATAATGCTTTGGGTTATAGTAAATTGATTTCAGATGTTCATCCATCTTCTATTAAGAGGGATTGTTTATTTGCCTCAAAGTATCAGTCTTTTTCTCCGTCAGGGTTTGCGTTTGTGTTTGAGTCCTGCTTTTGCTACTTTTTTGAGCCGTCTTGTATGAATCACTTTTACAACATGTACTTAAGCAGTTCAATGACACATAAATGTTTGGCAACTCTGAACATGGGATGCAGCATAACTTCTTCATTAAAAGTCTGTGATAAAATCAAATGATGCATAACGTGTTGAAGGTTTTGGTATACGCTTCGGCAACTTCTCGGGTGTTTTCATAGTTTGCTTGATTCTCTTTTTAGGTCTCTCTACACTTTGCAACTTTCTCTTCCTAGGTGTAGAATCATTTTCCATTTCCTGTAAGGTATCTCGACCAAGAATTGCTTTTGGGACATTGAATTTCTTCATACTTTTTAAGAAAAAGAACTCCCATCCTGTAGGTGTAAAGTGACGACGACGATCACGAACAGCATGATTAATTAAATCTTCCACTCTTGAGTCCCTAATGACTGCACCATCATCACCCACCACTTCACTTCGTTGTGTGATTTTCAAGTTGGGTTCGAGACTTCGATATAAGCTCAGTGCGCGATTGCGATAGGGTTTGAGTGAACCAAGCGAAAGATCATTGCGTATTTTTTCTTTCAATTGTTTCATTTCTTCTAAGGTAGAACTCTGCTTTATCAAACGATCATATGGATTTTTACTTTGCACAGCTTCTTGTTCATATTGCTGATTAAGTTGTGACATTTGATTTGCCCAAGGTTGATGAACACTCTGCATTGTAGTCAGATGTATATATTCTTCTTGCGGAATAGCAATCATGCGTTGAAAACCACTCATAACAATTTATATATGATCATGGGTTTCTCAAAGAGATGACTGCGCAAGCGATAATCTTCAGGACACTCCTGGGTAAAGTCAAAAAATAAATAATTATAGGGTTTTTCCGTAGCAGCCTCAAATACTTCAATCAATGCTTTTGACTTGTGAGGAAGAACTTGTCGAGATAGGAATTCAACTTGACTTTTATCGCGAGGATTTTTAAAGATGATGTAGTAATGTGTGTTTCGACTTCGAGTCCGTGCTTCCTTTCCACTTGGAAAAAGATTTTGCATAATAAAAATGATAAAGCATGGTTTATGATGAGCAGCCTTGGTAAACATAGCAGTTACTTCTTGTGAGTTCTTACTCTCATTAAGTAAATCATCAAGAATGATAATATCATAGGGTTGAATATCAGCAGTGCTGATAATCCCCGGTTGAACAAAGTAACCCTTACCAACCAATTCACGATGTAAGTTATGTTGATAAATTCCATAGCACCAAACAACACGATTCGGTATGCAGTCAAAAATCTCATTACGACGCTCCAACAATTGCAGTGTTAAATGTGTCTTCCCACTATGAGAGGGTCCTACGATACACATAGTGCGATTACAACGTAAACGGAAATCCATATTGATTTTGATGAAAAGTCATACCATTTAACTTGGTATCTATCCATTAATGGCTTTATTTGCGAGAGCACCAGCTAAACCTCCCAAAGCAGGACCGGCAGCTGCCATGATGATAGGCGCTAAAAGTGGTAAGAAGCCACCACGTTGTTATAATAGTTTGCGCTTTGTAGGAATTGATGTTTTTGGATTGCTCAAGGTACGAAGAACTTTACCATGTCTGGCAATTGCATTGGCCTTTTTGCTATTTAATGTCATATAACGCACTTTTCGTATTTCCGCACACATTTTACGAATGAAGGCATTGTTTGCCAGCTTCATTGCCTCACATCGATGAGATGGCTTTAATTTTAATAAGCGACGAAGCGTGAGACAGAATTTTTTGTTTGCATTTGATTGACACTTTTGTCTGCGTGAACGGTGAGATGAACGACGTCTAGACATTTTTACAGGCGGATGTTAGAGTGATGTTTGCTTAAACACGACAGCAGCGTCGAAACATCACCGTCGTAAACGCAATGAAATAGAGGAAGACATTGAGTACAGCACTAGTAAAAAGCAGTACACTGAGAACAGCCACAGTACCAGTAGGATAGTCAGAAGCAGATACATGTGTGGGTAGCCGTAATGTATCATTCAGTGAGGTACTATAGTTCAATGGAAACAGTTCAGCTGTGTCGTTTGCTGATATGTTATGAGCCAGACATGAACAATCTGTTTGTATGACGATATTTGTAAAGTTTAATGCCTTTGCATCAATTGTGCTTAAGTGGAAAAGGCTTCCCATAAGCAACGTGTAGAATACATAACTCCAAGCAAGGTAATGAAAGAATACCATGATGTAACAGTGATAAAAGTGTATTCGTAAACTGATTTGGTTTAAAATTATAAGATAGCATATAGTCAATATCTTCACAGTTTGCGTGAATGATGATTGCATTACTCAAACGATGTATCATCTCTCTACAATCACTGGATGATAATCGTTTTTCCAACAGAAGAATCCAGTGCCTTGTATAATCATGCTTTCTCATTTCAATGAGACGATGATACAGTGGTGTCATGGTCATAGATGACTGTTTTAAATTCGACTAGGATTGCATCAACATCATTTATATACATTGACTGTAGAAATTATTTCTTGATCACAGATGGGACACAACATAGTTTTCAAAGGTACATAGCACGTAGAACACATAACAGAATGACAACATGGTAAAAAGAGAAGGGATCGCTCCCTTTTAAAACACTCAACGCAGTTCCGTTAGCATGATAATTTAAACGTCTCTTCTTCCAATTTCTTTCTAAAGTCACTTTTATTGGTAGAGTTACTTGACAAATCAGTTGCAAATGTCACTTTTTTCTTTTTCACTCCAGATCGCACCAATTTCATCCCATTTTCACTATCATTACATTGCAGCATGGAAAAATCCTCTATCCATCTTCAATCCAAATGATGATTCATAGCATGCTCATCTAGATCCATTAGTCTTTCAACTAAAGCGTCAGCTTTAATATTTTCATTTACATTTGTAACACTTTCTATAGCCTTCAATGAATAGCCAAGCTCTCTTGCTACAGACCATGAAGTTGGGAAACGAATGCAACTTTTCATCTTCAAATAATTTCAAATGATCATGAGTGTCAGGAATGGACACTCAGTTGAATATGCTTGATATGACTTGTACACCTTTGACAGTATTGATGACTCTGTATAATCTAATACTTTACTTTCACAAACATGAGTTGTGGTAAAAACTAGTTGACTACACTAACGCTTACATTTTATGACATGTGTGTTTCATATAACATCATGCTCAAACTTTTCTAACTATACATCAAGCTGTGTTGCAGTAAAACTTTTACAAACCATGATGCACTTTCTAACAACACTCACGAATAAAACATCATGATCAAACTTTTCTAACTATACATCAACCTGTGCTGCAGTAAAACTTTTGTACGACACTGACAAGAGCTTGTTCACTAGCGAAGAGAGAAGTCTGTGATGTGTTGCGTGTGGCGCATGAATGTCCTCCCTTCATTCCATTCATCATTTTTCTTCCCCTCTGCATTCCATATCCGAAGATATGTGGCGGGCTTGGGACCGCTTTAGCTGCATTAGAAGGTAACCCTTAAGAGGGCTCATGAGGCGTTCCCGACGAAGGGTGATGAAAGAATGTGTTGCATGTATGAAAGTTGATCTTATGTTTTTAAAAAGACTATCGTCTAACTTGGGTGGGACTGGCCGATCCTGCTGAGAGAGACTCTTAGTCTCTCTATGTCAGCGGCATCAACCTCCTCTAATACCACCCGACTGTCAGAGGGCGGTATATAGCCCCACTCTGTTGAATCGGTATCATCATCAACAACCGATGAACCAATTCGAGCAAGATTGTTATAAATCCTTTCTCGCTCTTCCATCTGCGAAAACTCTTCAAATAGATTTCTCGGCTTCAACCGAGACTTGTCAGGAGAGCTGACCAGAGTGTTCGGCGTCTGCATGACTGAAATGAAATTAAATGAGAGTCAGCGGTTTATATACCCAGCGAGCACAAAGCTATGATTCAGACCTTCCTTATTTGGTCATGCTTTTAACTTGACAACAGCAGTTTTACCATGTATGGGCATCGGCAGTCACCGTGCTTTCTGTTACCAACTCCCATCACAAAGACGGATTACCCTATGACGCGAAAAGGTTTGACGTCAATGCTTGCAGTAACCATCCCATTTTTACCAAGTTACAATGACAAACGATAGACGTTGCCAAGCCTAAGTTACTGAGGCTAGACGAAGAAGGCCTGATAGCAAGCCAGCAACCGTTTGGGTGTTAAGCTCTTGAATCCGTTACAGGCATTACTCAGAGGGGATCTTATCCCAGCTCCAAGGCCTCGACCCACAAATCCAACCTCGGGCGGACAGAGCGTGCGTCATATCACTGTGTTGGTATCCGGGCCCCAGTTTTGACATAAAAACCGGTGGAGTTATTTACAAGAGGAAACGACCCAAGTCACAGAGACTCATAAACGACTGCTTTTTATTCAAAAACTTTAATTATTATCATTAAATATGAATTTAAATTTTTCAGTATTTTAGTACTACTCATAAAACGTTTATAAGTAGTCTGTCACCTACAGCACAGCAAGAGCTGTCGAATGTTTTTTGAATCAAGTCTAAAGGAGTTGTAGAAGCAAAGTTATAGCCGTTTGAAGATTTCGGCCTACTATCATCAAATGGTCAGTCATGCTATACTGACTAACCTATAAGTCTGACACCTTAGCTGATATCAGCAATGGAAAGTCAGAAGTCCGATATCGGAACTCAAGAGAAACGACTTACCTGTAGTCAGTTTCTCAACTTAGTGAAATTCCTCTCCCGATCCCATTCTTATATACCCTCTGAATATGCAATCGATAAGGGGGGGTTGGGGTGGCGGTCAAAACATCATTTGTCTCAAATTTGACGCTGATTCCAAATCTGGTCTCTGTTTGCCCGTCCGACGCTTGCTTCACCCGCTAGAGTGATTTTCATAAACATTCTAACTGTCGTTTTTCGCCGATCTCCCAAAATCTTAAATGACGCATCACATCTAAACGAAGGCAGATACGAACAAGCCATGTTTTCCACTGAATTTGTCTCACTCTTAGCTTTCAAATGAGCTATGGCACGACTTTCTACCATCTCTACAACCAAAGGTGGAAGTGTGACAGGAGGGGGTGGGGTAGGGTTGGGGGTGAGGTCAGAACTTTTTCTCTCCGATTGAGTTGGGAAGATGTTCCTAGACCCAACTTTGACCGAAACGTCCGAATTTGCACTCCATTTTCCCATCCGAGCACTCCTTCTGCCCGAAAAACGACTTTTCTCATCCCAAAACCACCAAAACCTGACTTTTTCCAACTCTGACAGTTTCCTGCCATTTTCCTCCCTAAACCCAAGAAAATGAGTCCAAACTGAGCTTTTCACTGCCTTTTTCTCATTCTCAGCTTTCAAATGAGCTATGGCACGACTTTCTACCATCTCTACAACCAAAGGTGGAAGTGTGACAGGAGGGGGTGGGCGAGGGGGTTGGGGGTGGGGTCAGAACTTTTTCTCTCCGATTGAGTTGGGAAGATGTTCCTAGACCCAACTTTGGCCAAAACGTCCGAATTTGCACTCCATTTTCCCATCCGAGCACTCCTTCTGCCCGAAAAACGACTTTTCTCATCCCAAAACCTCCAACACCTGACTTTTCCAACTCTGACGGTTTCCTGCCATTTTCCTCCCTAAACCCAAGAAAATGAGTCCAAACTGAGCTTTCCACGGTATTTTTCTCACTCTTAGCTTTCAAATGAGCTATTGCACGACTTTCTACGATGTCTACAACCAAAGTTGGAAGTTTGGTAGAAGGGGGGGGGAAGGTCGTCAAAACTTTTTCTCTCCAATGTCGCTGGAAACATCCTTCCTAACCCAAAATTTCACGTAGAGTCCGAATCTGCACTCCATTTTCTCATCCGAGACCTCCTTCACGCCGAATTCCAGCCTTTCTCATCCCAAAACCACCAACACCAGCCTTTTCCAACTCTATCCTTCCCACATTCCTACCTTTCTCCCTTCCTACCCCTTGCCTCATCACTCCTTCCTTCCTTCCTTCCAGAGGGGGGGAGGGACCCGTTTCCTCCTCACGGACCCATTCCTCCCAACACATCCTTGGCGACTTCCTGCCAGAAAGGGGGCTGAGTCAACATGATGACTCAGCACTGCAGCGCACCGGGCTTGAATTTGGAATGGGGTTACTACTTAGGTGGTGGATGACAAGTAAGCTACCGTGATTTCAGCATAAATAATCGAAGAAAAGAGGAAAACGTAGTCATCCCAGAAATATAACAAGACCGAAAATTATTAAACATTTTCATCTATATAATTTCGATAATTTCGGATAATGAATTTGATTTCAATTGTGTGCCAACTGATGGCGGAGTATTTCATGCAAGTTTCACCAAATTCTAACCCTGGTAATAAAAAATGACAATAGTTAAATTAAGCGTCAGTGATTATCGAATTGGCTTACGATGTACATACATACTTGTAAATTCGCATATTCATGAAAATTGTGAGAAATATTGACTATTTTCCGTTTCAAATCATATCAATGCTGGCGCCGTTTTCAACTCAGAAGTGTATATTCCATAAATACGTATACGCTTCAATTTACCAAAAGATGACAGAATGCGGAGGAAGATTCTTCGCATTTGTATTGACTAAGCCGATCTCAGCAGGTAAACTTGCATTTAAAGAAGATTTCTCAATTCTACCGATTCGAACAACGGCTTGAAGTAAACCTGAATGAAACGCTAGAGGGAAGGAGAGATACGGATGAGAAATGGAGACAGAGAAACATTAATGTGTTTGAAATGGGTAACTTATTGTAAATATTGATAATATGCTCAGACATAAGATATCCATTTAAAACGAGCCCACAAGAATTATACACAATATTTTGATGAGCGCAACTCAAAGTTTGGAAATTCATTCATCAAACCGTTAAAAGATTGTTATAGTAATGCTCTCCATTAATACGCAGGCTTCATGAAGTAAGACATTTATTGAAGATTACTAAATCTTATCTCTCTCGCAGTTGTAACATTTGCGCTAATGCAATATCTGCAATATTGTTTTGAACAGTAGCAGTGCTCGGCAAAAGAGTAAAAGTTCATTTCTAAATGAAGTTTGACATAAAACTCCTCATTAATATGGATTTCACTCAGCTAAGTTGAGGAAATGTATATTTTCATCTTCGGTGACGCGTTACAGGCACAAATGGATGCTGTGGATGAGATCGCAAGCATTAGTTAAGTAATTTTGAATAGCAATACTGACGGGCTTGTTGCTGAGAATAGGAATCCTACGGATGACTAGATGGGAATGGGACAGCGTGCTGAGATTCATTTCTGCATGAGATGGTTGTGGGATCAGAACTTAATATCTCAATATTTCTGTGTATTTACATGTAAATGTTGGGCGATGATGACAGTCAGTTCTAAACGAATTCGATTGTGAGCACGCTAGCATTCATTTCTTTTAGTGGCAAATCATCATTCTCACTGATGAAGCAAAGTTTCTGTCCATTGAATTAGATTGTTCAAACGCATCGGCTAGCAAATTAATGCAAAGCATAACTTTCGTCTTGATATAAAGAAAACATCGTCAGCTAAAATTTTGGGATTTTTAAGATTACAAGATGCAGAAGGCGTCTACATTCTTATCATAAGCTTATTGGAGTCATGTTGGGTCATTACGAAGGTCCGAATAAAAATGTAAATGCCTGTAGATGCATATTTTTCATTTTTCGTGCATATTTCATCAGCTTTTAATGCATATAAATCCGTCGTCTGGCCATTACACAGTAGCATAGATAGGAACTAATACTTTTGGACTACCAAGAAATTGACTTGCTTATCATAAATGGGCAACGTACAACGTACAAGTAGCCTCCATGCATATACACCGTAAATCACTTTAAAGCTTTCACTAGGAGAGCTGCACTAGCAGACTAAGTAAATGGAAAGTTATAATGGAATTGCAAATTACAGGCTAACAAGTGAAACTGCTTACTTCTGCAGAACAGCAGATTTTATAAAGTCAATTGAAAAGCATGAAGATTATATCACAATAGCGACAAATTTGTGGAATATAGTGCGAAAACACTAAAAAGGCTGAAATAGTTTCGCTTTATGGGTTCGGATGGGAATCCCATGGCTATTTTAGCACATTTTCCAGTGGAAGTGAAATGTGAATGAGACGAAAATATCCGTCGCGCCAACAAGGATGTACTTTGATAAGTTTTACTTAAACTATCCAAACGGAGGAGATATTCTGCCTCCGGCCTCCCTTCTGCTGTAAGCCAAATTGTATAACCCACCCTCACGTAATTTTTATTTTAGCTTGGCAATTACATCAACTTTGTATGAAAACAATTTGTATAATTGATAATAAGTTTACAACTCAATTTCTCAAATTATCATTATGGAGTTATGTAGATTAATTGATGGATGTATTGATCTAATTTAACAATGCTATGATTTAAACCCTCTCGTTTAAGCTCGTCGACATGCTGCATCGAATGAATGCTACAATGTTCATTTTGAGCTGATTGCTGCAAAAATGAATTGTTTAACATTTCGCGGTGTTGAGACAGCAATTGAAGTATTTACAGTCAACAGACTTTACTTCTTATGTTCTTCCAACCACAATATAGCTCTCTCGATAAAATTTGGATATTGACATCAAAGTTTACACTATATTCAACCGGAATAATAAATGTCACGCATTTTTTAGTTTGTCGCCAAATACATGCGCACAAATGAAATTCAAAAATGTGAGAAATTGTAGGACACACTAATATATTGAAACTGAAAATATTCATTTTATTGTTATCTGTGGTTGTATTACTGTGTGTCATACTTCACAGGTAAGTGAAAATCAAAATATTCATCTGCTGAAAATGCTGTGTTATTGCGATAGATTGAAGTTTATTTTTATTTTATTAAAAAATCTGACTCCTGCTTCATTAGCGAACATTGCAATGCATTGTGCTTAAATGATAATAAAATTCAGAGTATCACACGTAAGATATTTAAAGCTGACCTCGGCATTTGACGAACAATTCAAGTAGTCATGCAAGGGGTGAGTATCAAATACTAAAATATCGAATTACTAGAGACGAATTTTGAGCATTCTACGAGTTCGTGAAAGAAATACTGATCTTTTGCCTTTAAGAAGCAGCTTTACAAAAGCTTAATGGTCTATCAACGAGCCGACTTTGTAACAACTATGTGGCTTTCCTGACAATCGGTTCAGATTTTTATCCTGTTTGAAATCAAGCGATTGTCGTGTCGAGTCAAGTAGATGGGAAATACTTCCGTCTCAATATCCCCTTCAACTAGACAATATGCTAGAAAAGAGGAATTGATGAAATTGATAACTTTTTCCACAAATCAAGAAACACATTAACATCATGTTCTACAGTGTTTAAAACTGATTTTACTTCTCATGAAAATTCCAAACATGAAAATGAATTCCTTCTTGAGACAATGACAAACAAAATCATCTGTTCAACGTGACTGAGGATGAAGTGCATAATATTCGCTTGATATTCCTGGAGCCTGTACATTATGCAAACTATTTTCAACATCTCAAGCAGAATGAGGGGAACATCCTTGGAAAATTCTTAATATTTGAAATTACCACTTTATTACGCAATGAAATAAAGCTCTTTCTAGTCCTGCCACAAATAAGATTTCCTGTGATTAAATTGAAACACGACACGGTAAAAAATTCGAAGAATTCAGAAAACGGAAGATTCCGATGTTTAACAACTACTCTACCGGAAAATCGTGTAAATAATTAGGTAACTTAAAGTTAAGAGCGCATGAATATAAATTAATACTGACAACATAGAGTTACTTACCCCAGTACAGAGTAGGAAACGTAATACATATAACAGCTAGCCGCCCCAGCTTTTAAAGGAATGGGAAATAAATTAAAACTTGTAATCAATTTTACTTACAATGAAAACTAAAATGAGAGCTCGGCATGAAGCATGACCAGAAGCTAATTATAAATGATGAAAATCAAGAAACATAAGAAACCAAAATAAGATCGTTATGTCCAGAGTCATGAGGCAGGAACCCATGTGGCTGCCCCAAGGCATCGTCCACTAACCTCCAACCTGTACCACATGGCGAGGATAGGCCAACCATATCGAATGAACGATAGGGAAGGTCTCTCCAAACCTGAGGAAATAGCTAAAACTTTACCGTAAATAAATTTTGGACATAAGAGAGCAAAAGGATTCACAAGAACCTGGATAATAGTTGTTAATCTAACATTGCTATGATGGAAGGTATTTAGCGAGGCAAAAACAACGAAAGTTATAAACGAGAAACCAATTTCTCGAGAAGGACTTTATGCAAGAATTCATTAGTGGATTTACCTTGTAACCTCTTTCCTTGAAGATACTGAAAATGCCCTTAGCTCTTGATATGAAGGCGGAAGTGTCAGATGAAATCCTAGCGAGTCTGATGAGTTGGGCAGCAACGATGTTGAAGCCAGTGTTCATAAGCATATTACTTTCCGAGAAAGTATATAGCACCACTGGGAAGCTGAAATCATCAACCTTATGGTAGAACTCCGCGGTGTATTGGATCTTGGATCTTGATCTAAACCAAAAATGTCGAGACTTTTCCAAAATGATGTAGCCTACACTCGACAGCTTATCAGGAAAACGGTTCTGGTGAGATCGAACGTGTATTATGAAGTACATGCACAAATTTCTGGCAAAGCCTTTTTAAGTACAAATTTAATGTCACACCAAATACAATACCTACGAAATCATTTTGGTAACGGCGTCGTCATATTGCATTGATTTTTTTGTCATTGTCTCTTCCACATCGCCAGACTAATGATTGCAGGTGTGCAATAGTATTTTGTCAGTCATAAAGTTAAGATAGGAAGGAGTATCTGAGGATGGACATATTAATTTGCTTGATGTTAAAATCCTTACTCGACCTACGTTGAGGACTGGTTTGCATGTGAAATCATTACATAGCGGTTGCATCACTCCTTGGCGTTCTTCTGTGCCACGTCAACAATAGGTTGGTGTTATCATTGGAGAAATACATCGAATTCATGGTATCTGCTCTAATAGCGGGATATTAAGTGAGACTTGTGATATTTTGAAAAGGAGATTATAGGATAATGGATTTCCGTCACACACTATTGACAAATATTTATTCAATGATAGACCGAATCAGCCAGCGAGTAATGACAGCCCCAAAAAAATCAAACTACTTCTTCCTTATCTTGGAGAGAGATTTGCTGGTCAATCTCGGCGACTCATACAATCACGTGGTTTGAATTCAAAAGTGAAAATTATTTTCAGGAATAACTTACCTCTTTCCCACTCGGTACACCCAAGACGCAGTCTTCGCAGATGTCGACAAAACTGTCTCAGCTGTAAGTATGCTGCCAAACCCAAAATTGTTTGAAAGGAAATGTCTCACATTTGACAATATTTGATATTTTGGGTAGGGAAGCGGACTGGTAGTAGTCAATATACATTTTTATTGCGCTATCGCTTACGACTTCATGAAGTTTTTAGTCTGTGAGATTTTGTGTACACCATGTAACGGGAAATATATAGGCAAATTTGTAGATCCATGCAATCTGGGTTTGCAAGCATCGGATTGATCAAAACCCTCCCGTGTTTAAACATCTATCACACCTTCACAACATTGATGAACGGCAAACGAAGCTAACGAAATACCTTTATCATGGAGAATTCTTGCCTCAAACCTCCAGTATCCTAACCTGAGACGATCTGTTGAAGCGATACATAGACGGATTCTTATGAACTTGTTGAGTTGTGGCCGTCGATTGGATGCTTAAATGATCCTTTTGCCTGTCTTTTCCAACCTCCTCCATTTTATGACCCTTATTGATCGATCTTATTATATTTTATTTCCCTATAAAGTATTTTGATCTGTCTGATTGTCAATTAGTTTCACTGGTAGTTCCATTCATATCTCTGTTATCTATAACTGTCTGTATTACTTATCTTTTAGCACTGTCAATCTAAGGCTCCACAGCAGACTAATTTAGTGCCGCTTTCCTGGCCTGCCATTAAAACTGTACTTGAAAAAGGCTTCGGCCGAAAATTTGTTCGTCATAATACACGTTCGAGCTCACTAAAATCTTTTCTTGATCTGTACTTGCATAGGTCGATGCAACTGCTGATTGATGCACTCTATGGCTACTGCAAACCTGCGCGTCTGTCGAGTTCTACTCGTCTCCTCCTCTTGTCAGACAGGATCATAGAAACCACATGTCTTATTATTGTGAAGAAGAGGTTTTCGATAAAAATGAGATTTTTATATTTCTTCTGATTAAATGAAAAGTACTAAATCTAAAATCATACGTTTTGTCTTCAGGTCATGCATGACCTTATGTGTTCATATGTTCTTCACATTCAGATTTAGCAAGTCTCATCATGTCGGCAAACACTGAATTTTGGTCAGTTTTAGTCACATTTTCGCATATAGCACCAATCAGATGCAATAACACAATCACATGACAGGAATGATTTGAATTCAGTCAATGTAAGAAATATTGACTCCAAACTTAGTGCCTTTCCATTAATCAGAGAAATCATAAAAAATCTCAATTTCACCGAAAATCTCAGTCTGTTTCAAATTGGATGTGTCTGTGTTTTTTATGTTGCCTGACAAGAAAAGGAAGCGTGTAAACTCGACAAATGACGCGCACATTCACACACAGCGGGGACAGTATAACATGCAATATATAGTTTCTGCCAAGCTCATTGCAGAAACTCGTGCTTGAGGCCGGACTATTTGCTGGTTGATTTTTGTTCTCAGCAATTGTTGGTGACAGGGAAGCAATGGGCTTAGGCATAGACTTATAAATATAGGATGTGACTTTTCAAAAGATTGAATAAAACCCAATTATGCAGCCACTAAAAGCCGTTTCGAATTGAAAATGCGTGAGATTTATTTGTCCAAAGTAAAACACGCGTTTCATAACAACATGCATGTCAATCCACATTTCATTGCACCAGCATAGATAAACTTATCTCGATTTTATTGTAGCAATTCGAATTGTCTTCTACTTTAAGTTTAATTCTGATTGTTTCTATTGTTAGGAAACAGGAATATATTTTTCCACCAATACATCCATTTTGGCAATTATTTTGAAGCGCTTGTTTATCAATATACTGTATATGTGCTGTATTACTGTTTTGCTGCATACACATTATTGCTATGCTGTTGAATATGACACTCAAAGGCTAGAATAAGAAGACAAATCATTTCAGCTGCATTTTTGTTATTCACGGTAGTTGACTTCTACCACGTATTTGAACTATAGGCCTGTTACCAAGAAAAGAAGGCTTGCTACCAAAAGATTCCGATAGACCGACTAAAATGGTAATTGATGAAGTAAACGCAAGTTGATGCATAAAAAACGTTGAATTGATATAGGGCCCACATGTCAACCACTCAAAAAAAATTATATTTATTAAGCAGGTTCACCTAAGTGTGCAACTTTTATCGCACATGCAAGCCTACAACAATGTTCACGGCATAAAATATCATCACTACCATTAATTATACCATGTGTGACTAGAAATAATATTGTACGATCATTAAGTTTGTTCATTATCATAATATATCATTTTGCTTGCTTGAAATTTAAGGCGATTTTCAACGAACTAGTAATGGCGTCATTCATTGTTTTTATGGTTGTAACATATTTGTAATGCTGTTCAAGCAACGCAGTTCGTTCAAGGGGAAGTGATATTGATTTGAGCACGTCCAACCCACTACGGGCAGATCAGTTCAAATCTAATCAAAAGTCTCTGAATGCTTCATTGAAAATATGTAGGTCTACAAGCATTTATGTCATATTAACCAATATCGGACCTAATTAACATAAAAGAAGACTTATATTTTTGAACAAACATGTTGTCTTTTGCAATCAAAATCACCATACCTTTACGAGCGGGAATTTTTTTGAATTATTTCATGTAATTGATGGCAGGCTAAACGACCAACGGTGTTATTTTGTGAATATCGAAGTTTGCCTACGCATCACACTTATAAAAGTATTTGTTGGGTAATTTGCAAGCATGAATCAGACTACTCAGTCAATCTTTTATGCACATCTGAATGAAAGCGTGCTTTCAGATCTGGCTATAGACTGCTCGAGTCGGGTTGAAGTCATAGAAGTCTATATGGTGATAAGTTATATATAAAATTCAAATTTCCAAAATTTATGGAAGTGCTTTAGGATTGTCCCTCCCTTTCATTTTTCGCTATTACACCGTTATCGCGGTATCGGGTATAGATTTCAAATGCTGATAGCACGAATCGTTGACTTCGATCAGATGCGTCAAAATTCCTGTGATATATATGTCGCAAGAAAAAGGAGTTCCATTTGTAATACATATGCTGTGAATTGGGCCTAGCTCCTGCCAAAACTTGGAAAGTCATAGAGTTTCCAAAAGTAACCAATTTTCTGAAAAATTGCTGGTAAATTTACATCAAAGCCTCATGACTACTCTTCGTAGCTATGCCAACCAGTAAGGGGCCTTGAGACAGCAAGCGACTTACCTGTCTTTCGCCGTTGAACAATAATTAATTGCATTTTCAATCACCGAGTGATTAACAAGTTCATAGAATTAGTATAAAGGATGATTTACTCTGACATCACAATTTAAATAAAAGCTTGCTCTATGGGCTACAAAAGCAGCAAAGCCCAAAAACGAAAAAACCGGGTCATTGACTACGTCAAAGAGAGGTGCCTTTGAGCCACTGACCCTGTTTCATCGGTGCTATGCATACAATCATGTTCTAGATTTATACTTTGCCAACGATTTCAGCAAGCGATTTCCTTAGACTTTCCGAATAAAATCATGATCTTAAGAGTGCTAAATATGTTCGCAGCTCCATCGCTGAATTCCATCCCCGGATATATTATTTTAAAAGAGAACCCGCAGCCTCTCCTTGCATTGTATTGTCGAGCAAGGCTTCGAGGACTGCTACAATCATCATCCTGCCAGATAGGTCGCATCTTTGTCTTGTGTCACCATTCACCAGGTTATCCAAGTCGAATTTCTATGGCCGACCCTTCAGGCGAAGTTTTCGCGGAGATGTTTCTAGGATTTTATGGTCAAGTTGTCATGATGGCAGAAATCAATCACATTCTGATGCAGGCAAAAAGAGTTTGACATTTCGATGGGATTTCTTAGAATGTGATGTAATCGCGACAATTTGAACATTCTGAAGTTATTCATGACATAGAAAAGCACATGAAAGGCTGTTTTTGCTTTTCAATAGGTAGGCTACATGAGATTCCCCGCCCATTCAATAAGGTTATGCGGCCCTATTGAAATTTCCCGTTCATCGCATTTCCAGCAAACTTAGAAGATGAAACAATCTAGATCTCTGCATCTCTGAACTCGCTGTAACAGCTTTACTTCATTCATGCGCAATCCGCAGTCACGTGACAAGAGAAACAGGCATGTGGATAGCAGTTAAGAAGAGATCATTTAGAAAGCTTTAGGAAATATTTACTTTGTTTTGTAAGACATCGCCTATCGATGAATTAGACAGCATGTTTAGTCGAACTAAATGTTTCGGAGCTGCTGCGAGTAAGTGAAATTTAAGGTGGTAGCTCAGACCTCCCTTCTCAAGCGTGCCTGGTAATTCATCAATCACAAGGAGTGCTAATGGAGTGTTGTGCTTTATCAATCACAACAATCCGATACTCCATAATACGGACATGGACATTGGAAAGTATAGAAATAGACTGTTTATCTGAAGTTGAAGTAGAATGGAAATTGACTCACAGCCGGGGGAATTAAGTTGTGGCATGGATGACCAATGAAAAGCTTAATTACACATTTGACTGATTCTAGTCCCATGATACAGACGCTAAAAGTGTTTCTAAGTGAAAATGCGTGCGATTTTTTGTGCCAATATTGTGCATTGCACGAAGCCACATTTCTGTTCTAGATATTTTATTGTTAATTATTTCTGTGTTGAGAACAATGGTACGTCATGGACAAGCATGTGTTGCACATTTCATTGGCTTTGCAACTGTTAAAGGACATTGTCTGAAGGCTTTTGCGAGTTAATATGCGTCAATTCTTTCGATCCTAATAAAGTGTGTTTTCTGGGATACCCCTCATTCTCAATTCATCGCATCATCACATACTGTAGATATGTCAAATAATTTGTATAAGCATTCAAATTTCCTCAGCAACTCCCTGACACACAACTTCTTGCAATTGAAGGTAAATAAATGTAGAAGCAATTTGAGAGCAGTCGATGCTATTGTGGACCACACACAGTACTCGTTATAGTCCTATTCTATATTTTAGGGTGCATCATTTTCTCTTCAGGATTTAACAAATACAGAATCATTTAACAACAATTGGAGAATTTTTGAGACGCAATATTCTCTTAATCTTCTGCTCAGAGAAAGACGCAGTGTGTGAAGATGCTTGTAGAGGTTACTGTCGATAGTAATTACAAGCAAAATGGCAACAAGTGAAATTTATATAAACAATCTATCCATCTGACTTCGTCTAAATTATAGGCGTTTTCGAAGATGGGATTTCTTGGAAGACGCCTGTAATTTAAATGAAGACAGGCGCATGGCATCCATTATTCAATCCTTAAACGAGCTTTTTGACTATTTAAATGCATTTTGAATTCAAAAGAAACGTGAATAGGCAGGCAATCAAATATTTTAATCATAGTTGATACCGAAATCAAAAACATGCATGTATGTTCATGTCCCCCTCCACACTACATTATGTTCCCTCCAATGAAAGAAAACTTCGGTCCATCATAATATGTCATCAATATATTTCTTAACATCACATGACTTGTGTGTTAGAATATAATCACAGCTTTTAAGGAGAATTGACAGCAAATAGGCAGAAATATTTTTGGCAACCATTAGAATTGAAGTAATAAAGAAGACGTTATTTAGATGTGCGAATCCATTTTAGTTAATTTTATGAGGCAAGTTTTTTTGCCATTTGTATCTAGTTTGAACATTTTACTACCATTTGAATAAAAAGTAAAACTGATGATATGCACGCATCTAAAATATTCTTTCATTAATCACTTAACCCTCGCAGCTCTGCTGCATCAATTCATTATTCAGCAGGTTTTTTGGAAAAATCTAGAATCAAGCAACAGCGGTTTTTGCTTTGAATAGTTTGAATGCATCCTTTTTCACTATGATATTTTGATTCCTTGTCACATAGCTGAATATTCATTGGTGACCAAAGAAGCATTTTACATGAGGTGTTAGCTCGTGATTTCATAATATGATATAAGTATGATTTATATGTTGAATTATCAACTACATAACTTTTTTCGATAATTCTGTGTATCTTGGATAGGAGATACTTGCAATTGTTTTAGGGTAATTTCGCAGAGAGATGACCCACACAATAAATAGTTTATAACATGGAAATTCTGTCTTGATACAAAAAGCGGCATTATATTTCAAATCAATAATTGAAAAATTATCAACTTACCACGTTGATGATCTGTTGAAGTGAAATTTTGAAGTTTACCTCCAGTGGAATGCTGTCGTTTTCGACTGGCCTTTCAAGAGGATTATGAGCGTCACTGCGATTGGGATTGAATAAATGAGCAAGTAGGCGTTTCTCATGCATGCCTGCAGATGCACCTGAAAAATTAGAAAGTTCACCATTACAAAGCAAGTAAAGTGAATGCTTATGTAGAGCAGATACTAAAAGCAGTTGTACTTATATTTAATTGAGAGCACCTTCATCTCAATGATTTTGGTAAATGAAATGGATCACTTCTGCCGATTATTCGATTCTGGGAATTGAACATGCATTACAGGGGATATCAAAATTTATTTGACTGCTGCACTCACAAAATTGCAATTAATCTTTATTTCTACCTTCAGTGATTTTTGAAGATGGATCTACTACTCAACATGCAAGTATCTTAGCCTGTTGCAAACTCACAGCTTCCAGGATTACAGAGCGCGTCTTTTTTGGCGCATCACCTGTGCGACTCACTTATTTAAAGCACAGTACTTTCACAGTAACTCTTTAAGCTATAGCTCATGTTCTGCATCTATACAAGCGTGATTTTTCATTCATTTGCTTAAAGTATTGATTATTGTCATATATGAACTTATATCTGTGATTAAATTTATCAGCAAGAATATAGGTACATAAATTTATGCAAAAAGTCTACTCTCTTCATACATGTAGCTATCGCAAGCTATTATTAAGCTACTATGGGTCTTGCAAAGCTGGGTCCAGCTTAATACGTTGAAATAAAATATCAAAGTCGCTAAAACCAAGGATTTATTCGCTATGATAGGCGCCATGAAGTATTTGAAATATATCAATTGCTTCCTGTTACAATGAAAATTAATCAAATCATCAGTTTTTTAATTTCAATTGACTTCTTACAAGCCCTGTTCTAATTATTATATGTCGAAAATGTGTCAAGCTATTTGAGTTACTTAAGTATATAATCATAGCGTGTACAAGTCTCCAGTCCTATATTGCGCGCATTCAGCGGCATTTGTGAAGGAGTATAGCTGCACCATTTTTGAGAAGTGTGAACACAAATATTCCAATTGTAGAATGCGCGGTCTACTGTAAATTGAGACAAATGCGACACTTTGTGTAAATGAAGCATTTATTTTGGCGTAAATGCATGCACAAATCCTTCTTTCGTGATGTTGGAATACGAAGCAAATAGGACTCTCATTTACAAGTGCTATTGTCTACGATGTCATGAACTTCACAAAGTCATGAAAATATGAATGCTTGATCCAAGTAATTTTAAACAGATATGTATCCAGCAATAGAAACAGATATGCAGTGCTTCACCGATGTTGAATAACAAATAATCGTCATAAGTAACTTTTGTGCAAAGAAAATACTTTCATCGGTTGTTCAGAAAAGGAAAAGCGTGTTGTAGCGGATTGAAGCACGGTAAAATCGGAGTAAAATTTAGAAGTTCTAGGCAACTTGTTATGCTCAAAAGTCGAAAACCACATGCTGACGGTCATCGCAAACATTCTTGAAAGAGACGAACCATGACAATAACAAAGACATAATGTATACGACACTTAGCAATATTCAACGTGGCAGAGACAGCTCAATGAGACATTCAGTTGTTAGATATTGTACTATTTGCACTGTGAACATCTATCTATGATTTGCAATATTTCAGTCATGTAATTGATTCCAACAAAACATGGACGTACATATTTTCGAAGAGTGAATTTGCACTAGATGCACTAAATTTTCAGAATCAGATGAGTTGATGAGACTACGCAAAACATGTAGTCGAGCGATTATATTTTTCTTGCTTGTGATGGAATCTGATCGACATGGGATTTGAAACATGCCTCATTGTCAACAGTGACATCAGGAATGCTTAATTTCTGCACTTCTTGCATAATTTGTCACTTAACTGTATAGTTTTGGGAAACAGAATAGCATGATTTAACATTTTCTGGGTTCATGTACGTGGCATCTACAGAGCACAGATCATGAATATGAAAAGTATCTGATGTGAAATGAGTGATCATATCAGTCGGAATCCTATCATGCATGATAGGAGTTATCCTATTCACATCGTCTGTATACTTGACCATGCATTCAGGCATTTAGGCATCAACAATTTGTTTCAAGCCTGTCAACCACATTTTCTTGCATATCGTTAATTTAAATATGCTACTTCGTTATTCAACTCTAATCTTTATGTTACTCAATCTTTATGTATGCAATTTTCGGTATAGCATGTAGCATAAATGATTCACAACCATACATGGACATGCATAAGTTCAATGCAATAATGTGCTTCAAATTCTAATTCTAATTCGATTTGTACTTTTTCACTCCGCTTCTAGCTCTCAAATTGTATTATTTATTTATTATTACATCAGTTAGCGCCAATGCTCAGTACAACATCATTCAGTCTCAAATTATATTCTATTCAAATTTCACGCTCTAATTATGCTTCTAATTATATGTCATGCACATTCGCAAGTGTTCGCATATTCAGGACATCATTGATGAAATATATGTAGTTTTGTCGAATTTATATATCATGATGTAATGATCTATATTAGTGTAACCGCTCTCATCATTCGCTGGCGCTGCCACCAAGTGCTGGATGCCTTTACGATATTGATTCCCAGATATATGACTATGGATGATGTTATGATGTGTTGACTGATGGCAAGGTAATGTGTGCGCACGTCCTGTCTATCATAGGATCGTCGTACATCACGCAGAATTCAATTCTGCCCATGCATGTGCATGTAAATGTTTCAGAGAGAGAGAGAGAGAGAGAGAGAGAGAGAGAGAGAGAGAGAGAGAGAGAGAGAGAGAGAGAGAGAGAGAGAGAGAGAGAGAGAGAGAGAGAGAGAGAGAGAGAGAGAGAGAGAGAGAGAGAGAGAGCTGAATAACATTCTCTATATATACGAATAGACTTATATGAACCAAATTTGCAGAACATGTTCATATGTCCGCCACTTAAGGCAGTTAGGAGTCCTTCATGAAGCTGCGACAAGCCCATAAAAGATAATCCATCCTCTCTTTCATCGACATAAGAAAGAGGTAAGCACCGTCTAATATGTATTTTTCATAGATGGACACGATTCGAAGATTAAAAAGTACGATTACCGATTATCCAATTGGCCAGCTCAAAATTCCGATTATCAAATTCGACTGCCACTTTCAGTGGAGTTCTTTGATTAGGGATGTCTATTGGCAGTCAGGGACAATGCAAATTATTTACATCTATTTTTAGATTATATTATACGGATGAGTATGTTATAAGACAGACCTACATGTATATATGTTGCATATCAGTTCACCCTTGACCCAACGAACAGACCGAACAGATACGTAGAGAAAACATTACTTGGCATCCAAATTTGCGAAATTATACTGATGTAATAATACAAAATAAGTAAAATATGTCTGAGCAAATATCAATGAGAAAATTGCATCTTCTTCCGATTGCACAATAAAAACTCATGTAACGAACCACTTATACTAGCAACTCATATTTCAAAAACGACTGCAAAGCATCCATTGCTTAAAACTTATGTACCTTGTAAAAAAACACTCGAGACTTAAAGTTCATGCATAAAAAATCGATAACAAAACACTTAATACCAAAAACTCATGTAACAAAGAGACCGATAATGTAAAACGCAGAAAAAAAACCGACAACAAAAACTCTCACAAAAAAATTTGTGCACAGTCCTCCTCTTCTACATCAACATCTTCTTCATTATTAAGTACAGGTTTATGTTCTTCATTAAATGCGCCACTGCATTGGTGATGTGTCAAATATCCTAAGTATAGGACTGCAGTTTTGACATGGGTTTAAGGATTTAAATATAGTACGTCAAGCTGGCACTCAAAAAAATTTCATAGTATAAGATTTGGATGGCACCGACTTCTCCGAGTCGCGTAATCGCTTTAAAATCTTGGACAAATAAATGCCCTGATTGCGCTATCCGAACATTTCGGAGTGTCAAATCAATGCAAACATGTATTTCACGCGATCGTCCTGCTCATAATTTAATTTCTCAAAAAGTTTCAAAATCATGTTTCAAAAGGAAAATGGAATTTAGCCATAAAGGACAATTTACTTTCGATTTGTTTTTGAGCCCGAAACAAAAATGGACAATGCCAATTTTGAATGTCATAGGTCCCCATACACTGTGACGCTCCGCTTGTGATCTTCAAACTGCATAGGCTTAACTTTGGCAACATTTCATGACGGAAAGTCCAGACAAGCTTCCTGGCATGAATAAGCAATAGCTTTATGTCAGAAATGCTGAGTGAGCTGAGTAGTAATTATAATTATAACAGTGACGATGAGCTGAAGAACTTTGCAGACGATGACTGCCATCCAGATATTGGTCTTCATGAAGTTTGGCATGCAAGTAGTAAGTAAAACTCCACCACTGTACCGCGCAAGATGGCCGCCGTCGCTGACGTCCCCCCTCCTGTCAGTCGAGTCGTTCGTGGTGAGCCGCCGTGTTGCTTCGAGTCTGACGTCACCCCCCCTCCTGCCAGTCGAGTCGGTCGTGGTGAGCCGCCGTGTTGCTTCGAGTCTGACGTCCCCCCCCCTCTGGCCGGCCGTCGTAGCGCGAGGTGGTGTGTGATGCGCTCTCTAGGTTGGCGTGGTGTGCCGGCCAGGTTGGGAGGGTGGAATGTCGTACCTCACCTGAAAAAATCCTAAGTGTCAGAGTGGCTTTGCATGGGTAAAATTTTGAAAATTTTCCAAAGTGTGGCATTTCGACCTGGGACCCTCACCAAAGTTTGTTTCATCAAATTTCACGGACCCCACCCCCGACAGCAATCTTCTAACTTTGGTTCTAGTGGACGGATTTTGTCTTACAGCTACTCGTTTGAAAGAGGAGAAAAAACTGCTCGACGCCATTTTTGTCGCGAGTCAATCGGACCAGCCGTTCAAAAGTTAGAGCTGTTACAAGAGTTTAGGTCGGAGCTCACCTGAAAAAATCCTAAGTGTCAGAGTGACTTTGTATGGACAAAATTTTGAAAATTTTCCAAAGTGTGGCATTTCGACCTGGGACCCTGACCAAAGTTTGTTTCATCAAATTTCTCCGAACGAGGGGGAGGGGGGTCAGTGAAATTTGATGAAAAATGTTTTGGTAAAGGTCCCAGGTCGAAATTCGGAAGTTTTAAATTTTTCAAAATTTTCACCACACTGGAGCTCCCACACTTAGGAATTTTTTCACTTGTGGCATGTTACATGGACATGTGCTGACGCACCCACTTCCCGTAGTCATATGAGAATGATTCAGGTGTCATATGATAGAGAATGATGAGACAAATCGTTTGCAACAAACCGCATGTCGCTACGATGAATACTTTCGGAGATAGAGCCATTTTAAGTTTTCTTCCGAGCATATATAAACCCCCGACAACGTAAGTCTGATCACTTCATCGAAAGACGAGGTAAGCGACGGTCGTCGTCTGAGCTCCCGATATCAGGTGTTTCAAAGGACTCTATCTTTTGAAGAAGGCAAGCTATCTTCTTACTTCAAAGTTTGTGTGATAGAGTTTGATAGTGTCTTTACTACTGATAAAATTTTTTAAAAGTAGTATGAGTAGTAAAATGTGGAATTTTTTAAAAATTCTTAATTTTCAGTTTTTTCAAAGTTTTAACATGTAGACTAAGGTTTTCAAGTATGCTGAGTTCAAATCTGCTATCAGACAATGATGTCTTCAGCTGTAAATAGCGGGTATCGGGGAAGATCTCTCACTTCCCTAGTGATCAGTATAAGGCCTTCGGGCTGTCGACGGGATCGAGTGCCACTCAATACACTCAAATCTATCATTCCTCACTAAGTGTAATGCTTTAGGAATATGACTGTACTACATGATTCCAAACTTATACAAATTTCATTATCTTACAGTTAACGATAAAATCTCAGTAATGGCAAAGGACAAAAACAGAAAATTCCACATCAAAATGTGCACATGTGGGCGAATCAATCGCAGTGCGGACGCCAAGGCGCATGTAAAGAAGGCGGGCACTGACCACATGATTATCCTGAATAGGGTTGCGTGTGTAAAGTGTAGAGTGTTGAAGGGTGATGAGGATGAGGCGCGATTTTACAGAGTGCATGCAGATTGCTGTGGAGGTTTGGTGAATGACCTGAGATTCACGCAGTTGATTGTTGAAGAGAGGGAGCGAATGTTGGCGATAGAGCGAGACGGCAAGGTGGAGAATGTTGTTGAGAATGTTGTTGAGAATGATGAGTTGGCGAAAGCAGTTGCTTCGTTGGAGGCTGAGATTGAGCGAAAGAGAGTGCTTGAGAGTGATGATAAGGATGATGTGGATTTAGATAGGGAGCGTGTGGGGAAGCGTGTGAGGAAGTTGAGCTCTTCTTCCTCGGAGGTCTCCAACATAGTTGTTGAGGACCCCCCGAAGAGCTCATCTTCCCCAAAAGTGAAGAGTGGTGGGATTGGTGTGCAGTCGGCGAGGTGGTTGAAGGACGAAGAGAAGAAGCATGTGTCGCAGCAGATGGCGCATGATTTGTTGATAAATAAGTATGAGAGTTTGAAGAAGGTGAAGGATGAAGTCGTGAATGAGTTAGATGCGTTGAAAAAGAAGGAACTGAAGTCGAAGGAGATAGCGGATGAGAATATTCGAATGAGGCGTAGTGTGACTGATTTGAAGAATAAGACGCGAGAGTTGGAAGAGAAGAATGATGACTGTGAGAAGAGGGCGAGTGCTGCAGAGAGAAGAATGAGAGATGCAGAAGCGAAGTTTGAGGAGATGATGAAGGAGATGAGTGCGTTGAGAGCGAGGAATGTTGAGTTGGAGAGGAATGTGGCTCGGCGGGGTGATGAGAGGCAAACGTTTGAGAAGTTGGAGCGCATGAGGGATGAGTGGAATCGTTTGAATGAGGATAGGTTGTTTGAGTTTCACATCCCTATTCGGGATAATCATTTGGACGGTGAAGTCCTCGTCAACCGAAGTCTCGACGAGTCCATCATATGCTACAATGGCCATCCGACCAAGAAATGTTTGCATGCCACACTGAGAATTTACACAAATTTTCTGTTAGGAAGCGCGCGAGACTGCCTAAGGATGGCTAACTTGGTAAGTGAAAAGCAAATAAGATAGTATATCCTATTCTAATACATATCATTTTCATTGCAGATCTATTCCCCGCCTTCACCACCCCATCACGTCACTCCCGAGAACGAGCCATCGGCTCTCTTAAGGGCCACCTAGGGGCAAGACATGATAGAACCTCCACGCGGTTTGCCCTGGGCAGTCTTCAGACTGGCGAATACCATCATTAAGTTGAATCTGCTATCAGTCAACTTGAACGTTGCATCGCGTTAGAGGGGTATATAAACCACTGCCTCTCATTTCATTTCATTTCAATCATGCAGACGCCGAACAGTCAAGTCAGCTCTCCTCGCGGACCGCAGTTAAGAACGCGAAATTTATTTGAGGAATTTGTTAGACTAGAGGAGCAAGACAGAGTCCACAACAATCTTGCTCGGATTGGCAATCCGATGACAGCAAGTGTTGTCAATCCAACGGAATGGCGCTACATTCCAGTTTTCAGTCACATAGCAATTAGCGTGTAAGTCGACACTGCTACCAAGGAGAGAGTCAAAGACTCTCTCAGCAGAATCGGTAGGGTGTAAGATGACGACTCCCGAGAACGAACCACCGGCTCTCTTAAGGGCCACCATGGGGCAAGATTTGATAGAACCTCCTCGCGGTTTGCCCTGGGCAGTCTTCAGACTGGCGAATACTATCATTAAGTTGAATGGGCTATCAGTCAACTTGAACGTTATGCAGTCGATTGCCATCTCTGAAGCATTCTGATTCGCCGTTGAGCAATTCATTGTTGAAAACCCTATATAAGCCAGAAGATTGTAGCGCTTCTCATTCAATTTTAAGTCACGATGGAAGCAACATCTGCTAGTACCATTCCCGACTTCATCATGCTCGACGAGTGGGATGAAGACAACGCCATTCCCGACTTCATCATCCTCGACGAGTGGGATGAAGAGGATGAGAAGAAGTGGAAGATCAAGAAGATCATTTGGACGATTGAGGTGTGGACTCCGAATACCACCCGCATCCGAAAGGTGCCAGATGCACCAGTACGACCTAGGCGGTATAGGGTATATGAGAACCTGACCGTCATACCTATTGACTATTCAAGCCAATAGTCAACTTGTTACTCCCGAGAACGAACCACCGGCTCTCTTAAGGGCCACCATGGGGCAAGACATGATAGAACCTCCACGCGGTTTGCCCTGGGCATTCTTCGGACTGGCGAATACTATCATTAAAGTTGAATCTGCTATCAGTCAACTTGAACGTTGCAAATGAAGTTCGGTGTAATACTTCCTTTCGACGGACGTTCCTGTAAAGGGCGGCGGTGAAACCCGTAGCTATGTATACCGCAAGGGACATTCGGCAATGGTCAATCTTGTTTAATCTCTCTGCGTCATGTTTGCAAGTGATTGCCTCTGTCTCAACGTAATATGCATTCGCGCCAGGGCGACATTTAGCCAGCTGTCGAAGGTTGCCCTATAAACTTTCCATTGCATACGTTATGAGAACCATGAGTTCTACCTGTCTCTATCAATGAGACGAATTGATGAATGGAATGAAATGGGAGGACACTCACGCGCCATACGCAACATAACACACTTCTCTCTTCCGTAGTCTAACAAGCTCTTTACACATGGATCGCAGTCGATTGCTATCCCTGTATCAGAAGTGTAAGCTATCTTAATTTTATTTAACACTATTTCACCTACCATCATCACCCATATGAAATGTTATAAGATTTACAAGTTAAACTAAGTGTGCTACTATTTCCAAATGAAAAAGTATACATGCTTAAATCATCCACTGAAGCCCCATTCAAGTAAGTCAGTATGAAAGCAAAGATAATACGAAATAAAAATTTATTATGGCATATATTTCAAAAGGTCTTCATCGTCAATATCGTCCCAGAGTCTGGCTTCACATAGATCGCAAAAACAGTTCACTTGCTTCAATCGTTCTTCTACCGCGAGCATCAGTTTGTCGATGCACTCCCACTCCGCCATAGTTCGTGGCTGGGAGTTAGGGGTGTACCATTCCCATAATTGGTGGAGGAATTTGGTGCTGGTGATCTCCATCAAATCATCAGTATCGTACTGCAGATACTTCCACCTCACGCCTGTTAAGTCGGGACACTCCTTCTCACATACACTCTCCTCTTCGTCGTCCGCTGGTAATGACAACTTTCTAATATTGTCGAGTTGGTATATTTTCTCCACCTTCCTCTTCGTTGGAGCGTTTGGTGCAACGAGCGCCTTTGGTGATGAGCATGGAGAAGAGAATTTTGTGTTTGGTGTTGTCGGAGGGCTTGTCATGTTGACTGTGAATAATAACTTTGAAATGTTTTCTAATTCTTAAGTATAAACAAGCAACCAATCAGAATGAACAGCCAATGAATGATTAACATGAAAGTATATATGTAAAGTGACATTCGTGTCATTTCACTCTGTCTTTGAGACGCATAAGTGAAGTGTTCTCTAGCGAATTCTGTTATTATTTGAGGCGTACAAGTGAGCTGCTCTATCGTGAATTGCAAATTTGAGTGAAGTCTCTATCTTGTTGAAGTATCAACCTTAAACTTGATTTCGTTGAAATGGTAAGTTGAAATTTTCTTCACTCATCTCCCTCAAACGTGTGGCTAATAGCATCTTCCTCAATTTCAGGCATCAACTTCATCACCAACGTCTCCCTTCTCGAGGAAAGTTTAGAGTTGTTGAGTCAAGGTAGGTTGTAACAATACACTGAGACTTGAACAGAGATGATAGAATGATTTCTCTTTCAGGTGATGTGAGTTCCAGCTCAGGACTCTCGCGACAAGGCAACGAGTGGGAATGTGCCGACTGCGGACATATGTTTACAAGGAAGCACAGTCTCCTTCGACACATCAAACAACGTGTGTGTCAACGCAAAGCGGCATCAATCTCCGGAGGTGAAGTTGATTCTGACGATGACATCTCCTTTCCTTGCGATTTGTGCCCTCTTTCTTTTGATAGTCACTTTCAGCGATCTTTGCACAGACTTCAACACACGCATGCAAATGATCACTACACCAACGGTACCTCTACCATCTCCCTCATTAATGTTTCACATAATAATTTATAACGCGACTACTGCATGGAGTCCAATACTCAAATAGTAGATTTTCCTGAGTGGCTCCTTCAAAATTCAAACATTATCGAAGCGCTCTTCAACAATTTAGACAATTTTAGAATGAAGGCGCTCATCTACCTTAAACTAAAATATATTAAGATAGATTTTCAAACGGGTCAAGTGACGGAGAGAATACAGTTTCATGTTCCTTCCTCTTCCGCAACCGAAGTTGTAGACTGCGACTCTTGGTTAAATTTTTACATTCAATGTTTGAAATCAAATGTAGATAAATTCAATCAACGCGACAGCGCTCTCATTTTTGATGGTGTGGACTCAGCCATATTCAAAATTTCCCTATTAGAAAGTCATGCAGCTCGAGGCACATTTAAACTACCAAAAACGTTGTATAATAAGAAAGCTGTCATCAATGTCGATTGTAAATCGCAGTGTTTCAAATACGCAGTCCTATCCATCCTTCACTATAGTGATATCAACGCGCATCGAGATCGCACCTGTAGCTATAGACAGTGGGAGGATGAACTAGTCTTTGAAGGTTGTGATAGTAACAACATGAAAATCAAAGATGTAGAAGCGTTCGAAAAACATAATAAGATTAAAATTGTAGTTCACGTGTGGGAGAAGGGGTTGAAGGGTGTCCGCTATAATTCACGTTCAACTTGTTATGAACGTGTAGTCAACCTCTTATTAGTAAAACAAGATGATAGCGAGGAATGGCACTACTGTGGTATTCCCAAAATCTGTCGCTTGTACACACACTTGGGGCACTCTAAAAGAGGTGAACATTTTGTATGCGACCGCTGCATCCGCTACTTTTGGAGTAAAGATAAATTTGAAACTCACTATGAATGGTGCAAGCCGGGTAAATTACAAATGGAACGCATGCCCAAAGATAAAATATTTTCACATAGGGATAATGGTGACGAATTAAGTCTCCTGCGTGTCATTTACGCAGACATAGAATGCTACATTGATGATATCATCCACAAGCCAGCAGCCATATCCTGCTATGAAGTATGGCATGACCACTTTAGGAATAGACAAAACAAAATGCATACTTGGCAAGGTGAAGATTGCATTTCAAAATTTCTAGAATTTCTCTGCCAAATTTCAACAATCATTTGATTCCCAATTGCAGCGTAAGTCACTACATATGTCAGATGAAGACAAACAAAAATTTGAAAGTTGCACATTGCCCTAAATGTCATAAAACGTTTGATGACGATAAAATTAAGAAAGTGCGTGATCATGATCACATCGCTGGTAAATTTAGAAACGCACTCTGCTCCAAATGTAACTTTTCACTTAGGTTGAGACGTCGTGCACTACCCGTCATTTTTCATAACTTTAAGGGCTGTGACAGTCATATGCTCATAAAAGGAGGGTTGAGCCAGATGAAATCGTGGCAGTTTAATGTTATAGCGCAAACGAGAGAAAATTCATGGCAATGACAGCAAAAGTACCAGTAGATAAAACTAAAGAAAATAAGACAGTCTTCTTCGAAATAAAATTTTTAGATTCATTCCAATTCATGTCAGCGTCACTAGCTTCTCTCGTTCGTAATCTCAAGTTTCTTCCCCATAGTCAAACTTTCAAGAAACACTATCCAAATTTAACGGATGAAATAATCACTCGCAAAGGAGTCTTTCCCTATTCGTGTTTTAGCTCAATGTCTTAACTAAATGAAACAACCCTTCCTTCCATTGACAAATTCCAAAACGATTTGACGGGTCAAGATTGTCCAGTAGGGGACTATGAATATGCTCAAGAGGCATGGTTAAAATTTGATTGTAAAACGTTTAGCCATTATATGATCGCTTACTTAGAATTAGATGTCATTTTGCTGGCTGATGTCTTTCAGGAATTTCGACGAGTGGCATTAGAAGAAGACAAATTAGATCCTGTCCACTTTGTCAGTCTACCAGCCATGTCCTTTAAATCAGCCTTTAAAATGACTGGTGAGACCATCCATCTCTTACAACACCCGGAGATGTATAACATATTTGAGCGCGGAATACGCGGTGGTCTCACATTTGTGAATAAACATCACATAAAATCTAAAACAGTAGGTGATGATCATATCCACCTAAAGTACTATGACCAAAATAATTTATATGGCAGTTCACTGTCTAAAGCACTACCTCATTCCGAGTTTAGGTGGTGAAATCAAG
Organism: Prostheceraeus crozeri; assembly: GCA_907163375.1. Lineage (NCBI taxonomy): Eukaryota > Metazoa > Platyhelminthes > Polycladida > Euryleptidae > Prostheceraeus > Prostheceraeus crozeri. Next base: position 321,880 of record CAJQUW010008438.1, on the reverse strand, counting down.
ATGAGCTTGCGTATTACTCCAACCCTTCAAACATTCTGAAGATTCCAGATGAAGGTGATTGGGGATATTATTTTGAAGTGGATTTGATTTATCCAAATAGTATTAAAAATAAAACTGCTGATTTCCCACTCGCACCTGAATCTGGTGAAGTGACTGAAGATATTTTTTCACCATTCATGTCACAATTTCATAATAACTTAACAGAGTGTGGACAGCCAAGGTACAAACCATGCCGCAAACTGTTGCTCACCCAATATGATAAGAAAAATTATCTCGTGCACTTCTGCATACTAAAATTCTATTTAGAAATGGGCATGCTTCTAAAGTCAGTTCACCGCATTATCAAATTTAGACAGAAAGCCTTCCTCAAACCCTACATAGACAGTAACAGTCAAAAAACGTGCACTCGCCCAAAATAATTTTGAAAAGGATTTTTATGAATATAAGAATAACAGTCTTTTCGGAAAGACCATGGCGGATGTTAGAAAACGTATGAACTACAAACTAGTCGTTGATGAACAAAAATATCACAAATTGACCTCATCACCTCTTTTCATTGATAGAGACATTATCGATGAGGATCTTGTAGGTGTTAAAATGATAAAATCTGAAGTTGAGTTGTGCAAACCCATCTATATTGGGCAAGCCGTTTTAGATTATTCCAAGCTTGAAATGTATCAACTCTTCTACGAAATATTAAAACCATGCCCTCTCGTAAAAGAGGTTCGCTTGCTGGGTGGTGATACAGATAGTTTCTTTTTAGGAATTAGCACTCAAAAAGATTTAAATTTTAATGAAGTAGGTAAGTCATTAGAAAAATATTTCGACACATCTAACTACAATCCCACTCATCCACTCTATTCAATTCAGAATAAAGCCAAACTTGGTTGTTTTAAGGATGAAACAGCAGGAAAGGAAATAGATGAAATGATTCTCCTCCGTCCTAAAATGTATTCCATGAAGTTAAAAGAATGTGCAGATAGTATTAAGCGTGCTAAAGGTATATAAAAATCCATTGTTCACAAAATGAAACATCGCTCCTATAAGAAGGCCTATAAAAATAAAACTATAACGTTTGTCAATATGACAATCTTAAAATCTCAAGTTCATACTGTGAAAACGCACACGTTCAAGAAACGAGCGCTTTCAGCATGGGAGGATAAGAGGTGTTGGATAGGACATAACACATTACTTCCATATGGACATCCTGACACAAACATACCTCCACCCAAAGGAATAAAACTCACGCTACCACATTCAGGAGATGTATTGACATAATCAACTTTAACTCAGTATTTTGATGTTGCTTTTTGTAGATATACATGGTTGTTTTATGTATCGCATGAGATCGTTTCTTCCTTGTGAATATATGCCTACAGTCAGCCCATTCCCCTATATCTGTGAAAAGACTTTTTCATACACATATTTTTATTTCAATAAACATATCACAATGACTTCACTTTGTTTTCCGAAACACTAAAGTTACGAGGGATTTAGTATCTTTCACATGGATGCACTCTTGTAAACTATTGGTAATTTTGATAGTAATAGAGGGTATAGTTTGTTTGACGACGGGATGATAGAAAATAAATTCAAACATCTTCTCGACTATTCCATATGAAGCGTCTTTATCATTAATGAAATCACGCAAAATGTATTCTTTTTTCTCACCAACAGAAATAGGTAGAATCAAATCACTTTGAATGTAAAGGTGCTGTTCATGTTTATCAAGTGTCATTGGTGTTTCTATACCAATCGTATGCGCAGCAGTAAACACAGTTTGTAGCATTGAAAAACCAAAGAGTTTTTTCAAATTTTTACTCAATTGACATTGAATGTCATCACCCAGTTTCAGAACAACGCGTTGATTTTCAATTGAAAACGAAATGTGGTGTGTCTTTACATCATATTTACTTTTCATCACATGCTTCAACTTCTGTTGTATATAAGGATTTACTACATGGATGAAGCTTTCAACTGTATGATATAGACGCGGCATTATATTGATAGCAACTTTAGATTCTTCATCAGACTGGTAAATTTTCTTGATGCGATCACCATAGATGTCCACCTACCATTCATCATTAACTGAATCAGCTTTAGTGTGATATTCATGAGAACCATACACCACACCGCTTCCAATAATAGGTGTATAATGTCTTACAAAATGACGCAAGGTTGGAGAGAAATAAACTGTAAGATTGTCATTATATTTCTGAATAACCAACTTATTTTTGTCCGCCATAATTTTCTCTCCATACTTCTTACCCACAGTCTCATTCCAGCGTTTTACTAACTCAATAAGTGATACAGGTTGAACACCACGCTTTTTCAAAATGATGCGTTCTTCACATTCTACAACATCTTCATCAAATATTTTAAATTTATAATGAAATTTGTTGATTCGATTTGAATAAACTTTTTTAACATTTGCAGTAGCAATTGACGTTAGATGTAGTCCATGACCAAAACCGAGATGTGGATAGAATTCATTATCCAACCTCAGTGTAAGACCTTTAGTAAAAGAATGAAAGCGAAGGAACTGTCTCCCACTCCAATGATAGATAGTAAACTCATAAGCTTTCTGATTATTATTCTTCATGATGGAAGTATTACCACTATTGAACGCCTTAATAATTTTCTCATTCCCAAATGGACCATAATAATCTGATTTTATCTGAATCCATTCATAGTTCCACTTTCCATCTGATGTTAAATTGTATGGGAACTGGAATGCATTATTCATCGTTATTCAATCATGGATGCGAGGAGTCAATATCATTTCTTCCAAATCATTCACATTCTGAATATTGCTATCATAGCAAATACTAGAAACGCCAACCTCCCATTCACCTTCTAAATGTAGTGGGCGATTTAATTCTACTCGATAGTCTGATGGTTTATTTTTGGGAAATTTATTCATGGAAGCATTACTGGGTAAGTAGATTAGAAACGAGTCCTTATTTTCACTTTCCATATTATTCACATTGGAAAAAATATATTAGCATACTTTTGCATTAACTCTTCATTCGGAAATGGAGTGTGATACTTGTCACAGCATCTTTATGAAAAGGAATCAACGCACCAGCATCGTCATAAATTGCAATATCAATTTGTGGGATGTAGTTTGATTTCAGCTTTGTATAATGCACTTTCTTGAAAGTATGCTCAGATAAAATACTGCAGCTTTTTGGTTGGTATGGTATCATTGCTAGCAATGGAGCTTCAACATCTCCCACACGTACATCTTCACCAATATTGGAATATATCTGAAAATAGTTAATACGACGCGATGGCGACATGTCTGCGCTAGCTTTGGTTACAGTACCACTTTTAAAGATATTTTGATCAAAACCCAAAATGTCCATTAGAGTTTTATCCATAATTAGTTCAACACCTTTTCCACTTATAGTGAGAGCCAAAGTACCTTCTTTTTCAGAAAATGAAATATGTTGCTCATTAATCACTTCATTTAAATAATCTACAACCAATTTAACTGAAGTAATAATGCGAGGCATCAACACTCTTGTTTCATGTAAGATACCACCTAGAGGCTCTACACACTTTCTGTATAAAGATACGGTCCATTCTGTATCAAATTGATTTGACCTTTCACATGGTAAATGTTGCATATCAAATTTTCCATGAACAGCTGCAGAATGATGTCGTAAGAACTGATGAAAATCTTTTGAACAAACTAATACTAGATTATCATCATTTAATTTACTTATTGCAATATGATTAGATGATTTGATATAAGTCAATGTTGCCACTTGTTTACCATCAACTCGAAAGAGATAATTAAATTTCTTCAATAATGTTTCAGGAGTCATGTTTGTCTTTCTTGGCTTAATCACAATCTTCTTCACCAACGTCTTCTCATTTCTTGGAATAAGATCTACATAATAAGCTTCCTCTCGATACATTAACTGTTTATAACCACTTATGTGGTAATTAACGTTAAAATTATCATAGCTTGTTAAGGCGCTAGCGAGGTAACCTAAATCATTTCTTAAACTTGGACTTAAACCAACAATCCAATCTTTCTCAACTACATGATGTACATAATTATGATCATCATTGTGCGGAGCAAATTGGACAATATGTTTACACGCTTTATTCAGGAAATCATATATAAACTTTTTACATGATAAGAGATCTTTCTTTGGCCACTGTGGAATGTATACTCGGCAGCCCTTTTCACATTGGTAAGCAGCTGTACGTCTCATATTAATAGTCATCACCTCATGATCAAAAGTATAGACACAGTTGCTATAAACAAGTTGAGTGACACCCACTTCCCAATTTCCATTTAGCTGTTGTGTATGATCAATGGGAGTAGAAAAGAGTGCGGCTCGATTACTAGCAAATCTATTTGCGGCCGCATTGCTAAGCAAAATATGATAAAACGACATTTTTATATTGCTGATCTGCGACTTTGCATAACATCATGAAGACTTGGATTTTGGACTCTCTACAATATATCAGAGTTGATCGTGATGGAAACGTACATCTCAAAAATTCTCATGGTCATACATCAAGAGGTATTACATTAACATGGCGACAATTTGTCAACCTCAATGATATCATGAGGGATTTGGAATATTTTGAAACATTAAGATTCATCTCCTTGGGTGATCGAGTTTGGCTTCAACATTAAAGAAATGAAATTCAAATCTGCCGTTCTCATTCCGCAAACTGTTTCTCATTTCGCAAATACAATTGGGAGAAGTACGAGTATAGAAGATACATACATCGCTCCATCATGACATTTATTCGTCGTGAGTTCATCGCCCTACTATGCAAATCTTAATCAGACATGACTACCACTCACCATAAGTTGGAAATTAGATTCCCTACAACGTATTGAAACGGATCATGATCGAAACGTCTATTTCAAAGATTCAACTGGAAATGTGAGAAGAGAGTTTGCTTTATCTTATCGTCATTTTCAATCTCTACATCATATCATGAAGGATTTGAAATACTTCTATATGAAAAGACATTCACGTATTGGAAATCGCATCTGGTTGCGCGTCAACAATCGGCGAATTGAACTCTATCATTCCCAACTTCATACTAGCTTCACATTTTATCAAGGTAGTTTGGAAAAGTATAAAAGGAAGTTACATCGCTCAATTTACTCATTTCTTCATCATGAAGCGCCATCGCTACACCATCGTCAACATTCTCCGTCGCTTCAGACTCTACACCAAAATCGATCTCACAACATTACACCAACACCTTCCAAACAGCAAGTATTACCCGGGCCGTCCTCAAATGTTAGTGGTGAAGATGAACAATTCACGGAATCTTCAACTCTTCCCAAATGGGACTGTACAGATTCTCGGCGCCCTTTATCATTCATCGGCGCAGTCAATGCGCTTAGAGCTACAAAGACTACTACGTCGGATATGGAAGAGGGAGAGGTGTGTGATGTCGAATCTGACTGTGGACAATATGGTGATCTCTACTCAATTGAGTGAAAGTGTATCATTTTTGAAGATTCGTACCAGCAGTTACAATTTGTGTTATGAACCCGAACTTTTTCCTGCAGCTCTCATTAGTTGTTGGTTACCTGAGCATGTGGCAATCTTTCATAATAGTAAAGTTATCATTATTGGACTAAAATCTCATGTACAAGCAAATGTGATCCTAGACTATCTCATCGAGGATGTACGTACCCAGCGGATTGTAAAATAAAAAACAATTTTTCCAACATGATGTTTTTATTTCAAATCATGATAGAACTTACAAATCATTTTTTCATTAGAGGATGGATTACATGAAAACTATTGAATAACAGATACAAATCGAGATACATGTAAACGTTTTAAGATGAAGTACAGTACAAAAGCACCACACGTTAATGAAAGTGGATGTTGTAGTATGCGTTCATTTCGCTGATATTGACGCGCGTGTTTTCTCAACCACTGCTGAGTTGGTATATTTGGATGTTGAGCAAGAGAGTCAAATAGTTCACCACGTCGGTCTTCTCCAATAAAGATCGCTTTCCAATGCTCACCGCCTAAATTCTGCGAATGAGTGTTTAGCACAATAAAGATGGGATAGTGATTTACTGCAGGTGGTAAGGTATCGAGTGAATAGACATTATCGAAAGCTTTCAACGTCGCTTCGTCTGCATTACGCTGCACTTTAGTCTTAATATCGTCAGCAGTCAACCAACTCATTAACGATTATACTGAAGAATCACGTCACGATACTTTGTAATTTCAATATTTGAATCGAAGACTGCTTAAATTAATACATTGATCGTCTCAGGTAGTGTTCTTTTGAACGTCAAATCCAAACGAATATTATGAGGCACGTTCGCTTGACGATAGGGTGCACTAATATCACTGTCAGCAGTCAAATCAAATGCATAAATAGTATATCCACTCTTAAACTCTTTCATAGTGAGTCCGTTGGTGTCATCCGTATTGTAAAAGCCAAAGACATCCATAAAATCAACATAACTGCGCATAAATTGATCCGCAGCAAAATCTGGTTTGTAGGGTGGACCAGGATGACTCACACCATTTACACGTAAAGCAATTTCACTTAACTGATTGTGTTTAAAATTGAAAGGATTCTTCTTTATATTACCATTAAATTCATCATTTTCAACCATTGCCACCATGAGGAGCTTCGGTGCTTCCGATGGAAAGAGGCCATCTTTCATGAAACTCTTTTGATCTTTCGGAATTGTAAAGGTGAGAAGCTTTGTATGCTGAACGGGGTAAATGGCATTTTGGCGGTTAAGACCTTCAGCATGTCCTCTAATGACACTTGGATTTGGTACTACTCGACGAATGTAAAGTGCAATATCTTCCACATGAATTCTAAAATTGTCAACTTTAGCAAATGCATTCAGCGCAAATTCAGGCTTATTCAATGTCAGCTTGAGTCGCATTCTGGTATTACAGAGTAAAAACTTTGACTGTCTAAAGAAGTCTAAATTCAGCGGACCATATAGCTGACATACTCTACTATCTTTAATCATAGCAGATCGCTTTACAAAGCCACTGTTTGTTTCAACATCAAATTTTCCTGCTTCATCTCTGTACCATCCCATGGCTTCCATATGACTTTTTTGTGCTGCTGGATGAAACTGTGATACATGATTGAAATATGATTTATAGGGATAATCGCTTTGACCACCTTCCACCTGCTGCTCTCCAATCGTTAGAGAAACATCGCGAAGTAATGTAGTCAATGGTAAATTGTTCAGTCCAACTTTATGTGTATCGTCAATAGCAGTTCCATCTGCTTGCTGAATTCTAAACCTCAAATCAACCATCGCATAACTCAAATCTATGTAGTCATCACTACCACCAGGAATAACAAATTCAATGGGGCCAGCATTCTCAGCTGTTCGAGGATGATAATCTACAATACTTGAACTAAGAATATCTGTCTGTATGGCTTGTTGATCAAACAAACAAAAACCGGAAGTTTTACACTCCATGATTAGAAGTTATAGCAGCGTCGTCGTTTAGCGCCTGATGAATGATTAGAGCCTCTGCGACGCTTGCGTGAATGCCTTTTGACTGAAGATCGCACCTTACCAGCTCCGCGATGTTTCCTCCTTCCTTTACTCATTCGTTTAGTTGATTTCTTTCCTTGAGTAACACCAGCAAAAGTCTGCTTCAATGTTTTTAAACCGCGTTCCTTCCCACGATTCAACAAACTGCTCTTAAAACTTCTACCTCTGGAAAGATCACTAGCAACATCACCAGCAAAGCCAACGGCATTACTTAAAACATTTCGTTCTAAAGATCTTCCGACATGGGATATGAGAGGTGCTACAACAGATTTCAGTGCACCAAGTATGCTACCTCCACGTTGGCGGCGAGCGCCGATGTAAATTTGTCCTCCACCACTTACATAGGAGGGTCGTGAATAAAATGAGGCAGTTGGATTCATAGCTCAAACCCTAAACATTGTTAGTTGCAACTTTGCATGAATCACTGTCGATCACTTAGATGAAAGATGTCGGCACGACGCATCCAAGAGTTCATACTTGAAGGATAACCAGTCCATTTAACAAGACACCATTCTTCACCTTGCCGTTTTTTACATCGAATGATTTTCTCTACCAAATATGTTTCACTTTCAGTGACTACCTCAATCTCATCGCGGTAAAAGCTACCCTCAATTTCTTCATTATCGTAATCTTTCAACTTGTAGGTGGTCGGAGAGTCTTTTTGATTAATCCTTGATACTGTAAATGCCTCCTCTGTCCAATTCGGAAGGTACCCTTTAGCAAAAACACTTTTCACTTTTGAGATACGAACTTTATCACCAATTTTCACATCACTTTTCACATGAGTGCGTTTACGTTGGAATGATTCGCGCACTATATCTACATTGTCAGCATTTACATCTACTGGTCTGAGTCCAATAGAACGATGGATAGAGTGATTGTAGGCATGGAGTGTATCTTGTAGAACCTTTGTCCAATTTTGTGTCAAGTTGGCAGTAAAATGTCGCCACAAGCGATTTTTTAATGTGCGATTAAAACGTTCAACGAGCGCAGCTTTTTAAGCACTCTTTACACTAAACAACTCAATGTCATGCCTCTCAAACAATCTTCTCACATGCTGATTTTCAAACTCTTTTCCTTGATCACTCTGAATTCTTTTTGGAATGCGACCTTCTCGAAAAATTGTTTGGAATGCTTTTGCTACTCCTTTCCCTTCTTTAGTTTTTAAAGGTTGAGCCCACGCATAACGCGAGAAAATATCAATGACGGTTAAAATAAAATTATTGCCCGAGTTATGTTTTGAAATGGAGACGACATCACACAAATCTGCTTGCCACTGTTCATCGATGTCATGAACAATATAATGCCGGGTGCGGTACTTCTTTTTCACTTGTTTGTGGAGTGTATAGGCAGCCTGACCCTTTAACCATCGTTTCACTTGTGATTGTGGAAGACCACTGGCTTTTGATAATTTCTTGATAGATGCAAATCCTGCCGGATGTTTTACATCATAATAGATTGACTTCAAACGTTCAGTCGATGACGACTGACTCTTTTTCCTCCTTCTCATCTTTTTGTTTTCTTGCCTTTCTACATTTACAACAACTGCAGTATTTAGCTTTAGCGGTTTTGCATTCGTGTTCACATTGCTTAGGGGTTTCATTATGAGAGCTGGCGCAGCAAGTGCAAGTGACAACGACATTCACCTCTGGAGGCTCATTACATGGCAAGCAACACATCTGCTTCATATTAATAGTCTGAGAACATGTATTTCCTGGGAGGAGCTGTTTTACGTTTTCCTTTTACTAGTTTTAGTGGTGATGTAGATCTACGTCGAGTTCTTCCTCTTGTTTGCTTAGTGAGTGTGGGAGGGGATGTAGCAGGTGACGTCTTAAACCAATTTGTTGGCATTTTCATCGTCTGAAGCATTGGAGCAGTAGCCACTGTTGAATCAAGTTCTTTCAATGTCTCATTATTCAAAGCAAATTTTGGCACATTATGCTTTTTCAATAGTTTAAGAAAGTATGACCAACCAGGTGGAACATAGCCCTAACGGCGCTTTCTACGTGTCGCATACTGAATCAAGTCTTCATAACGTGAAGCATCAATCACTTTATTTTCATCTGTAATGATTTTTCCTCTATCATTTACATTGAGATGGGGTTCAATACTGTTGAAAAGAGATATGGCATGTGCGCGAGATGCCAAAGGTGTAGCAGTCGATACAGAGTCACGCATCTTATTCTTCAAGTTTTTCAATTGCTCAACAGTTTCCGATTGTAATAATACAGCACGATGTGGATCTTTGATGTGAACATTTGCTGATAATCTATTTCTTTCCTATACATTTGATTTGCAAGAGGTTGCTTTACTTGCTGCATGGCAGTCAATTGTACATATTCATCCTGAGGAATAACAATCATGCGAGAATAAGAACTCATAGTTTGTAGATAATCATGGGAGTTTTCAAAATATCACTTCGAAATCTAAATTCTTCCGGACACTCTTGCGTAAAGTCAATGAACAAGTAACCGTATGGTTTTTCAGTAGCTGCTTGAAAAATTTCAATTAAGGCTTTTGATCTTCTTGGTGCAACTTGTCGCGCTAAAATTTCAAATTGACTTTTATCTCGCGGATTCTTGAAAATAGCATAATAGTGTGTATTCAGGATTCGTGTACGAGCTTCTTTTCCATCAGGAAACAAATTTTGTGTGATATAGATGATAAAGCACCTTTTATGATGTGCTGCGCGAGTGAACATATCTGTAACATCTTTGGAATTCCTGCTTTCTTTTAATAAATCATCCAATATAACAACATCATTAGACTGAAGTTTATCCACTGGAATAATTCCTTCATGTCGAATAAAGTACATAAACAACTCCCTTATTTTATCCAATAAATTCAGCGTGAAACAGTTTTACCTGCATGAGATGGACCTGATACAGTCAGAACTTTATCGCATTGAAGTCTGAAATCCATTAAAATACTTTGAAATTCAACATTTGCATAATTAACGTCTAGAGCCAAAGATCTTACCCAATAGGTTACCCACGACAGGAGCTAACATCGGAAGTATTGCTGAAAGGAAACCACCCTTTTGTGTTAGAGTTTTCCTCTTTCTTTGAAGGGTGACTTTAGGATTGGAGATGAAACGCAATTTTGTAGCATATCGCTTAAGTAACTTTCGTTGTTTTGGTGCTAATTTCTTCGTCCTCAACTTCCTAACATGAGAAATAATTTCACGAATGAATTTACCGTTAGCATGTCGTATAGCATTGTATCGCTGATTTGCTTTCATTCGTCGGAGAGCTTGAATGGCTGAAGAAAACTTTGAAGACTTTTGACTTTTACGTTTCGTCATTTTACGTTTCGCCATTTTCCGTGTTAGTCTTTGCTAAAACCTATCTTTACCACATTTGCATAGGTACTAACTATTGCGGCATAAGTGACACTCGAAATGAGCAATATCACAGTGGTTACATTTGCAAAGTTGAATGCAATTACGTATGAAACAGCGTTGACAAAAAGCATGCTTACATCTCTTGAAGATGCGCTTTTCATTTCCATCCTTTCGCTTACATACATCACAACACATAGTTTCACCGTTACTGATGTCTATAGCAAGTCTTTTTGAAGATATGAATTTGCTAGCCTTTTCTAAATAATAGACGCATGTACAGAAGGAATATACTTCGAGAGTGAGCAGACATAGCTCGAAAACCAGTTGTGCTACAATCAAGTACCACTGCATTTTCAATTTTTCTTTATGGAAAGTTGAATGTGAATATCTGAAATCGCTTCAATCACTAGACTGCTACCATGATGGTTAAATGCGTTAAGACGTTCAGCAATTTTTATCATATGTCTTTTAAAAAATTCTTGGGGGTGATCTACCACTTCCATTGAATAAGAAGCAATATGGAAAGAGCGACTTTCCACCTCTTCCTTTCCAAAATGACTAAACTTAATTTTCGCAACTAATCGCGCCATGATAATGCTATCAGAGAATGTATTCATTAACTCTAGAAATAGAGTGCTAGCATCATCGACCACTGCTTCGATTTCGGTCTCATCTTTATGAAAATTTATCACATAATCTTGAACAGCTCCTTTTAAACTTTGCCTATGAAAATGTTATGTTCCGCAGTCATTTGAGAAAGACATGATCGCCCTTTATCTAACCCATCCATTGCATGAAAACAACTCTTCTCATAGTAACATTTATTGAATAATAGTAACAAGCATGCATTATAAATCAATGGTTTGAAAGGGATAAAATAGATACAGCTGGTAACTATCATACAGCGAGCAATGATAACCATACAGGACTTTGGCAGTGTTGAGGTAAGGAGGAAAGTAGCATTGGTTATGAACGTAGCTACTACAACGAACAGACAAAATAGGAACACACAAATCCTTAAAACGTTTCGTGACTTCATGATAATGTTGATTCACTCTACTATCCCAAGGTGGGAGCAAAATGTCATCAATGATTAGATTGGGAAATACTTTCCTCTCCTTACCAGGATTATTACAAAAGATGCGTATAACATTGAAAGCAGCTAACCATCGTTTAAAGTCAATAAGAAGAGCAGTCTCACAAGAAAAGCCATAGTCTTGCAAATATTTCAGATTAAGTCCATGAATGTGTTTTCTCGTCCATTGATCAACATTGGGATGGGATCGCAGTTGGCATGTTGATGATAGACATTAACAATCTGATATGTCCAATTGTTCATAGCAATAGCACTGAGCTCCTGTACAGGTTCACCCTAACAATCCATAGAAATGATGATAGAAGCCTAAAACGGAAATTTATACATCTAAGGAAACGTTCTATAACATATTACAAAATGAAGAATTACATCGATGCTTTTCACGAAAAAATACACAAATGATATGATGGCAACGAAGAAGTAAAATGTATCTAATAAGACCACGTCTACGACACTCAAAGCACATAAGCGAATTGTCATAGGGTAGAGTTAGGAAAGGACTAGTAATTCTCCTTCTTTGATTTGCGTTTTGAGGCAGCGTTCTTCTCCGACTTGCGCTTCGTACCACTGCTGTTAAGGATTTGATCAATTATGTCGTCCACGTTGGGTGGTTTTGGAACATATAGGATGGATTCCATATGCATGGAGAGAGAGGCTATCTTATTATCCTTGTGTCGACCATAATATAGCCCTTTCACTTTGAAAAGGATATCCCAAGTACCTTCTCCGAGCTCATCACATCTGATGGGTATTGAATGATCTCCCTCCTTCTTATAGTAAGTACACCAATGTGATACCGGTAGGCAAATGTGATTACCATCCCAAATCTTTCTATAGGGAGTATCTTTGTCATCTCTAGCCTTCCACTCTTGAGCAAGAGGAGTAGGAATGTCCATATTTAATGTCACGTACTCCTCAATAATATCAAGTTGGCAGCGAATGTACGGACTCACGGGGATCAGTATGTAGTCCCCATACTGATTGTGCATTATCTTGACATCCGTGGAAGGGAGCATTCCCGTTTGGAGTACTACGCCATGATCGTCATAACGCAAGACTTGTTTAAATTTGCACTGTAGCAGTGTAGGATTATGTACCTTGGTTGTTTCTTCCACTGGCCTCAGTTGCAGATGATCTGATCGTAGCGAACCTTGTAACGTTTGACCGCCATTTTGTCCTACTAGTGCAGCAGATGGAGTAGATGCCTGAAAATGAAAAAGATTGTATTAAGTTTACGTTCAAGGGAGGAGAGGGAGGGAAGTAGCGACTTACCATTTTAGTTGGATAATAGAATAGAGAGAGAGAGAAAATAGGCGTCCGTCACTCGTGTGATTCAATGATGGAATGATTCTCACTGTGGAAGGCTCGCTATTTATATAGAAATGCTTGATTCTCATTGGATGACGATCCTCATTGGACAATACCATCAAGCTGATTCCAAATCTGGCCTCCGTTTACCAATCCGAGCCTTCATTCGCCCGCTGGAGCTGTTTCTTGGGAAATTCTAACTCTGTCGTTTTTCGCCAATCTCCCAAAATCTTAAATGGCGTCTCACATCTAAACGAAGACAGACATGAACAAGCCGTTTCTTTCACTGAATTTGTCTCACTCTTAGCTTTCAAACGAGCTATTTCACGACTTTCTAAGATCTCTAGAACCAAAGTTGGAAGATCGGTGCCGAAGGGGGGGGGAGGTCGGTGAAATTTGATGGAAACTGTTGTGGTAAAGGTCCCAAGTTGAAATGCGACACTTTGGAAAATTTTCAAAATTTTGCCCATACAAAGCCACTCTGACACTTAAGATTTTTTCAGGTGAGCTCCGACCTAAAATCTTGTAGCAGCTCTAACTTTTGAACGACTGGTCCGATTGACTCGCGACAAAAATGGCGTCGAGCAGTTTTTTCTCCTCTTTCAAACGAGTAGCTGTAAGACAAAATCCGTCCACTAGAACCAAAGTTAGAAGATTGCTGTCGGGGGGGGGGTCAGTGAAATTTGATGAAACAAACTTTGGTCAAGGTCCCAGGTCGAAATGACACACTTTGGAAAATTTTCAAAATTTTACCCATGCAAAGCCACTCTGACACTTAGGATTTTTTCAGGTGAGCTACGACATTCCACCCTCCCAACCTGGCCGGCACACCACGCCAACCTGGCCGGCACACCACGCCAACCTGGAGAGCGCATCACATACCACCTCGCGCTACGACGGCCGGCCAGAGGGGGGGACGTCAGACTCGAAGCAACACGGCGGCAAACCACGACCGACTCGACTGACAGGAGGGGGGGACGTCAGACTCGAAGCAACACGGCGGCTCACCACGACCGACTCGACTGACAGGAGGGGGGGGGACGTCAGCGACGGCGGCCATCTTGCGCGGTCCAGTGGTGGAGTTTTACTTACTACTCATGCACTTACTCATTTGAAGAGTGCGAAATCGTCTGAAGGTGATGGTATATCGAACCGCATTTTGAAGGAAGGTGCTCATTGGTTAGCCTCTCCACTACATCGCATTTTTGAAATTTCCATCAGGGAGCATAAATTTCCTTCGTGTTGGAAGTTAGCCGACATCGTTCCCGTCCCGAAATGCAAGAGACCTGAACTAAATGATTTCCGTCCAATTTCCTTAACATCTTCAATGAGCAAAATTTTTGAGAAACTTAACTTAAAGTCATCGTATGCACAGCTTGCTCCCCTTTTTGGACCGAACCAATTTGCGTTTAGACAATATGGATCGACTGATGGTGCTTTCATCAGAATGCATGACAGTATCACTGAGTACACGATTCAACTGATGTTCTGGCAGTGAGACTGACATGCCTTGATTTAAAGAAGGCATTTGATAAAGTTCTGCCAAATGTTTTGCTAAACAGACTTGTTGAGGGAGGTGTAAGTGGTGGTTTCATAACATGGTTGAAAAGTTATTTGACGGAGAGATTGATTCGCATTAAAATCAACCGTTCATTTGGCCCCACTTTCAATGTTCCTTCAGGAATCCCACAGGGGTCAGTATTAGGTCCTGTGCTATTTGCTGTACTCATGGGCTCGCTCTCAGTTTCACCATCGTCAACCGTTGTCATATATGTTGATGATGTAAGCTTGATTGAACCGATTTTTAAAAACGACACATCTTGTGATAATTTAACGGATATTTTCGCTCGGATTCGTCAAAATCATGTGACTCTAAATTTGCGTAAATTCAAGCAAATGGTATTCCGATGTGGCTCTCCTTGTTCATGTATGGCTTTCTATCCTGACATTGAGGTTGTAAGTGAATGCAAGATACTTGGAGTGATTTGGAATGACAAGCTGAAATGGAATTCACATGTTGATGCTGTATTGAGAACCTCCTCGCAGCGTTTATATACAATGCGTCTTTTGAAACCTTTATCACGAGCCCAATTAGTGAATGCATATAACCCCATAATTTTGTCCCTACTCTTATATGCTGCTTCCTTGTTAGCATGGCTACCAAATTCACCAGAAATAGACCTTGAAAAGTTTCATCAACGTAGTCATGTCATTATTTGTGGGAAGCATTGTAAATGTGACGATTTCCTTCTTTTTCCTCATTAAGAAAAAATCGTTCAATTGATTATTTCAGAAAATGTGAAGATTTCGAAGTACATCCTCTTTACGGCTTTGTGCCGTCTCGCATGCAACGCAGTGTCCATTTATGTTTACCTGAAGTGAGCTCAGCGCGCAGACTGCGTTTTTTCCAATTATGTCTCGCTTATGATTAACAATATTACGTGTACTTGAATTTTTGCTTTTAAATGCTGCTGTATATCTTTAAATGTTACCTTTTTTATTTTCTCTGTGTCAATAATTAGAGTGTCCTGATTATCATTGGTACAAATATGCGCTTACTTACTTACTTACTTTATCAATTTGAGCAAAATGTGTATCTGCATCAAATAGCTGGATTTAGAAAACACCTCTTTATGTGTTAAAAGAGTAATTCTCTTCGTGATCCTGAAAGCGACATAGTCTATCAAAACTTTTTGAGACTTAATGATTACTTCCATATTTGGATTCTTAGATAGATATTTCATAACTAAGCCTAGTTAATTTCAATGACATAATGCATACAAAATTGTTTTTACCTCTCTTGCTGCAGAGCTGGGATGTCCGATGATGCAGAATATGCCAAAAGTATATTTCTAGACAGAAAGAGCATTTCTCAATATTAATCGGATTTTGTAAATTTCCTTGCCGTAAGAGGGCAATGCTTGAAACTTTTTGCTGTCAAGTCAGTCTATTGGGTATATCATGATTTCAATCAAATGAAAGTTTTGCATTATTCCCTGCCGAAACATTTTGTTCTGCTGTTTGTTCGGACGAAAAATATTTGAAATGTGATCACACCTTAAGATTATTACTGACAAATTGAAAAATGAGAATATAGTGGACGACTCAATGACATAATGTAACTCTAAAGTGCAAATCAAGCTATATCTGGTGGTCGAAGACCATCATCTAGAAACTTTATTTCTTAAAAAATGGCATTCGGCTAATACCGAAAGCATCGCACATTACTCCAATAAAGATTTATTGTATTTCATAAACTTAATATTTCATGTGTGACATTTCAGCATGTGTACATGCCATCTTCAGGTGAACACGATTTGACGAAAACAATCATTTAAATATAAAATCAGGGAGATATCGGATAAAGATCACTATTTAGAGTACACATAAGAGACAATTTTATACGTGCTCTACTTAGTTTAATTTGTTCGTTTTAATATCACTCTACTGATAAAAAATTCTGTTTTTGTAAAATCCATTCTACAGAGCTGATCATAAAAAAACGGACAACATAAATTTCGCTGAAGTTCAATCGATTCTCATGCCCTCCAATCGCATCGCTCAACAACGTGCCATACATCATTCGAGAGCTTGCATTCTTTTACATTTCCGCAAAAGTAAACAAACACATTGTAAGATGAACGAATGTTCAAAACAAGACAATTAGCGGAGGCAAGTCTTTGTTCCCTCAAAGCGGCTGCCGATTGTTTACTTTCATTGCTTGCGTACTTTTCGGAAATGAGAAAAAATATTGAGGAAGCTTGAAAAAGAACTATTGGACTTATATGAATATAACTTGCATATTCGTACTCCTCACATCGCAAGGGTTTTGAAGATACCAAACATGAACACTTTTGATGAAAGAGTGAGAACACAACATTTTCAATCAAAAAGGTCATGATTTTGAGATAACTTCACGAAATCACTGAATTTTTATTAGTTCACTGATTTTGATGACCAGTATATCAAAAGTAAGCTCAGAAAACACTAGTTCTCTCCGTCCCTGATTCATTATCATACTCAAATGCTTTCATTTTCAAAATAGGGATTTATAAATTGAGGGATTCTCATATATTAATCACTGCTCAGCAAATCCAGCGATTGGAAGTCATGAGAACCGATTGAACTTCAGGGAAATTTATGTGGTCCGTTTTTTTATGATCAGCTATAAATACGTGCGTCTCTAATGCGTGCTATCCAACATTCTATTGAACAAATGAAAGCATTGATTACCTGAAGAATGAACAGGGAAGCTCCATGAATCTTTGCCTGAATCTGTGAATAGTTGTAATTAGTTTTATTGTTTTATTGTATTCCACCGCTTTACTGATTTCACTGTCTGACATGACGAAGAGACTAGACGAGGTGACGCCATATTTTTTCTTTGTTAAATGAAAAGTGATCATCATCGTCCGATTTCTTTCTGATTTTATATCTAAATGATTGCTTGTGTCAAATCGTGTTGTCCACCTCAAGATGACATGTGCACAGGCTGAAACACGTATTGCATTAAAATCAATTCGGTTTAGTTTATAGAATATAATTATGGACATCTTTCATCCTTATATGTATGTAACGCATGATTCATCATATTCAGATATAAATACTTTCAAACCGTTGATGGCTTTAATTACACATTAACATCACTATGTGGATGGATAAGGAGTAATGCCTTGCTGTCGATCCTTTAGAGCCACGATACGAGACGTGCAGACCGACATTCATGTTGATCTCTCTCTCTCTTTCGTTAGTAATTTTTTCCTTTTTTAGAGTGCAGGGGACATGAAATCTTAGGTACGCTAGATGCATTTTACTTTATATTAGTTGATAATTTGAAACTATGAGAACAAATAAATGGTGGTTTCAAAAATTGATCTACAAAAATGTCAAAACCATATGTCCTCTAACTTCAGGCTCGCTTTCATTTCACTCCAACTAAAAAAATTTACAAAGCGTGAATGTCCGACCCCAAATATGAAGTAGTATTAACCCGAAATTTTCTCATTCAACCCATATCCGAACCAGAAACAATTTAGTAAACCCTCACACCTCCCGACTGTTTATCATGGTAAAATTCATGCCAAGCATTCATGCAGTGAGCATACTCAGTGTAAAAGAACAAGCATCATAACTACATAACCGCCATTATACTGCATATAAATAGATGAGTTAGCATGTTCAAGCAAAAAAGAGAGGAATTCTGAAATTCATTTAAAATTTTCCCTCTTGGTTCATGAGTTATAATTAGCATTAAACGCAGGCATATTTAATGCGTTAAGAAATTAAACTGTTTTGCATCACATTCGAAAAATTGTCATTAGCACACTAAGTTCGAACTCTCCTTAGATGCTGTATCGTGAATAATGTCGATGGACTATTGAGTTTGACCTAATTAATAGTCAATGGAATTTTGAAATCTGATTCTGATGATGTCTGGCTTGTATGCTAATATCGAGCATTTTCGTATTCGAATTTGACACAAAACACCGACAGTGATCGTGAAGAAAGCCGGATTTCATGCAGGTAATAGAAAAGGAATTTACTACTGTTGTATGTACTAGTAATCACTATCAAAAAATTATGTCAGCCAAAGTTATTCGAAATATCGAAGGCTTAGCCAGAGGCACAGTGTGACCGAAATAATTGGCGGCGCACGATATCTTGAACTGTGTATGGCCGAATGTATAGAACCCTTCGGCTCATGATGTGATTACGGAAAGTGTCAATTGTGTTTAAGCACATCATGAACACACGCCCATCCGATTTACATTTTAATCACTTAATGTTTTGCTCATTCGTTATTATCAAGTGAAAAATTTTCATGTTGTCTAAAGGTTACATCATCCAATAATCCAACACCCCAATATTTCTGTATCGGAGCCTGCTCATTGTAACGGGCTTTCTGCGAGTCTGCGAACCCGAGCAGATGGCGAACCTGCACACAATCCGATCTGAGTCCCTGAATGTCAACTTTGCTGAATTGTTTCAGGTTCAGATAAAGGTATGAGTTCTCTCACAATGTCAGACATTTACGCTTTCTTGTAGAAATTCTTGTAGAGTCTCAATCATTATTCTTAATGAAGTTTTCAAATATGCCTTCAGGCATAAGTTAAGCGCAAGAGAACCGTAGACCGGAGAATGCCAATATTTGTTGTCTAAGAGTTTGTAGGCCTATAGCCTTAGAATACTAAAATACTCGACATTCATGTGAATAGACATCATAAAATTTACATTGTGACTAAGTTGTGAATTGAACATGTTAAACTGTGTGATGTAGTACAGCTGAAAACTAACCGACGCATAGTGACTAAAAATGGCCTAAATGACAAAAAATACTATGATGGAACGTACGATCAAATTTATCCTGCATGTTATGCATAATACTCATTGTGAAAGTGCAATAAGAACAATAAGCTGTCGATATCACTTGGAGATGACTTCTGCCTTCACTCACATTCCTTTTGAACCGTCAGCGTGGCCTTGTGAAGAAGGTGCGATCTCGTCTCCACCGCGGACTTCGGCTCGATTCCTACGTCGGGCGAGTACGGTCGGGGAATCAAGGTTGTTGGTTTTGCAGTGGTCCTCCATGACCCTCTTAAAACCAAACCGCCCGACCTACATGCTTTTGTGACTTTTAGTTTTTTCGTATTTTTAAAATTTCGCTAAACATCGTTGGATTAGGAGCACTGGGATATCAAATTTGTGACCTATTTTGAAAGTACTTTTAGAAAGTCTGATTTTTGGCACTGTTGTAGAGATTTTGTATGCTATCTGTCATCGCTATTCAATTTGAGTACACTATTTTTTAAATATAAGTCTATGAGTCACATCATGATCATCGATTGTGCTCATAGAGATAAATTGCCTTGCCTACGTGTTTGGGTCTAGAGATGACTTTCCTTAATATTTATGGTCACGTCCAGAACCACTGTCGAGAGGCAAGAAGATCAATTTCCTATTGAACACAATTCAAATTGCGAGGATTATTATGCACTCTAGACGAACTCACACGCAGATATAATTCATTCTAAATGAGTCTATCTCTATGATTGTACCATACACATCGAACACTGAGCACTGGAAATTCATTTCCAATCTTGATGCTGCATATAAAAAATCAGTAATGGTACAAGCATTTGTCTTCCTTATTCATTTCAATCTTTGGAGATCAGCAAGTCGTTCTTTATTAATCACATTTGAAGCTACCATTTCACAGATGCATTATTATAATTACATTATTAGTTGCATTCCTTGCGC
Source organism: Prostheceraeus crozeri (assembly GCA_907163375.1). NCBI lineage: Eukaryota > Metazoa > Platyhelminthes > Polycladida > Euryleptidae > Prostheceraeus > Prostheceraeus crozeri. The sequence continues at coordinate 301,330 of CAJQUW010008438.1, read as the reverse complement.
AAATCAATCAATCCTATCGACCTCTTTTTGTACTCAGAAGTAACTTGCAAGCAAAGTCTCCAGTCGTGCAACGTGATTTTAAATTTTGAATTGCTAATTTTAGTTCACAGATGAGTGAGTTATAGAAAATTAATGCATACTTTAGCAAGCTCTAGAAAGATAGGGATGCAAATCACCTCTCATGGAACCTCGATGAGGTTCAAAGACCGGTATGGATAGCTCACTAAGATGGAGGAAGTTTCAATTCACCACAGGATGCACCACTTGGGCCGCACCGGCGGCCGATGTTGTCAAAACCGGTCGGGGCTAAGGCGTTGTCTCTGTAACCTGCTAGTTAAGGCTGGCAGCAGGTCAACTTAGACCGTTGGACATCATTCGATTTCTCGATTTCTATATTGCATAGGTGCGGTAGCTCTGTCGGTACTCCGGATAAGCTAGAGTTCCCAATGAAGCGCACAGGTGCACATTTTTATCAATTTATACATAAAATAGAATTCAGTAAATTGATTAACCTTGTTCTTGCTCGGAAGAGAATTAGGAACGGAGCCCTTCTTCCATGTGGCCGAACTGTTATTTATACCACTCTCATTCTTTTTGTACTGATCATTTAGCAAGATTTGCCTATTTTAAAAGTCATAGGTTTGATCCAACCAACGTTTGAACCAGTTCTTCCGGACGGAGATCGAACACTATCGGCAAGGCCACTCTCACAAGGCCACAGCGCCGGCAGACAATCCGATGGGATTTTCTATCCAACTTGATCTTCAATCAAGCAAATATGCAATAATCCGCTATTTGCACGCATGGAAAAACTGAGGAGTCATACGCGTGATAATTGATTTAAGATATGGAATAACTTTACGATAGAAAGGTTGAGAATGTAGAAGTTCACATGGACCAGAAAATCCTGCATGTAAAGACTTCAAAAACTGCATGTAAGTTAAAAACGTCGAATTGTCGAAGTGCCCTCACTGCTGCCAAGCTAACTATGAGAACTTCGTAGCATTATGAAGGTTAAACTTCAGCTGAAATCAGAATCCTTAAACAAGAAGCAGCCGAGAATTCAGCAAAAGACTGATTACCTAAACTTATTAATGCACTTACAATTACTTATGTCTTTCAGCATTTTCCTTTAAAAGCGGAAAAACAATGTTAAATAATTTGCAAATTTTTCAAAGTATGGTCATGAAATTTGATATGCATGTACTCCATAAAGTAGAAATATACATGGAATTAGTTCGATTCTCTCCGAAAATATTCCTTTTTAAAGAAAGGAAAAAAAAGAATTTTTTAAAAACTTATTATTTTTTATCGTCTAGAGCTAGGCGAATCAGCTATGAAAATCAGATAGTCAGTAAAAATTAAATAGCTCAATGAAGAACATGTCCTGTCTATACCTATAAAGCATAGAAATCTGTTGTCTCTCATACATGGTTTCTATGAACACCATAACCGTTGAAAGAAACTTCGTAAACTTCATTGATTGCGCACACCGTCTGACCACGCATTTTATTTCAAACCGAAGTAAGATGAGCGAGCGGTTGACCATTACAGAGCGTGCGCAAGTTGCTGCACGATACGAATTCTGGAACTCAGTGATAGCTGTGCAAAGGTGCTGGACCACTGGAGGCGTTCGGGGTTAAAGAGAAGAATGAGCCAGAGATAATCAAAAATTCTCATAAGAAGCTGACGACCACTGGGCCTGCTACAGATCCATAGAAATGGACGTCCATCAACGTCATATTGTGAGGAAAATGTGACACCTGTTCGGGAAATGCTTTCAAGGAGTTCTCAGAACTCCAGACGTGATGCTTGTGAAAGCGGACTAGCAAGGCACACGCTGCGTTCCGTATTACACAAAGAGTTAAAGTTTCGCCCTTGGTAACCATCATGTTGTGCAAGAGCTGACTCCTGAAGACTGTGACCGTAGAGTGGAGTTAGCCGAGACAATGCTAGATTGGCTTGACCAATGACTAAAAATGTTGGAGAACATTCTCTGGAGTGATGAACTCGCATTCCATGTGGGCGGAATGGTCAATCGCTATGATTGCTATTATTGGGCAGAGCAAGATCCCCAAATCTCAATGAAGAAGACACAAGGTCAACCAAAGGTGACAGTGTGGTGCGGAATGACGGCCGATAGACTGGTCGGCCCATATTTTTGCATGACACGATGAACAGCGAGTGCTATCTGACAATGCTACAAGAATAAGTTTGGCCCATTGTATCAGGGAAGGAAAACATACGCGAACTTGCTTTCATGCAAGACGGACGCCACCACACTTCGCGCGTAGTGGGTTGGACGACGACCATTTCCCTCGAAGATGGTTAGGAAGAAGAGGACCACATGAGTGGCCAGATCGGAGTCCCGATAAACAAAACGAGTGGCGGCCAGTTGTCCAATTTTCATGCTGTCATTACATGACAAAAGATCAAAACTTTTTCAAAGAGCAAAATTAATGTTGTGTTAGAACCCTACACTGTTACAAACTTATCTTTTTACGCATGACGGATATTCGTAAGTATACCGGTGTGTCGAACGGAGTAAGTGCTCGTGCGTATGACGAATCGAGGTTAAGGAGAGTAATGAAGACCTTTCCAGCTATGTTCGATCTATCTCGTACCTTGTCGGCTTAATGGAGTGTCCATGTAGCCTATGTATGCATGCATTCATTGTAGCACATAAGGGACTTTCAGGGTGGTGAAAGGCTGCTACTACAGTAATGATCATAAAAAGTAGACAACCTAAATTTTGTCTGACTTTGATGCGGTATTGTCATTGGCCGTGGGTGAATTGGGCTAGATTTTTATTACTCTGGGTCCCATTTCGCACATTCGGCACATCTTTTAACTCCGCACACTGGGGTGCATCTTTAAACTATACTCTACATTATCAAAAGCCTGTCTGTTTCGCATGAAGGATACCCATAAATGTCTAAAACTGTTTCATAATCCTCTTGACTAGATATTGTGTCATTTGTGTCTGGAAATGAATTACCTTATTTCTTTACATTTAACTGTTCCAATAAAATATGGAGGATTTGATTGTAAAGAGAGTACTTTCTGTCTTCGAATTCCTCTAATTAACATTCATTCACTTACAGACTTATAAAGCTCAAAGTATCTCTCTATGCAATAGTAATGTATGGTTTGTCTTTGTACTCGTTCTTACTTTGTGAGTACATGGCACTTGATCAAAACTCAGGAATTCGAGAAGAGTTTTGATACTTGGCGAATGATGTTTTGTTGATAGGAAAATAATACGCATTTCTTTCTTTGGAAAACAAGTTAGTTGCAAATGCAACATACTTTCACCGGTCGATTATTTCGTTACGAAAGATGAGTTAGCATGTTTTGTCATATCATCACAATACAAATGTAGAAATCAAAAACGTACACAAAGAATTTTCATTTCCACGCTTTCATCATTGAGTCTGCAATCATCAGGATTGATGATCACAAGAGTGCGCTTACTTCTTTAAAATATATTAATCTTTGCAGTAATTTAATAAAGCTGAACATGACACTTGCAATTAATTGGTTTGAATAACGTGATCAAAAAACTTAGCGAAATACGTTTGAAATATAGTAATAAGATTATATAATAGTATTATAGATATGTACAAGCTAAAATCAATGATATCGCCATTATAAGTGATATGAATTATAATGCTGCTCATTGGTTCTGGTAGGTTGTTTTGGCGATAAAACGATCTTGCCTGCTTCGAGATCTAGTTTGCCTTGTTGAAGCTGTGATAGGTGGCAGCACTTAAACACTTATAGATATTGGCTTGTAGGAGACTGTTATTTTTGGTTGCAGTTTGCAATGAAATTCAATGAGTATGAAACAGTCCGAACAGTAGCGAGGCTCTTGTTCTTGGTCTGATGAAGTGATTCTTTTTCCTAAATCGATGAAAAGTGTCAAGATTCTGCAACACCATAACGGGAGGCTGGTGGTTCGATGTTCAATGAATTCTTCTTGGATATAAAAAGTTTACTACTATACAGTAAATTTACATAAATTTACCTGTGACATATCATTGAAATTAAATAATTATTTTGTTGTTGTGTTAGAATGTTTTCATTGATGCTTCACGTGTCATATTTCTAATCGTTGTAAGTTTTAAATTGCAAATCGGAGACAAAGAAAAACGACACTGTTCCTGAAGACTGCCTGTGTTTGAATACCAAAGTTGTCCTCCTAAGATTTCATATGCTTAGCTCAACGAATCGATAAGCAATGTCGTGAAATGAAACTGAAAACTCGGATTCTAGATCATGATTTTGAGTTTGAATGAAATCCTCGACATCAACGAGTGAAAGACACAATGATATGTGAAACTTTTCTGATTTCAAGTCTCTTATAATCACTTTCATACAATCTATCTATCAACACTCGAATGCTTGTCATACAATCGCTATTTCAATATCATATCGAATTTTGTATCTGCTTGGTTATTTGGTGTTAGCTTAAACGACCTTAGGCTGAAGATGTTTGTATGCAAATTGATTTCCCAGGATTCCAACGTGCGTATAAATATTGAAATCAAAATTATGTCCTTCCTCAACGAGTGAGACAGATTCTCAGGTTGAATCAAAGTTCAAAATATTATGATTTTGCTAGAATTTAGTTAATTACTTTCGGTTTAGATAATTTACAGTTTCTATTTTCACTTATCACTTTCTAAAACTTGATCTTTGACAAGGATTTTTGACTGAGACTTGACTCGTGGCACATACTTCGAATATTTGACAGACAGAAACACGTGCGAGCCAATACTGAGATTTAGATGCATACACATAATTACACAAACAAAAGAACCATCTCGGTTACATAAAATTCTCAAATTATATAACACTATACATATGGAAAAATGCATATTAAAAATATTTCTTAATATAGAAAATAGTGGAAGTAAAGTGAATAAAGTAGAAGTTCTTTCGAATAGAATCTCGCTGTAATTAATAATGCCTCCGCTGGGTGATTCCACCAACTTCACACACGTGATGATGAACTTCACTATTCATTTTCAGCTCTAATTTCAAAGTAAAGTAAAAATATATTTACATGTAGAGAGTATTTCTTAAGCTAGTAAAAGTTTCAGAGCAAAATTCTCAATAATTTTTGGCTTTGTAGACTGCCATTAAAATAGTTGCAGAGACTGCAAAATAATTGCAAATTAATTTCACTGATATTCAAGATATTCATGAAATTAATTAGATTCAATTAAATATTCTCACCGTTACCTTTACAAATGCAATCACGTCTATGTTCACGCATGGCGTAAAAGACATACCGGTACCGTACTGAAATGCCGCAAAATAATTTTCACACCCATTATACTAATGTAGTATCGCGATGGCGTAGAAACAAATTGAAGTTCACGTGAATTGTAAGATGACAAATTATGTATCGGTTAGGTGTCATAACGAAATAATTTTGGAAAGAGCCAATGCATAATACTGATAAATTATTTTTCCCAGCAAATACCGTCGCCAAAGTTCGCTGGCCAATCTTGAGGAGTGAAGGGACTTTGCTGTCATGTACAGCTCAAAATCTTATTTTCAAATCACTAGCATAGTAAAAAGTCTGTATTAAAATGTGGGAAATGAAAGTGCCCCGTTTTTTGTCCACCTGGTTTACTGTGGTTTCTGTGCTGTGAATTTTTGAAATTTAAACGGCACACAACAGCTAATTCCTTTCACGGTTGAAGATAGCCAATGGGGCTATCTCAATGAAGACAATTGCTAAGAAAATCATATTATCATTTTCATGCCCAAGTCATGTGTCGATTTCAATGTCATTGTCCAATTCAAAAATGCTTCACCATGAGTGTAAAAGATCAGCAACAAATGTGACACATCATTGCCACTGCTGTAAAGGTATAGGGTAGCATCTTTCACATTTCGATCAATGACTGTATCGAGAATCTGAGACATAATATGTAGATCATTCGAATAAGAAAAGCTATAAGCCATGATTTTCAACACCGAATTCATTCAGCAAGGACTAAAATTTTGTTCATTGTCTGCTTTCTATCCCTTGTTCCAGTTTAATTTCAAATCTTTATTTGAGTGACATTAGCTTTTGTTTGGTGACTCTTCAACTTACTCTTTCTCAAACCATGCGTTCGTTTGTCTCAATATCTCTTTCATCTCATCTTCAATAAAGAATTGTCTCGTTACAGTTAGAAATTATCGATTACACATCATTTCGTTAGACAACCTTTGTTGTTTCTTCCTGTTCTCTCCCGATTTTTGAGACTCATGCGCAAGCTTTATCGAAGATTTTTGGCCATACAGAAGAGTATGAAGCGCATCTGTAATTCTACGACTGAATTAGCAGAAGAAAGATTTAAATGCATCTCTCCCAACATATCATGATGCATATGAACGTATAAGACGATGTCGGCGTCGATAGGATTCTATTCCCTGTACTATGTTATTGAATGAGCGAATAAAAAGATTAAAACGATTTCCCCACTAAATTGTCTATCAGTATCAGCTTTTGTGGTCAAGTGAGCTTGTGAAAGCTCATGATGGCATGGTAAACTCACACAGTTTGCTGTTTGAATTTCAGGTAACTAGAAATGTGACTCATGACTATTTTACGATTAAGGATTAATATGACGTGTGGACAGAAAGAGTCTTTCATCGCGTCCGGATTGCTATGAAATCCTTCAGATTGCTCTGATCGTCACGACTTCTTCAGATTCAAGCAAATCAAATCATAGCGCGCACTTTTTTCGCACTTCATGTGAAAGTCTCGCAGTTGTTGAAGGGTTTTTAAAAAAGCAAGTGATCGAATAGACGTTAAGCCGCGTGTGGTAACGGTTCCGTTGCGACTGACACAAGTACAGCGAGCCTTGTGGCAAAGTTCGGAAGCAATGTCCAAATTCAGGAAGAAAGACGAAGGTTAAAGACTTTGGATTTTAAGATACAAGGCTCATGCGCATGAAAGAAATGTTAACATCATCCACAAAAATAAAAGTTATTATTGTATTATATTAATTATTCAAATTATATGTAAAAATTAAATATCTAAATATTAACATAAATAACCTGTGACTGCTATACATGTGCCTTCTTAGAATAGTTAACATACAAGCAGATTTTAGTCAAAGACAATTTCATACAGACATTCAACTCTGTTAGAGTTGCCATGACGTTGAAAATTCTGATCCATATCCACGGAAACAGAATTAACTTAATCAACTTAATTTTTTCATTAAGATGGGATGTCTCTCAAGTTCTCGATAATTTAACATCCAGCTGAAGTTGCTTCGCCTGGTTCATGCAGCCTGCATTATATTGCCCACGATATTTGTGAAACATTTGATTATTAACTTGATGCTATTCCTGAATTGATCAATAAAAATGGTCACCAGCCTCACGTGAACTTTTGTAATTGCAACAATATAAGTGCTACAATCCATTGAAAACGAAAGTAGAAGTATCTGGTGTTGCAAATATAAAAAATTCCTTTGAAGTCGCAATTTATATTTATTTTTTATACTCAGATATTACCTTTATTGGAATTAACCGCGCTTGACAGAAAACTTTATGGAAGAAGGTTATGAAAGCTTGTGTAGAAAGGCTAATAATGCCCTATATTCTATCAATCATCTTAGTAGTACAAAAATTCATATGAACACAAAATGTACGATTTAATTGTCATTTTTTAGCAGATAGTGATTGTGCAATGCTTTATATCTTAGGAAAGTGACTGACATTGTAAAATTTCTTAAGTATAGAAAGAATGAAAATGTCTATGGTGCCGTCCAAAGTTTACATTTGTGGTCAAGACATCACTGCTCTAGTCTTATTCCACTCTTGTAATGCATAACTATGTGATGCATGATACTATTATTATAACTATGGTATTAATGGGGAAGGGGAAGATAGGCCCTGAATAAGGGGGGAGTGGTTTAGCCGATTCCAAGTAGGGTTTAGGGAGGAGAAAGGGTCGGCAATCAAGTGGTGAGGTTGTCCTAAGCGGCGTGAGATGGGTACCAGAGGAAGGTGGGGTCTAAGGAAAAACCAGATTGTTCCGTCAGGGGCTCCCTTAAGGTTCGGTGTTGGCGACTATCATCTTTCTTGTTTATATTTCGCACGCAAGCGGTATATAGTTCCAAATCCTTTGGAAAGAAAAATGCATTACGTTTACATTCCACTATGGAAATGGCTTCTTTTATCAAAGTTATAGGTGTTACTTATACCAAAAATTTGTCATGGAGGTTTCATATTGGGAATGTTCACAAAAATACAAATCAAACGTTATTTATAACGCGCAATATGAAGAGCTTCGTCAGGAAACGCGATCCTGTTGTTTTGTGCTACTCATTCTTATCAAGCATCTTCGAATTCTGCAGTTCGCTGTTCATTGGTCTTAATTGGGAAGATTCCAATAGACTGGAAATTATCAGGCATCATTGTCACCGTCTTGTGTGTGGGCGTGATTGCCAGTGTGTTAATTTCAAATACATCAACATGCGCCCACATGTCCCACTAGTCTCACATCTGAAAATAATTCATTTTACTATTAAATGTATTAATGCTCGAATACGCGAAGTTGTTCACATACGGCAGGTAGCATCAATAACTATTGGTGTAGATTATGTCCATTTGTACGCTTGTTTTCTTGTGTAATTAGTTGGCTTATTGCAAAACGATTTGCACATTTTCTGGAAAGATTTTAATAATCCATTTGTTTGCTCAAAGCAGTTATGTAATGAATGATAACTGACAATTATATCAGTCAGGATTGTACTTGCTACTTCAATCATTGCACCAATGTCTATGCCTAATTCAATATTATACAAGTAAAAGCCACGATTAAAATCTATTTGCATACCGTATTTCTTCTAATAATCGCCCAGGGCGATTATCGAATTCGACGCTATGTACATGGGCGATTAATAGAGGTTAGGCGATTATTAGAGGGTGGGCGATTACTCTGTCGAGCTGCATATCAATAACACCAAAAATGCCAATTCATGTGAAATCAAATATTTACGTGCAAACAGGCTAAGATATTCCCATACAGGCCTACCTATGTAGGCCTACATGTATATTAGATAGAAAGAAACCGCGTGTAAACACTATACATGTAATCATAAAAAGCCCCTCACTCAGAAAGAAAAAACGAGACATTCCAAAAATGAATTCTTGTTTCACTTAATTAGATTCATCCGAATCACAATAGGAAATAGAATCATCACTGAGGTAAGTGCTAGAAGCATCGAGATCACAAGTAGCATCAAGATCACATGAGGTGTACTCACTTCGTTTCTTTTGAAGAATCTGCAATCCTTCTTCGTTGCCTAGAACATGGAAGCAATGTAAGACTTCGTCTTCGGATCCATCTGGCTCCAATGTGATTCCGCATTGTTTCATTGATCTTGCAATCTGCTCTTCGGGGATTGAATCCCAACTTTGAGAAATCCAGCCAGCAACGGTAGAGAAAGAGGGCTTCGGGATATTGTCACCGTTGACGGATATGAAATTCTCATATTCCTTTCGTACGTTAACTTTGAAGGATTTGTTCCATGATACGTCGGGAGCCTGTATCAACCCGGTACAACCAGATGGTACAATGGCGTCCATTCGCATCTGCTTCAATACTTTCTTGGTAGCACTTGCTTTGTGGCAGGAGAAGGAATCCCAGATGATACAGCGTCGAGCGAATGCAAATGAACCAATGACACATTTCAAATATTTCTCAGTCATTCCGTCATTCATCCAAGACTTACTGGAATAACCAAAGTGAAGATCTGTCATCGCCTCTAACTCCTTTATGGGTCGCTTCCTGGAATGATGACGAACGGTTTCACTTTCTTGCCACTTGCTCTGGCCGTCAATATTACTGTCAGTCTCATCTTCTCTTTCCCACTTGACAAGATGTGAACCGATTTCTCACCTTTCAAATTGACAGTAGTTTCAGAAACTGGCTCCATCCAAAGAGATAGTTCATCCATGACGTAGATATTGTCATCAATGTACTTTCCACGTTTTCTTACATCCCCGAGATAACATATAGAAGATACAAATTTCTGAATGCATTCCTTGGGGGTTTGTTGAGCAACAGTTGTCCTTTTACGTTGTGAGAATCCGTTTCTCTTCAGGAATTTATCAAGCCAGTTGTGCGAGTTTGATGCATGAAGAAACTGGGCTACCTGGCTCATACATAAGACGTAGCTTCCATAGCTACCGCATAGGCGCAACTAATATCAGTTGGCAGACTGAAATGAGTGGTTATTAGAAACTGGGCGATTATTAGAGGTTGGGCGATTATTAGAGGCTGGGCGATTATCGAATACGACGATATTTACAGGGGTGCTTATTGGAGGTTGGGCGATTATTAGAAGAAACACGGTATGTACAATGTACATGTACTTGAAATGTAATGATGGATAAACCTACATTTGCATCCCTGATTGTGGTGAATCTGGATGGCTTTCGGGGTGTAGGGAGGCCATCTGTAAATTCCAATATGTCTCTCTGTATCTCTGTGTTTTTTTCTGTCTGTCTGTATATTCACCACTGAGGAAGGTCGAGAGACTGAAATATATTCGGAGCCTGGATCAGTGTTGATTTGAAGTATTTCTTTTGCAGGAGTAGACGTGTCACACTCGTCTTTCGAATAGAAGGCGCTTAACTTTAAGTTGATTGAGTCATGATGTGCTATTCTAGCAGTTACAAACTTGCAATTAGTCGTTAGAACGTCTTAGCCTAATACATAAGTGCTATTCTATTTTAGCACAACATTTTACAACATACTGTAGTTTTGTAATTCATATTGTTGACTAATTTATAGATTATTTTATGACTTTGCATGCGTCCCCATATTTTCCTATCTGCTTCCTTTATTTTCGTCGCAGTGGTTGCAGTGAATTCTTGGAGTGAACGCATTCAATGACTGCGACCACTGAGATGATAAATTAGCCTTCGCTCAGTCTACTGCGAAAATTCTTCGTCAGCCAGTGTGAATCAGTCACAACAGGCTTTCAAGTCTGTCCATTGAAATGAACAAATTCCCTCCTGTCTTATTATAGATATCTCCTTGGCCTCAACACTGATTGAATTATGATTCCCAGATATTGCCCTAGTTATATCACCTAATAAATAGGAATACGATCTGAATTAATTGAGGCATTAATTCAGACCGCATTCCTTTATTACTGCCCTAAAAATCCATGATATAATGCTACATTACAAGCTTCGCAAATCAATGGAGCATTATAATACGGAAAGGACAAACACTCCAAACCGTGATGTGATATAGACTGATGATTGTCACTTTGCATGAGCTATGTGTGAGTACAGCAATCAATAGAGGATCACGATAGTCTCAACTCTGTTTATGAAAACTCATTACTTTGTTTGGCATTTTCTGATCATGACATCGCATTTGTTGAATTTTTCATTTCATCAGAACTCAGCAGCAGACAGGAGCTTCGTGACGACGTTGTTACACATCGAGATCAGACAAATATTCGTCTTTATATAGACACAAGCAATAATGGTTGATTTTTTCTTTTTTATTGACTGGAGCAGGCTGTCCAGTCATTCTATCACTGTTCTTAAATGACTCATTGTCTTCATAAGATATAAATCTTCAAAGGTTTCTGACACGAATGATCATCCAACAACTCAATCAATTTTTCTCCCGAATACTGTTCAGCAGATACATTTCCCGATAGAATTCAGGAAGTGTGAGATTTATGCGAATGACTTGAAGCCTATACAGCAAGAAGGTTTTGCATCTATTACTTAAAAACAAGCCTTGCATTTGTGTACAGTGAATATAGGATGCGTGCCCGGTCAGTACCTACGCATTTTCAATTTAGATCTTGCAGAATCTTCCATTTCAACTCAATCACTATAATTTGTGTTTTAAAATTATTTCAAAAGTACAATCATGATGCAGAATGATATTTGCAATTAGCAAGTTAGTGAAATTTCGACGGCTATTCATTAAATGTCACTTCAAACATTCTTCTGACATGTCGCCTAAGTCAGTGCGCGTGTAATAATTCTGCTTTTTGCAAACACAAAGCAAATAGAATAATTAAATACTGAGTTTCATCCTCAGCTGAAAAATGGTAACGGACCTGAATAGCTGCCATTTCATCCAATATCAACTTCATGAAATAAGCCTGCTGATGATGCAACTTTTTGATGTAGAATGTTAAAATCTATAGAAATACTAGTCACTAAAGTCTCCAGACAAAAGATCATCCGTCGATATCAAGCCACTTAAGAGCGTAAACATGACATTTTTGATTAAATTTCGGCCACTTTTAGCCAGAATTTCGCATACATCACCGATCAGTAGTTTTGTTAGTACGATAATGGCACATACATGTACATGTGATAGTGATACCGAAGACGCTCCATTGCAAAAAGTATGAACTTTACTTACTTACTACTTAGTTTAGTACTTAATCAGATAAAAAAAGAAAAATCTTGCTTTTGCAAGAGATTTCAATCTGCTTCCCATTACATTGTGTAGTCTTTGATCATGTCTGACAAGGAGAGAAGCCGGTAAGAAAGCCGGTAGACGCGCAGATTATCAGCAGCCATAGGGTGTACATCATTCTGTGGAAGTCTCATTTTTGATCTCGCTCCTGCGCATACTCGTTCTGGCGGCTGGACTATACTTAGTAGATTTCAGAAAATATTTTCCGTCTGTCTAACCTTCATTGTGTGTGATATCTTTTCCTTTTGTTTCATGCAATTGATTCTTTGATGATTGTCATACATGTTTAAATACTTAGCTATTAACTAAGCCAAATAATGGAATGCACTAGCAAATGTAAAAATGAAAACAAAGATTCCAGATCTATCAGCATTTGATAATCTATGGTTGGAGCTCAAATATAGGCCTATGCAATTAAATTAAAGTCTTAGGTGTGAAATCGTACTTTATTTTTGTCATTCGTTAGGTCCATTCATCGACTGTCTAAGTTCTTTTACTGGTCATAACTTTTCTTACTGGCCTAAAAGCTATGTGTCATCTTCACGCCTGATTAATCTGGACATGTCGCGTCATCGTACTTTCGAAAAACGAAGCTTTATTGACCACTTTAGTAGAGGAGGAAAGCCCGAAGTCTCAAAATATTTTTATTGATCTTGAACATTTTGCCACAAAGTTTGCATCTTGAAAGAGCAAATCGAGTATTTTCAAATGTCGTAAAATGTCTTATCGCTGTATTAAAGCGCTATGATTGCTATGTGAGAATACATATCTGTCCATGACCATAAGATAAAGACGTTGAAGGACAATTTTGTTGGTCTAAGAGGATCTTAAGTTAGTCAAAGTAGTAAGAAATTGAAAAGGCCTTTGCCTGAAATTTTGAAACAACTTCCGCGAGAAAACTCCAAGGAATCTCACATCATATTTGAATCAATGAAGAAAAATGTAATAGAAAATTAAGTACATAATTGAAACAGAACAGCTAACGTACGCGTATTAAGTCCACGTGAGACCAACTAAAATTTTATTGCGGAAATTCTGTGTTTGTGAAAGACAGGAAAATAAAAGATTTCACTGAGAAATCTTTAATTGGTAAGGTTGTGATCTCCATTAATGCTCCACATAAATAGTCATTAATAGACCGAAATTTGCAAGATAGAGTTAGTAAATAGTGTAAAATCTGTGAGTGCAAGCTAATGAGCTGATGAGCTAGAACACAAGCCAAACTTTCCTTTATCTGAATTTCTACTAGTGTTTCTAAAGTGCAAAAAATGACAGTACTGCACCGTCCCTCACCTTCAAAGGTAGATCGCACCCAGGTTGTCCCAGAATTAAGGAAAGATGTGATTTATCACTCAAACCTGTTGCTATTGTTTAGTTCCTTCAAAATACGATCAGAATTGTTGATTGGATAATTTATTTTTGTACTATTTCAAAAAAGTATATCAACATGTATAATTTGACTGACCACCAATACTTCAACTGACCATCCTAAATTTGATGTATCAGTAGACTTTTTTACATTCTGTCATTAGTTGATAGCCAGATCATGTTTCATCTAATTTATAGCTTTTTTTATCTTTTCAAAAGTCGGAATGCTGTTGATGTGATTGCGCAATTGATTTTAAACTTGAATCGCAATCTGTCTGCATGTGACTGTCGATCAATAAATGGATTTCATCTTCTGCAGGGCAACATTAGGCCTATTAGAAAGTGCCCTTCATTCCCTGACACGGTCGGATGAAGAGCTCTGCATTTGTATGGCGGCATTTCCTGCACCGCAGTCGGATTGAATTCGCAAAAGCCAACAAATTAGGCTATCTGACATAATCTTTACATCTGCGGAGTCTGAGCTCAGTTTGGCTCAATATGTTCCTATAAACATGCTCCATTGAAGGTTGAGCAGTCTGGTATTGCTGTGAGCTATGCTCACAAACCCTCACATAAAATGCCAACATCGTAAGAAATTTTCTCTACCAGACTTTGTCAACAAATCGAGTGATTTAAAGGGTAGGCCTATGTGAGATCGTTTGACTATCAATGTTCCCTGATATAATTCTGTTAGATAACTGATTTTGGGATGCTTTTATGACTCGGATGCGCCTCAGATATGCATCCACAATTTGGAAGACTTGAAACAACGAAAAATGAAGGAGTTCTCGCAATTCCCTGACGATCAAGGGATGTTAGCCGCAGTCAGTTGTTTGTGGCGACATGACCTCTCTATTCAAGATGCTAAAGGTGGACATCAATTTATGTGGCCTAATGATCGAGTACAATCATGATAAGAGCACATTTATGCGTAATATGGAAGCTAAATAGTGATTTTATCACAGACTTATGACAGTTATTGATGCGTAAATTGTATTTTCAGAAAGATTGATTACTCAAATTTGAGATTGCCTTTTAAAGTGATGGTGGCCAGTGGAATTGAACTTGATAATCAACTTCTTTGGCATAGAACAAAAACTAGATGACCTATAAAACTTTTCTCATTGTATCTTGAAGATATGTACTTAACGATATCGTTCGGCAAATCATATCGCTCCCTACTTTTGGGACAACCTGGTGGACTAGATGGACAGCGAGATGTCTGTGTGTGAGCTTTATACAAGGAAAAATAATAATAGTAAAAATAGGCATTTATTCAAGGAAATCCTTTGTGGTGTATGCCACACAACTTTATAATTCAAACAGTGTTGTGTAGCTTTTTATTTTTTATGTGATCAGTAACTGTCTGTAACTACAAATGATTGAATTCATTTGAGAATAAAAAATCTCTCTCTCTCTAGACAGCTTCAGCTGATCATGATACGTAGGCCCCTACAAGAAGAAAAACGCATGTTAAAAGACATAAATTATGTCACACATATACGTCCTTGTCATCAGATTCTTCATTATATGAGAGTGGAAAAGATGAGACGAAAATTGTCACACCACTAAACGATGTCGTACCATCTTTATAATCTTCTATCTGGACTATCTTTTCTGAATTTGTGATAGCCATTGGCGACGTTGGAAGCCTAAAAGTCAATAGTGGAAATCGGAATTAATTGTATTGCTTTCTTATCTTTCTTGAGTTTGTTCTATACATTTTTGAAGTGCTCTTCGTTTCTGAGTGACTTGAATTTGGCGAATGCTTTGACAATGGAGTTGCAAATTTTTGATCCTAAGAATAATAATCTGTCTTCTAATTGATCTTTTTAGTCCAAAACAACGAAGATATCAAACAAATTTCACGTAGCATTCCTGGTGTGTATGAGATATGCATGACTTGGAAAGACACAGACTCACATAATAAATAAATGATATTAAGAAATGTGTATTTATTTTTATCTGTATGTTTTAGGATGGCAACTATTCATTTGGTTTTGGGGATTCTCAAGAAAACCTTATATGCAGATTTACATTAGAAAATTCCGCTATTCGCTTTAAAAGATTTTTATCATTTTCTACAGGGCCCATTATGATATCGTACGTGTAGGGCTACATTATTAAGTGTAGGGCTACATTCCAAATTCGTCAAGGCATATGTATAGATATAACTGGGGAGGGTGGTGCAAGCAACCCATTGTCACACCTCTAATTTGTCTGTACACTTTGTCATTATATTTAATTTCATAGTCGCAACATCAAAGTATGACTTTGCACTAATTTTCTATTACATGCACTTCACGTGACAAAATAGCAGTTTAAGATCAATAAATATTTATGCAATGACACGTACATCTCTCTCTCTATTTCAAAAACAAGTACTGATGCATAAATGTTCATTCTAAGGAATTGCTTTGTTGTTGCCTTATCATCATTACCGCTCAGCGGACAATATTTGCTAAAATGCAATCTTTGATGCTATCTGAATTCGGATTTAGACTCCTAGACTATATCTGATCAGCCGATCATACAACATCAAATATTGAAGAATCAAGTGACGTAATCTCCTTATTTGAAGCAAGAAATAATCTCTAAATATTTTTCGAACGTGTCACCGTCGTCGGAGTATATTAGCGAAATTAACACTAGAAAGGCTGAAAATTAAACTACTTAAAAGCGCGGCTGGCGTCATTTTTGACGCCTTTCGATAATTTATCCTGTATTTCATATTACATGCCAGGAAACATTTCTTCTGGTTTGTAGGCTTTACTGATTATAATTAGATGACATTTACTATCGTAATTCAGCATTAATACATATTACAAGTCAATTGCAAACTATGGCTACTTTCTTACACACACCTTGTACTTCTGGATGCATTTTGCATCTCCGATCGACGCGCGCTATCGTGGGATACTTGCTTCTGCATGTGTGTATCACCTTGCATACAATGTGTGCATTGTCGAGTGAGGCGTTGGCGATGTACAGTCACTTTGTTATTCAGAGGCGTGATCGAAATCAATATGACTACACCAGGAACACAGCAGCCAATGAAACGCGTCAGAGTTACTCATCTAACGGTAAGGCTAATGTCCTCTATTTTAACATCAGACTGTCTTGTATCATGCGGCGAACGAAAAGAGAGGCAGCTCAAGAAGCGATAAGACGCTTGACAAATATTCCGTCGGACTGCTCTGAAGGTGAAGAAGAACTCGATCACCGTGCACATGTGGATATTCCGGATGGTGATTGTGATAATTCATTGTGATCCTTCGATTGATGGCAGTAGTGATTAGGGTTTACAATCCCGGGATCTCGGATCGCGGGATCCCGGGATCTCGACCCTATTTCCGAGATTAAAAATCCCGGGACTACGTCTTCGAGATCTCGAGGTATTTCGAGATATTTGAAAGATTGGCCCTGAGTTCCTTCTAAGTGACATAGTTAAGAGAGTCAATGGCTTTTTTGAAAATGCATCTAAATTTTTTGTGTTCCAAGTTTGATAAATTGTCAATGTGCTGTATTTGCTGAGCCAGCTGGTTAAGCCTCGTTCACACGATGACACTAGTGTCGTGACATTAGTGCCGAGGAGCAGCGCGAAATCTGGGCTAAATCAATGCCGTGACACAAACCGTTCAGACGCTTAATAAACAGTGTTGTGACACTGCTACTAGTATTGCTTCTGTAAACTGAAAGTACTTCGTAAATTGATAGCTGAAAGACAAATCACAACGATTTAAAACAACGACTAAAGGCCCTTTCAAGGCTCGTTCAGACAGAGCTAGATTTGCGGTTTGCGGTCTTTGAGGGAAAAACCGTCGAAGAAACCGTCATTCAACCCAGTGAGTCTCCCGAATTCGCTCTATTGACAGGTCACCGGACTGCTACTGCAGCTGCGCTGTGTTGGTTTTCACACATCGACAACGAATTGTGTCTCGGTGATTAATTGACGGTGAAAGACAATTTGAAAAAAATCATCAGTTATCGACAAAATGACATTGCAGTTGTATTCATCTTGTTGTTGTGATGAAGACAACGTTTCGTTCATCACAATCGACCCAGTGGTTCAGAAGTTATGTCAAAAAATGCATTTGTTCTCTAAGTGAATGTATGCTCACAAACAAGTGAATGAAACAAGTCCTGGAATCGATACCTCCAATATTGGTAGAATCCGAAAGGGCATTCTCGGCGGCCGGTTTGTTCTTAACGAAATTACGATCGAGAATGAGTGATAACACAATTCAGTGTCTTACCTTACTTTGCCAATATTTTTATGAGTTGACTAGTTTTACCTACTGTAGATGTTTGTTTAGTTCAAGTTGAAAGATATACATTTTACAAGCACGTATCGTCTTTTGAAATATTTCTTGAAACTCAATGATTAAAAACATATACAGTATATATAAATCTCGATCGAGATCCCGGGATTGCGATTAGCCAGTCTCGAAAATCCCGGGATTGAGAAAACGGCTCGAGATTGTAAACCCTAGTAGTGATACTGATGATGAAGAAACACCTGACATTGTTGGAAATCAGCCTGACACAACTGAACTTCTTGGAAAGGACGAAAGCAAGTGGACGTTATTGCAGGATTCTACAAGTGATCTCAGCAGTGGAAGACGACCAGTGCGAAATGTCTTCAAATCATCAGCAGGCTGTAAGTCACGGACCTGTCGTGAGATTGACTCTGATAATTTCTTTTCTGCCTTCAACTTGATATTCGACGATGCTATGATCAATTGCGTCATCAAACATACAATTACAGAGGCTCGTCGTCAAGGTAACGATGCATGGTCTATCGACAAATCTAAATTTCTTGCTTTCCTCGGAATTCTGATTATTCGCGGTGCTACTACAGCTTCGAAATTTGACGCGGACATGTTGTGGAACAAGAAGTGGGGCCTTCCCATTGTGATGAACACTATTTCTCGTGACCGATTCCGTTCCATTATGCGTTACTTGCGATTCGGTGACAAAGGACAAAGGAAGGACAGAGTGAGGAGTGATAGATTTGGACTCATCTCTCAGTTATGGGATCGATCATTCGAGAACAGTCAAAGTACTTACATTCCACAGCAGAATCTCACCGTG
Source organism: Prostheceraeus crozeri (assembly GCA_907163375.1). NCBI lineage: Eukaryota > Metazoa > Platyhelminthes > Polycladida > Euryleptidae > Prostheceraeus > Prostheceraeus crozeri. Next base: position 282,387 of record CAJQUW010008438.1, on the reverse strand, counting down.
GATGAGCAGTTGTTGCCATGCCGGGTTCGATGCCCATTCATTGTTTACATGCAGAACAAGCCCGACAAGTTCGGCATAAAGTTTTGGATTCTATGTGAAGTAGAAAGCAACTTCGTTCTGAATGGATTCCCTTATCTCGGCAAAGAATACCACGAAGGACAACTGGGTCAACACGTTGTGATCAGGCTGATGTTGCCATATATTCGGAAGGGATACAACGTCACCACTGACAACTTCTTTACTTCGAAAACCCTGGCCGAGGATCTCATAAAGGTAGACACTACCATTGTTGGTACGATAAGGCGTACAAGGAGAGAAATACCACGTCGGGTGCTTACACGCGAGTCGTCAATGGATCTGTACAGTTGTGATGCGTACAAGCTCGATGACAAACCAATTACACTTGTTGCGTACAAGGGAAAGAAGAAGAAGATGGTTGTTCTACTGTCATCCTTGCATGATTCCTGCAAGATTCAGGACAATGACAAGAAATTGCCGGAGCCCATCGCATTCTACAATTCTACAAAGGCTGGAGTGGATGTTATGGACTCTAAGTAGTAATCCCATCCCAGGCGCAAGGACAAAATGTGCAACGATGAGTCATCATGCTGACTAACCCCCCCCCTCTGGAAGGAAGGAAGGGAGTTGGCCAAGGATGTACTGGGAGGAATGGGTCCGTGAGGAGAAAACTGTTCCCTACCCCCCCCTCTGGAAGGAAGAAAGGAGTTTTCCAGCAAGGGGTGGAATCTCGGAAGGAAGGCGGTAGGAATCTCGGAAGGATAGAGTGAGGAAAGGGTGAGTTTTGGTGGTTTTTGGGATGAGAAAAGTCGGAAATCGTCATGAAGGGGTTCGGATGCAAATCTACGTGAAATGTTGGGTTGGGAAGTAAGGCAGGAGGAGCAGCAAGGGGTGGAATCTCTGAAAACGGCAGTGTTGGGAAAAGGCAGGTGTTGATGGTTTTGGGATGAGAAAAGTCGTTCTTCGGCATGAAGGAGGCCTCGGATGGGAAAACGGATGGAAGATTCGGAATCTACGTGAAATTTTGGGTTAGAAAGGTGTTTCCAGCGAAATCGGAGAGAAAAAGTTTTGAGGACGTCCCCGCCCTCCTACCAAAACTTCCAACCTTGGTTCTAGAGATCGTAGAAAGTCGTGTGATAGCTCATTTAAAAGCTAAGAGTGAGACAAATACAGTGGAAGACACGGCTTGTTCCTATCTGCCTTTGTTTAGATGTGAAACACCATTGAAAATTTTGGACATTGGCGAAAAAACGACATAGTTAGAATTTTTACGAAAATGGCTCTAGCGGGTGAACCAAGCCTCGGACGGGAAAACAGAAACCAGATTTGGAATCAGTGTGACATTTTGCACCTGAATGTCATTCATGCTATGTCTCCGAAGTGAAAGGAAGAAAGATGACAGATGCAGTAGAGTTTACGAATGAATTTTGTTCACTACGTTTTCATCGACAAAGTCTTCGTGGTGTGATTAGGGACTACATCATCTCCTTTCATCATGAAAAGGCAGACTCAGAATTTGCTATCGCTAAAGGTTACTTCGTTTTCCAAGTGCTCATGGACAGTTTGATGAATAAAGATGTGAAAGGACGATTAGTTGCAGAGATTGAATTTGAGGAAGTGACTGATGAACATGCAGGTGAACGTGTAGTGTTTCATTTTGCATCCTGTTCTGCAGAGACGATACATGATCCAAAAGATTTCTATCAGCGACACATGGCGAAAATTGCATCTCGACTAGATTCATTTCATGAGCATGGATCCAACTTGCTCTTATGTCGCATAAAACACATTAATATATTTAACTCAATGTGTTAAACTAGATTTGACTACAAGATTTGGGAAAAGCATTCATGAGTCAGTCGTCCGCATGCCTCCTTTTTCCTGCCGCAACGAAGTCAGGGTAGAAACGGAGGTCTCTGATTGGCTCTCATACTGTCAAATGTGTATTCGCAGGTGACTATAAAAGCAGACGTCTCCCCATTTTCTCTTCATTTCATTCTCTTGACTGGGAAAGCGTGTGTGACTTCCTCAAGCCATTCTCCGTCTCAATTTTGTCTGATTCAATCCTGTTTGCAAATTTACAAGTGAATGTCATGACTGTGTGGCCTAAGCCTTACCAACATTTTAGAAGAGAGACGCAGGAGAGTGTGTGGCCGATGATTGTACAAGCTTATTTTGTTGAACAATTACCACCACCACCACCTTTTCCACCGCCTAGACGCTTTACTTTTAAGTCTTTTAGGGAATTGAAACTTAATTCGGGTCCTAAGCCCAAGACATTCAATTTACTGGACGATGACGAAGACTTAGACTTTGGTGATAAGCTTTAAATCATGTGAACATCCCAAAAGGTCCTCTTAAGGGCCACCTCATATGTCACTGCTAAGCTAACAATTTTCTTTTCTCTGATGATCATGAATGTACTTAGTGGTATTCTATCGTTACAGACTGCCATGGACATGAATCCTACTCCAACTGCAGCATCACTGAATCCTCAGCATCTCGAGCTGTGGAATCCGAAAATTGAAAAGGTAATTCACGGCCATCCTACCTACAAACAACAAGTGCGCTACAACGGTGTTCGACTCTATCTTCAAACGCCGGCGGTATACTTACCAAAAGTGGATACGCAAGTAAATCGTTGAAGTCAAAACCTGAGTATCCCTATTGATAATTGGTTGCGTCAGCAGCTTGACATTTTAGAAGACGTTGCGAGGCAAAAGGCTCTTATTCCCACTGAACTATTACAGTTGTGGCCAGAAAAGAAAACTTCTTATTATAAACCTTTGTATCGCGGCACTCGTTGCTATATTTTGCAAAGCAAGTATTGTAAAGTCACTTCAGGAGTGACAGTTGAACAGTCAGTTGAAACAGAATTGTCATCGCTAGGTGCAGGCTTTTATTCCTTTCATATTGAGATACCTGATGTTTATGTGGGACCTCATCAATCTGACGGTAATTTGATTTCTCTCAATTTGCGCATTGCTCAAATTCATCATCAACCTGAGTTAACAGGTCTTGATCACATTGAGAAAGTCATTGATTGTGTCAAAGAGTGTCAAGAACCTGTCACCAAACCTAAACGTCGTCGCGCATCAAAGAAAGATGGTATTACCACCAAAGAGAAATCTTAAGTATTGTAATCAGTTAGTATGTAGTGAATGTGGAAAACGCGGTCTTGCGCGATATGTTCAAATAAAACATTGTAATCATGTTGTAAGCATCTTTTGTTATGTAAAGGACAGGCATCCTTGTAAAGTTCCTGCTCAATGTATTATCTTGTAATTAAGTCTTTTTGATATTGTAGGTTGTCATCTTCATAGACAGTGAGGGAACACCCATGCAGGAATTGAGTGCTATTGCAATGAGGGAAAGCGATCAAACTGTTGTTAGTGCATATCATAGATTTGCCTACTGTCTTCCACTCAAAGACAAATGGTCACGGCGTCATATGCATGGACTTGATCCTTCTATTTTGATTCATATTGGATTTGTAAATGAAACGTATTTGATAAGTGATTTCAAACGGTGGCTGTCAGGTTTTCATATTGTTAAAATATTTGGAAATTATTCTGAACGAGAAGCAGCAACACTTCAGTTGCATATTGATAATTTATATTTACCATGTTGGGTAGATCGTGTAAGACAAGACTATCATATGCATTGTGATCAAAAGAAGTTTAGAGATGAAATGATTTTTGACATGACTGTATGTTTCGGTGAGAGACATCGCCTTTACAGACCACCATCCCATTGTAATACTAGAAAGAAAGCCACCTACATTGCAAAACTCTCTTCACGCTGGCATTGTAGTCTCTATGACGTTTATGAATTGTATCTATATTATTGTCAAACGCATAGGTATATGTAAAACATGTTTTTACTCCTTGTGAATGAGTGATGATCATTTTATGAAGTGTATTCTGTACTTGTAAATTTTGTCTGGTGTTGAATAAACTTACAGTGGAACATGATTGTTATTTCTGTTTTATTTATAGTGAAAGACATTGAAGCAATGTGAAATCTATAGTCACAACGTTTATGAAGGCGCATCGTACACTAAGTAACCACATGCGTCATTTGACACGTGATCAACAAGGATTCGATGGATTTTTACAAGATTGGAAACTTACATTTAAAATGAAGATGAATGATATGAAAGTAGTGCTAACTGAAAGCTTTCCTCTCTTCAAAAGATTGATGGAGAGTTTACAACCTCAAGATGTAAAGGGTAGACTCGTTGCTTATATAGAGCTGAAAGATTTGAATAAACCACTTCGTTTTGGATCTTATTGCACAGAATGGATTACTCTTAGTGATCAATTTTATGGTCGTCACATGGAGAAAATAATGGAGAGAATAGTAGAGACGATGGAAGGAAATGCGTGCGTTGTCAAACATATCATGATTCAACTGAGTGTGTTTACATCCACGACTTCGTTTGATGGTCAACACATTGTGTAGATGCAATAAAGATTTCTTTTCACTGAGTATTTTGTAATGGTATATAGAGCAACATGAGTCATTGCGCTTTGTTAGATAAATGAATGCGTCTTTGTTCGAGAAAAGGGGCGTGACACAACATGAGTCATTGCGCTTTGTGCATTACTATCGGGGTCTTTGTTAGGTAAATGAATGCGTCTTTGTTCGCTAGAAGGGGTGTGTCACTAAAATCTTTGTGAGGACTAGAACGACTTTGTGTAGAAATAGGAAAGGTTTCCACCCACGCAGTCAAAAGTTCACGTGTGATAACTCTTTGTCACGTAACAAAGACAGGAAAAACATGAAAAGGGAAACGCATGTGATTGGAGCTAGGTCTGATTATAAAACGGACGACTGAGCTCATGGCAATCATTTCCATCCTTGCGCTAACCATGCAGTTGCTCGAAGCCATCAACTCCTCTGCTCTCGCACTGGGTACACTGAACTCCCTTACTTTAGCATCGGGTAAAAATGCTTTCAATCAAAAGATAACTCATCATGGAGAAGCCGTGACCATGAAAACTCCCAGTCATCGGATGGCTTATCTGAAGGTCATGTCAACAAAGTATGGACTCGCCGTGTGTGTACCGTTAGACTATTGGACACGGTTACAATTCAATACTCTTGAAACATTCCTGAAAGAAAATCTCACCATTCCCAAAGAAATTGTTCGACACAATGGGAAGCGGCCACAAGTTCCCATCATGGAAAGACGATACATAGATGTTCATATGAATAGACACTGTCTCATCATCCATGAAAAGGAGGGCAGCGAATTTGACTTACTCAATTGCAAACCACTCCCCATTTTGGGAAAAGGATTCTACTCCTTCGAAATTAAAATTCAAACCATCTACATGGGTCCGCGCAGGGACGGAAGGTTGTTTACGTTGAATCCCTATCTTGTCTCCATAACCTTTAAAAATGATGTCCATGTTGATGATGATCAACTACAGCAACACTCTCCACACACTGAGAACGCACCATTGGTCTTTATGAGACCACGGCCTTAAAGGTCACCGTATCAAGAAAGAAAATGTACACTCACCATGCCACACATGAACATGACTCTCTCCTTCTTTCTTAGGCATAGCATTCTTCACCCAGGTTTGAATCATGATCATGTGGAAATTATCAGCATGCCTCCATGTATCATAGAAAAGTCAGTGTGTTACATTTCATGATACGAAACGTCAACTTCAGATAACTCTAGAACGCTTTTCAACTACGAATGTTGCATCGCGCAATCCTATCCAACTCTTGCCGTATCATTAATGTAGGAGACGGCATTGTATTTATTCGCATTCAAGAGATGATTCCACATAATGATCACTGCTACATTGTGATTCCAAAACCCTCATGGGAAAAGTATAAAAGAGAAGTTCACTCAACCCTCATGTCACTTGTGAATCATGCTCCCCATCCGCATCATCAACGCCATGCGCGAAATGAATCTAAGAAGAGACATTGATTTAGAACAGTTGCATACCCATCTTCCCGGTTCAGTATATCCCCTCGGTCGTCCACAAATGTTGGTCATTCGCATGAGCAACGGTCGAAATCTTCAAATCTTTCGCTGCGGCAAAATCCAAGTCCTAGGAAACCTTTCTCATTTCCTGATGCAGTCCATGTGTTACGAAGTCGTCAAGAAAATGCAAACACTCATGCCTCATCTACGCCTCAGTCCCCTGACATTGAAGAATATGGTAGTGTCTGTTCAATTGAAGATGTTAGTGAATCTAGCCAACATCAAAACCAGTAATCATTGCATATTTTATGAAACTGAACTCTTTCCTGCTGCTCTGATTCGGAAGTGGCATCCTCTTCATATTGCAGTGTTTCACAACGGACATTGTATCATGACTGGTTTACGTGATATCAGTAAAGTAGCTGACATTGTTAAATCTCCAATGCGTTATCTGAATGAGTCACAGTTAATAGAATCGTGTTAATCACATGATGCGTTTTGAATGAGTCATCGCAATGAACTATCGCCCACACACGTGTCGGTGAAAAGGTCACGCTGTCTGACGTGAGGCGCCATCGATGTTGAATGACACGCCCACCACGTGTCGGTGAAAAGGTTGAACAAGACTGATTAGATTCTTATCTAACTGACTGGTGCTTTACCACTTCATGAGTCAGAGCTATTTATAGACATGAGTCAGTAAAGTAGTTGATGTTTCCTAAGCCGAAGAAATTGCCATGATGTTACATTCGTTGGTGAGGATGATAACTTACAAACTCTAACATGGTTTTGACTTTATTTTATACTTTACAAACAGTGAAATACTTATGACTTTATTTTATACTTAACCTATCTTACAAACTTTACAAACGTCAACTTTATTTCTAACTTTACAAACAGTGAAATACTTATGACTTCATTTATATTTCACCTATCTTACAAATAGCGACATGGTTATAACTTTATTTCTAACTTTACAATCATCAACTTTATTTCTAACCCTACCCATCTTACAAAATGATCAAAACTTTTACTTCCGTCTATTGAGTGAAAATCCCATCTTTATGTCAAAAGAAAAACGAGACAGTCTGTACATGATATGTTATTGAATGAAAGACATTTCATCACAGTTACATATAGTTAATACTATACACGGAGAAAAAGTCACTGATGTGCAGGGAGAAAACAAAGTCAGCAAAAGCACTGGATACCCCATCGATGATATGCTGTGATCAGGAGTTGGACGCATGTTACAAGGCACTCACTCACAACACCCCATAGAAACGCCATGGAGTGAAAAAGCAAAACATCAACCACAACAGAGAGGAAGCATTCATCATCATACATCGCCGGACGGAGGAAGAGAAAGTTTCTGTCTCTTGGGTGGAGGTAGATGAGTGTCTGGATGGCCGTACGGTAATGAGTGGTTAGGACTCATCCAGCATCGCTTGTCTTCCCAAGCTGAGAGACCTCGTTTCCTAAACGTCGTTGTTCTGACTTGATGCGACTGTGATTTTAAAATGGTCATTTCTACTTTTTTAATTTTAAGTGAATCTAAGGCATCTTGATAGTCCCTAGGTGTCATTTTTCTAACAATTGACTTTGAGATGCCTTTCGCTCGTTTAATAGAAAGCTCTGAGGATTTTATCTTCATGGAGTACATCTTGGGGCGAAGCAACATCATCTCCTCTATCTGTTTGCCGGCACACTCATCCTTGAAGCAGCCAAGCTTCGCTTTATTTGTGGTAGAGTAAAGCGGATGGTCAGTGGGATAGTTGGAACTATCAAACTTGGGTGCTAAATATTTTAAAATGTCTTCCTGCTTCACTTGGTTAGTGGTTGTCAAAGCTAGGAAGAAGCTGTCTGTATCGCCTCCTACTAATTTCACATGTTGGATCAATGGACAAGTTTTAAAGGTGTGATAAAACAACTTGTACATTTCTAACTTGGAGTGATCCAAGACAGCTTGACCGACCTAAATGGGCTTGCAAAATTCTACTTTGGATTTTAGCATTTTAAGACCAGTAATGTCTTCGGAAATGACATCATGGTGACAAAACAGCGGTGAGCGGCATAATTTGATACTCGTTTCCGGATCAGTCACGATACGATAGTCCATGCGCCTTCCTACATCCTCCATGGTTTTAACAAACAGGGCATTATTCTTAAATTTAAAGAAGTCCTTTTCGAAAGGATTCTTGGATTCATCCCGTTTCTTACTATTAAATTCTATATACGGTTTTAGAAAGGGCTTCTGCCTAAACTGGATAGCGTGATGGATTTGTCAAGTTGCATCCCCATACCTAGATAGAATTTGAGGATGGAATAGTGCACGATATAATGCTGCTTGTTCAATTGGGTGAGCAACAACTTCCTAGTGGGTTTATAGTTTAAGTCATTTTCCGCCTCATATTGCGTTCTTCCACAAAGGGAGAGAACATATCTGTACTGACTATGGCAGATTCGGGTGCGAGAGGAAAATCAACTGTCCTATTCTTCATACATTCTGGATAGATGAGGTCGACTTCAAATAAATAACCTATGTCGGCCTCATCTCCCAGTGCCATGATGTGTGCTGGATTGGAGAAGTATTCAATGTCATGGGGCTCTATCCATTGGAAGTCAGACTGCGGCAAAGGCTTGGATAATGCACTCCCATACAAATTATTTTGGTCTATGTACATTAAATGCGTGGTCGATCCTATGTCTTCGGTCTGTTGACAACATGTTTGTTAACAAATGTTAAGCCTCCCCCAATAGCACGTTCAAATAACGTGTACATTTCTGCATCTTGCAGTAAATGTATTCTCTCTTTCGTCATCTTGAAGGCTGACTGATAGGAAAGACCCGGTAGGCTAACAAAATGGACGGGGTCTAAGGCGTCCTGTTCTAATGTGACTTTCCTAAAAGTCTCAAACACGTCAGCCAACAGATAGACGTTTAATTTTAAGTAGACAAGCATGTAGTCACCAAAAGTGCGACACCTAAATTCTAGCCATGCTTGCTCTGCATGCCTATAATCATCCAGCGAACAGTCCTCACCCGTCAAATCATTTCTGAATTTATCGATGGACGGAAGGGATGTCTCCTTCAATATGTCCATTGAACTAAAATAACTATAAGGAAACACCCCTTTCCGTCGCATGAGACTATCACTCATGTTGGGATAGTCTTTCTTTAAATGTTGAGTGAGGGGAAGTGCTTCTAAATTATTAGCCAACGCGGCTAAGGAAGAAGACATAAATTGAAAACTATCTAGAAACTTTATGTTATAGAAGACAGGCTTCCCCTCCTTCGTCTTATCTACTTGTACTTTAGCAGTGGTATGATGCACATAATTTTTCCTTACTTTGTGCAATCACTTTGGATGACCAGGATTTCATTTTACCGAATCCATGGCGAATGATGATGTAAGCATCAAAACATTTAAAGTTATGGAAGATGACGGGGAGCGTTCGCCGTTTGAGCCTAAGTTTCATATTACATTTACTGCATAAGGCAGACCTAAATTTACCACTGAGATGGCAATGGTCCCTCACTTTCTTATGTTGCTGATCATCAAAGGATGAACAGCAGCGGGAACATTCCGTGGTCCTATCAAATTTGAATTTATCGGCTTCTGTGAAGCACATGGGTTTCCTAGTCAGCTCCGTTTCATAGCGTTGATGAAAACGGGCTTTCCTATCTAAAAAGTTGAGGAAGTTTTCAACACACTCCTCGCATTGCCAAACATGCATTTTATTTTGATTCCTATAATATGGATGCCAAACTTCATAACAGGCAATGGCTGCTGGCTCATGCCTTAGATCTTCTTGTTCATTCAATGTCCGCATAGATGGTACATATGGGACTGAGGTCATTGCTGTTTTCTTCATATCCATAAAATTTATCTTTGGGCATGACTTCCATTTGAAGTTTACCCCGAGAGCACCACTCGTAATGCTGTTCAAAATATGGTTTAGATGTGAAACGCCGTGTGCAGCGATCACAGTAATATTATTTGTCATCATAACTTTGCTGGTGGCGATGCAACTTTGAAATTTTAGGAATGCCACAATAATGCCATTCTGGCTGGTTGTCGCTATAGACTAGGAGAAGATTGACAACCCGGTCGAAGTTACTTTGGCGGTTGTTATACCTAACGCCCTTCAGACCTTTTTCCCAGAGATGGACGACGATCTTACTGTTATTGAGTTTTTCAAATTGGGCGATGCCTTTAAAATCTAATGTGTTGACATCTAACCCGTCAAACTTAAGTTCATCCTCCCATTCACAATACTTGGTGACTCTTTGATGATGTATACCTATATCATTATAGTGAAGAATGGAGAGGACGGCATACTTGAAACACTGGGACTGACACTCTACATTGATGACAGCCTTTTTGTCAGCCAGTGCTTTGGGGAGGGTGAAACAACCACTCCCTTGCAAATTTTCTAAAAGATTGATTTTAATGTCTACCTTCTCTATCCCATCAAAAACCAGACCGCTGTCTCTTTCATTAAATTTAAGTTGTTGACGAGATAGGTCGCATGTCTCTCTATCCACTCGTTTACATCACCCATGAGATCAGCAGCACAGGAGGCTATCCTAATGGTCACAGTGAACTCTACTTCTCCCGTGCTACTGTCTACCTTATTGAAACGAGCAGTGAGATAGAACATGCCTTTGAGTAAAATCTATCTAAGCTCCCCAACATTTGATGAATTAAACCTATATTATTTATCAAGAAAGGATGAATATCTTGTACAGGTTCAGAGCTTTCTAACTCATAGTCGCGAACGAGCCTCTCAAGGGAAAACTTGCTCAGCCTTAGAGTGACGTTGTTGTCAGTGTAAAGCTCAGTGGAATGTGTGTGACAGAGTGTGTGCGAAGAAAGAACAAACTCTGTAGGAAAGGTCTTCCGACACGAAGAACACGAAAAGCCGATGTGCGATGAAGGATGCTTCCTACCTGATGACGTTGGTGGTTGTCTCACACTGCCACAGGAACCGCCTTTGATGTGGATTCGCAAGTTGGTGTTGTTGTAGAACGTGCGTCCACAACCTTCACACTTGGGTCATTGAGGGATCGGTCGGCGCTTTCCTCCTCTGCAGGCATTGCCAGCGGTGTGACGTCTCAAGTTGAAGGATGAGACGAAGACCCTGTCACACCGCTGGCATCGAAAGTCCTTCTCCTCTTCGACTTCAATCTCCCTCTCCTCTCCCACTATCTCCAACTCCTCCTGCTCCAGCAGTCTCTCCACCGACTGAACGGAGAGGAGAGGGAGGTCGTTTGCTGCAGGTGGTGGCGATGATGCTGAGATGATGATGGGACGGGAGGGAACGTCGCCGTCCAGGAGGTAGGCAGCCAGATCCGTTGAGAAAAAGAGAAAAGAGATTAGTAACATCATCATAATTTCAAGTTTGAAGTCTTATCCCCCTATTTCCCAATCACGGTTACTTACCATCTAATGAATTGATCTCCGGCAACACCGATGGACGCGGAGGAGGCAGGAGTGGGACGCGAGCCGAGGGTGGAAGGGTCCTGGGCTTCGGTGTCGGAGGGACGTGGTGACGAGGAGTAGGGACTGGTGCAGGGACTGCCGCAGGGAGCGGAGCAGGCGGTGGAGGTGGGGCGATGACAATGCCCGAGAGAGGGGTCGCACCTTGAGTGGAAGTAGATGGGTGGGAAGGTAGGGCCGGAAATTCATCGCGGCTTCTTCCCACTTCTTCATCTTGGCCAAGCCTGTAGATAGAAAAGAGAGATTAGATTAGAGGTTGCGGAGATAATAATGATAGAGAGTAAGCTGTTCGGATACAGAAGTGCTAAAACATGACATTCCAACTCTCAGTTCTCATAGGTGAGGATACTTACACTTGCCAAGCCGCTCATAGGCGACCCCGATTGCTCCTTTGGGTGCGGGTTCCCCATTACGAATACATTTATGCACTAAAAAAGAATGATAGCAAAGATAAGCAGAGGTAAAATTTGGATTCGGTTTAAACATGAACAAAATAAGGGAGGGGCTCTTGATTTTTATGAGGATGTCTACCCTAATGATGTTAGAAGTAGAGTGATACTTGTTACAAATACTTACATTGCTCGATGGTGACCTTCTCCATCTCAGCAGCAATGCGGTAATTCTCAATTTTGGAAAATTCCATTTTTGAACGATTGCAGATGATCAATAAGTAAGACTTCAATCACTGAAAAGGAAAGATGGAAATCGTCTCATTTGCCTAGTCAACGTTTATCATGGGAACAATCATTGAAGTGACATCTAATGAATTACATTTCACTCTACTCCATATCATAAAGACTAACCTTTGTCGAATGGCTGAAGTACTTTGACCTGGCGAGAGAAAGCATCACGTTGAGTATGAAGTCGAACGCCCAACATGAGCAACGGCTCAGAGGTTTCGGTCTAACAAACGACGAACAACCCGTGCAACGCAATCCCTCTACGGCAGTACCCGCCGTCCCGAAGGAACGCTCGAGCAATGGAGTTATTACAGTGATGATTTGTTTTATGAGCAGAAGTGAATCTCTTGATAGCAAGAGACTATTCTACTTGATAGCAAGTCAAAACAACCTGATGGCAGGAGCTCACCGACACTCACCTTGTGAAAGATAAATGTGAAGAGCAGAGCTGGTGCACTGCCTTTTATAAGATTTTCCTAAGCGGTGAATGGATTAGACCTCTCGCCCAATCTCAGAGGAGCTAGAGTTCCCGATGTGTGCACACACATTTGTAACGCGTTATTGAAATCGTCCTAGGCAAACATGATGTTTAGCAATAGACTCAACCATGGTGCCCGAAGTCAATACATTGAAACATGATGATTGCACGATTCGTTTTCATCAAGAGAGCTTCGGAGGCTTAATACAAGATTACATCCTTGAGTTTCAAAGGGAGGAGTCAGAATTGGAAGCATGTTTAGACTACACGCGAGAAATATTTACGGAGTTGATATCTTATTTCAAAGACAGTCTCATCAAGGCTCACTTAATTGCACATGTCAATTACACTCATTTTCCACAAGGTGAAGTAGCGGAAAGTGTTGACTTTCAATTTCGTTCCTACGGACAAGAATATGCTACTGATGCTTCTGAGCTTTATACACGATATCTGCGGATGGTTATTTCTCGGATGGACAACTTTCATGGTTACGCGATCATTTGCTTCTGAATAAAATAAACCATATTGTCATTGCTATTAGTAAGGTGGGTTTCAATGATGTTAAATCAAAGACCAAATAAAGTATTTTTTTCATGACGACTTTTTGCTAACTACACTTTAGAGGCAACGAGTCTCTACTGATACCATGCAGTTGATTTCTATAAACGGTAGACTTGTTATCCTTCGTGGTAGTATTATTCATCAATGGTTTGTCATGTTGAGTTAAATCTTCGAAATAACTATATTTGAAACAACACATGTCTCCCTATGTTTTTCTGCTGATTTTACTAACTTACGTTTTCTTCAATACATGTATAGCAATCGACTGCGATACAGTGAAGCAACGTTCAGAGCTTGTTCACTACTGAAGAGAGAAGTCTGATGTGTTGCATGTGGTGCAAGGGTGGCCTCCCATTTCATTATTTATTCTTCCCCTCTGCATTCCATATCCGAAGATATGTATCGGGCTTGGGACCGCTTTAGCTGCATTAGAAGGTTGGCCTTTAAGAGAGCCCATGGGGCGTTCTCCGTCCACCAACACTACTCTCTCTCTCTCTCTCTTCATCGACTATTGCAAGAACTCTGAAAGAAAAATAATAGGAGATTAGAGGCACTCGGTTTTCCCATCCGAGCACTCCTTCATGTCGAAAAACGACTTTTCTCATCCCAAAACCATCAACACCCACCTTTTTCCAACTCTGCCGTTTTCAGAGATTCCACCCCTTGCTGCTCCTCCTGCTTTACTTCCCACCCCAACATTTCACGTAGATTCCGAATCGGAACTCCAATTTGCCATCCGAACCTTCCTTCATGACGATTTACGACTTTTCTCATCCCAAAAACCAAAACCCACCCTTTCCTCACTCTATCCTTCCGAGATTCCTACCGCCTTCCTTCCGAGATTCCACCCCTTGCTGGAAAACTCCTTTCTTCCTTCCAGAGAGGGTAGGGAACAGTTTTCTCCTCACGGACATTCCTCCCAGTACATCCTTGGCCACCTCCCTCACCTCTCTTCCTTCCTTCCTTCCAAGGGGGGGCCGAGTCAGCATGATGACTCATTGCTCCTCATTTTGGACTTGATTTTGGGACGGGGTTACTACTACTCTATGACGCGAAAGTATACCACAAAGGCTCAGACTCGGCGATGGCCCATCACCGTCTTTTATAACATTCTCGACATTTCGATCATCAATTCGTGGATCCTTTACAAGAAATGTGTGAATGATCAATTACCTCGCCAGTCATTCATGCTACAACTTGGCGAACAGCTGTGTTCTTTCAACAAAACGTCAGTACCGCAAACTCTTCGTGATTGGGCTGTACCATCCCCATCAAAAAGGCGAAATTGTGAAGTGAGTGCTCACCACAACAAAACAAACACAGTCTGCAGTGTTTGTAGAAAGTTGTGCGGTGGTGTGTGCATGGCAAGGAAAGAGAAATATGTTAGGTGCACCTGTGTTGACTGTGCTTGATTTTTTGGTTATACAATCAAAACATATTGTTATGAACTACTATGACGTTGTTTATGATCTTTAGTGATCGTAAACACCGGTGAACAAAATAATGTGGAATATATAATGACTTTTTCAATCTGATAACTGACGGCGTCATTTTTGACGCCAGCCGCGCTTTTAAGTAAATTTAACAAATCTCTTAAGATATTAAGTAGGAAATGGAATTTTCTTACTTAGGGCTTACTTCTTTCTTAGGAGTAGGAAATTTTTATGGAATGGCTCGCTCTCAAATGGCCTCTAGTGCCCGGCAGCCTTTGAATAGGCAAGGGGTGCGAAGAATGTCCGGGGAGAAAAAATGAAAAACTTACGCATTGGGACAGCTAATGTTGGCTCAATATATGGGAGAAGTAGGGAGGTGGTAGAGATGTTGAGGAGAAGAGGAGTTGATGTCTGCTGTGTGCAGGAGAACCAATTCAAAGGTTGTGGATGCAAGTACATCGGTGAAGGCGATGAAAAGTACAAATTTTGGTGGTCTGGAGAGAAGTCAAGCAGAGGAGGAGTTGGTATCCTGCTAAAAGAATGCTTGACCAGTGATGTGCTGGAAGTAGAGAGATTGACTTCAAGGATAATGAAAATTCGACTTATCCTTGACGTCAAAGTGACACACATTTTTTCAGTGTATGCGGCCGGAGACCTAAATGGTCGCATTGGGAATGACAGAGCTGGTTTCGAAGAAAGTGTTGATCCCTTTGGATACGGGCAAGCAAACAGTGAAGGGAACAGAATCCTTGAATTCTGCCAAAGCAATGGTTTGAAGGTGATGAACACATTTTTCTCAAAGGGCATGCAGAAGAAAATAACGTACAAGAGCGGTGACCATCAAACTCAGATAGACTTCCTGTTGGTAAAACAACAGGATGCCGGTGTGGTGAGAGATTGCAAGGTGATCCCTGGCGAAGCCTGTCTTCTGCAAGATCGGATTCTGGTGATGGACATAAAGAGAAAATAGGGTTGGAAGTGAAAGATAGGAAGAGTTGCAAGAAGAAGATCAAAGTTTGGAAACTGAGCGCAAAAGATCTGAAGAAGGAATTCGAAGAATCGCTCAGACAACAGATGACTCAAGAAAAAGAAAACAATGGAGTTATAGACTGGGAGATGTTTCAAGAGAAAATGTTAGAGACGGCCAGGAAGCGATGTGGCGAAACAAATGGGAAGCGTAGGCAGTTCAACCGTGAGACTTGGTGGTGGAACGCCAGGGTGCAAGAAGCCATTAAAGCTAAGAGAGTAGCCTTCAAGAAGTGGCAGACGACAAAGAATGTGGAAGATCGATCCAATTACAAAATCAAGTCGAAGCTGGTAAAGAAAGAGGTGGCAGTAGCGAAGGATCAGTCTTGGAAAAACTGGGTAAATGAGACGAGGAGAAATGAAATGAATAAGAAAATGTTCAGATTGGCAAGACAGATGAAGAGCGAACGGAAAGACATCAGTGGTTCAAGATATATCAAAGGCGAAGACGGTGAAATAATCCTAACTGAGGATCAGATCAGTAAAAGATGGAAGGAATATTTCGAAAATCTGCTCAATATGCAAAATGACTTTGAGACAGAAGATGACGAAGTGACGGAAGGTCCCCTGGAGGAAGTTACGGAGGCCGAAATAAGGCATGCTATAGCGAGCATGAAGAGTGGGAAAGCTCCTGGACCATCCGGCATGGTGGTTGAGCTCATCAAAGGAGCAGGTGAAACTGCGATTCAAGTGTTGAGAGGTATCTTCCAAAGGATTTTGTTCTCAGGAAAAGTACCTCCATCATGGCAAAGCAGCGCAAGTATTCCACTTTACAAAGGTAAAGGCGATGCGATGGAATGTGGAAATTACAGGGGAATACGGCTGCTTGAACACGGTATGAAAATATTCGAAAAGGTTCTCGAAATGAGGTTGAAGGAGCTCATACAAATAGACGAGCGGCAATTTGGATTCCGCACTGGAAAGTCGACGACCGATGCGATCTTCATTCTGCGGCAGCTGCAAGAGAAGTACTGTGTGAAACAAAAAAGGTTGTTTCATGTTTTTGTTGACCTTCAAAAAGCCTTCGATAGTGTTCCATGAAAAGTAATAGCTTGGGCCTTAATACGTCAAGGGATTCCAGAAGGCCTCGTAGCATCTGTGATGTCACTGTACGAGAGATCGACGTCAAAGGTAAGCTCCATGGCAGGCGAATCGGAGGAGTTTATGATAGAGGTAGGAGTCCATCAAGGTTCTGCACTCAGTCCTCTTCTCTTTATCAATGTGATGGAGGAACTGTCCCAGGAGTGTCGAGGCGAGGGTCCATGGGAGCTCCTGTACGCTGATGACATCGTATTGACTGTTGAAACGAAGAACGATGTGGAGCAATTGCTTTGTGGGTGGAAAAGCAGCATTGAAAAAAGGGGAATGAAAATTAACCTGGAGAAGACGAAGGTTATGGTGACCGGGAAGAAACAGCAAGAAACAATCAAATCTGGTAAATGGCGTTGTGGAAAAGGAGTTGGGGTGAATTCGATTCTCTGTACCTCATGCCACAAGGGGTGTCATAAAAGATGTTCCAATCTGCGCTCTCTGGTGGGAGTGACACATTTCCAATGCCCTAAGTGTCGAAGCGCAAATACAACCAATATTCCGACAAACGACTCAGTAAAAATTGATGGTAGTCCTAGCATACAAGATGTTAGCCACTTTTGCTATCTCGGAGATATGCTGGACAGCCAAGGTGGAGTAGAAAGGGCAGTGAGAGATCGGGTAGCTAATGCTTGCTCCAAATGGAGTAAGTTAGCCAGCCTTCTGAACAACAAGAGTGTCCCCCTAAGATCCAGAGCTCATGTGTATGAGTCCTGCATACAATCTGTCCTTGTGCATGGCTCAGAAACATGGTCCTTGACACAGAAGTTGTTTGAACTATTGCGATCATGTGATCGCAGAATGCTGAGATACATGGCAGGAGTTAAATGGAGCGACGGAAGATCAAGTGCGGAAGTGGCAGGCATGTGTGGTCTGAAGGAGCTGGAAGATCGGGTTAGAAGATGGCGTCTGAGATGGTTTGGTCATGTAAAGAGAGCTAAGGGAAACTGCTTGGGCAGAGTGGAAAGCATGGAAGTCCTAGGGCGTCGAGCCGTCGGAAGACCAACAAGAACATGGCGCAAATGTGTCTCAGAAGATCTGAAGAAAATAGGAATCCCCGAAGAACTCGCTGCCAACCGAGATGAATGGAGGAGAGCCATCAACCGTCCAGCCCCAGGAGATGGGATTCAACGGACGTTAAACGTGGAGTGTAAGTATGTTAAGTAGGAAATGGCAACTAACTAGGACTAAAGTCATCGTCTATAGGAATTAGCAAAAGTCACCTGATATTATCCTGATTCATGATAATACAACAGCGTAGGACAGATTTCAAAATCGATAGCGTCAAAAATGACGCCGGTGCCTTTCTGGTATAACTGGGCTACTCTTAGGATGGCAACTATTCATTTTGTTTTGGGGATTCTCAAGAAAACCTTATATGCAGATTTACATTAGAAAATTCCGCTATTCGCTTTAAAAGATTTTTATCATTTTCTACAGGGCCCATTATGATATCGTACGTGTAGGGCTACATTATTAAGTGTAGGGCTACATTCCAAATTCGTCAAGGCATATGTATAGATATAACTGGGGAGGGTGGTGCAAGCAACCCATTGTCACACCTCTAATTTGTCTGTACACTTTGTCATTATATTTAATTTCATAGTCGCAACATCAAAGTATGTCTTAACAGCCTGACTTTGCACTAATTTTCTATTACATGCAATTCACGTGACAAAATAGCAGTTTAAGATCAATAAATATTTATGCAATGACACGTACATCTCTCTCTCTATTTCAAAAACAAGTACTGATGCATAGATGTTCATTCTAAGGAATTGCTTTGATGTTGCCTTTTCGTCATTACCGCTCAGCGGACAATATTTGCTAAAATGCAATCTTTGATGCTATCTGAATTCGGATTTAGACTCCTAGATTATATCTGATCAGCCGATCATACAACATCAAATATTGAAGAATCAAGTGACGTAATCTCCTTATTTGAAGCAAGAAATATTCTCTAAATATTTTTCGAACGTGTCACCGTCGTCGGATTATATTAGCGAAATTAACACTAGAAAGGCTGAAAATTAAACTACTTAAAAGCGCGGCTGGCGTCATTTTTGACGCCTTTCGATAATTTATCCTGTATTTCATATTACATGCCAGGAAACATTTCTTCTGGTTTGTAGGCTTTACTGATTATAATTAGATGACATTTACTATCGTAATTCAGCATTAATACATATTACAAGTCAATTGCAAACTATGGCTACTTTCTTACACACACCTTGTACTTCTGGATGCATTTTGCATCTCCGATCGACGCGCGCTATCGTGGGATACTTGCTTTTGCATGTGTGTATCACCTTGCATACAATGTGTGCATTGTCGAGTGAGGCGTTGGCGATGTACAGTCACTTTGTTATTCAGAGGCGTAATCGAAATCAATATGACTACACCAGGAACACAGCAGCCAATGAAACGCGTCAGAGTTACTCATCTAACGGTACGGCTAATGTCCTCTATTTTAACATCAGACTCTCTTGTATCATAGTAGTTAGATTTTTCCCACTTGAGGCGCACCCGGTTCATCATTTGGCCCTCTGCTCTATTTGAAGCGCAGCGGTTCGGATTTTGGCTCTTTTGAGGCGCAGCAGTTCTGATTTTGGCCCTATTTGAAGCGCAGTGGTTCGTATTTTGGTCCTTTTGAGGCGCAGCGGTTCGTATTTTAGCCCTTTAGCCCTTCCAACTTTGGTGGGACTTATCGTAGAAAGTCGTGCCCTAGCTCATGTGAAAGCTAAGAGTGAGACCAATGCAGTGGATATCGTCCAAGTCTTCCTTGGTTTAGAGTGGAAGGTGACTTTAAGATTTTTGGAAAATCGCGAAATGGTAAACTTACGATTTTTTCGCAAAATTGAAATTTCGTTTTTGGACTCTAGCGAGCGAACGAAGCATCGTATGAGAATACTGAGACCAGACTTGGAATCAGCGTGATGTTTAGCATCTATAGGGTGGGTTTTGAGGGTCGTAGGAATGAAATAGAATTTTCGAATTTTTTGATGTTTGGCGATGAATAGCGGAGGATTGGAAGTGAGTAAAGACGTCGGGTTTCTTTTAGTGAAAACGCCGCACTTTGTTCTCTAGGATCCTACATTTTCAATTCAGCTTCTGATGATCGTAGAGAGTCGAGGGATGGCTTAAATGAAAGGTGAGAGCGAGAAAACGTGACCGTCAAAATTTGAAGTCAATCGGAGCTCTAGAACCGGAGATAGAAGTGTTTAAAGTTTTGGATGATTGAGATTACGTCATCAGCTGGTCGCCACAAACTATATAAGTGGATTCTCTACTTGTGGGAATCAGTTCTCCTCCCGACTTGGTTGGGGTAGGTGAACTCCGGAGCTCCGATGATAGCATCGGAAATTCCAAAATTCAGACTTAGAAAATTTCATGGCTGATATCAGCTAAGGCGTCAGACTTAAAGGTTAGCCAGGAGATGACCTTAGTCTCCAGGCCATAAAAGACTCCAAAACTTTAAAGGCTTCTATCCTTGCTTCTACAAGTCCTTTTGACTTGATTTAAAAAGGTTCGAGAGGTCATGATTCAGATCAAGTCATGAACTACTTATAAACGTTTTATGAGTAGTGCTAAAAAGTTGAAAAGTTTAAATTCGATATTTTTGGAGGGTTTCTGGGGTTTTCGACCCTGCTGAAGTCAATGAAGGCATGTTTAAGTGTGTACGAGCAAGTCTTCTCATTGGACGAGCGTTCTCGCCCATTCATAATTCATCAAACATCCACTATAAAGAAGAGATGTCACTTTACGTTTCACATTTGCCTTTCGCAAGTGTCGGATGCATGGTACGGAGAGTTTCGCTGTAATATTCCAATGACAGGGTGTTCCTTCGGGACGGCGGATGATGCCGTAGTGATAAGTGTGGCAAGGGAGTGTGTCATATTTTAGACCGAAACCTCTGGGGCAACTCATGTTGGGCATTTGACACAGTTCTCAACGTAGCACTTTGAACGCCAATCGGTTGAGTCTTGGCTATCTTGTCATGGGTGGCTACTAAATATCTCCATTGCAAAACGCTTGTGGACTACGGCTTGCTATCAAGCTGGTCAAGGCAACGACTTGGGATGTTTCCTCTTGTAAACAACTCCACCGGTTTTTATGTCAAAATCGGGGCCCGGATGCCAACACAGTGACATGACGCACGCTCTGTCCACCCGAGGTTGGATTTGTGGGTCGAGGCCTTGGAGCTGGGATAAGATCCCCTCTGAGTAATGCCTGTAATGGATTCAAGAGCTTAACACCTAAACGGTTGCTGACTTGCTATCAGGCCACTCTCTACATTTAAAAAACGGCTTGCTATAAAAGCACGCTAAGTTTCATGTCTTGCTATCAAGTCATTAACGGTGCAAGTGACGGAGATTTTCGGTGTAATAACTCCTGTTGGTGGGCGTTCTTTCGAGACAGCGGTGAAGTCCGTAGAGATGAGTACTGCACGGGACGTTGGCAATTGTAATCCTTGTGAAACCTCTCTGCGTCATGTTTCCATGTGGTTGCCTTTCGTCTCAACGTTGTACTCTGACCGCCAGGCGACAATCTGCCACAGCTTGCCTTATAAAATCTCCATTGCACTGAGTGCCTTAACACTCTCCCGTAGGTTAACCGTAGGTAACTCATATATGTGAGAATGAACCATGAGTTCTTTTAAGAACTGCCTCTATCACCGAGGCTAAATGATGAAGGGATGAAACGGCAGGCCACCCTTGCACCAGATGCAACACATACAACAGTCTTCTCTCTTCTGTAGCATTCAATCTCTTGTCATACGAATGAAAAGTCGTGTTAGATGACTGTTTACTGCAATAAAGTTAAAAGTAACGTATTGGCATGAAGAATAAATCGGTGTTTCGTAAATGAGTACACTCCAAACTCTAACGTGCTTCGTTGTAGGAATGTTAACCAACGTTAAATTCATTAACGTTGAAGTAAAACTCAGAATGTAACATCAACGTGTTGCGTTTTCATGACATTGCCAACGTTGAATGATGGAGATGAAGAGCCAACATTCGATGCACACAACAGTGAATCAACTAGAATAAATCAAACCTGCTCATCACGTTTCATAAACGCTAGGTGTGATCATGTGAAGACTTAATCAAAGACTCATGCGTATGTGGGAGATGCAACATTCAGATTGAAAAAGTAGGAACATCTTGATGGTTTGCAATCACGAAAGGTGAATGCACAAACACTGTTTCGTCAATCAGTACCGTCTGTGTTAGAAAAGTGTATTGAAAGATTTAATTTGACTCATGCGAAATTCGTAAACATCAAGGTTGTTAGAGTTAAACACTAATATCCGCGGTGTAAGAGATCAAGGGTTCAATGCACTGCGTTACCAGCAGTGACAATGAATTTTATGTTGGTGAAACTTTCATGTAGATCATGATAGTGCTAGCGCTGTATTCCAGAATAATGTATCGAAATAACAGAATCAAATGTGTAAGCTGAAGCGTGTCTCATTCTAAACTAAGCGTGCTTTGGAAATCAATACTTGTATAGTATCGAAATGACAGCATCAAACTGAAACGTGCATAGGGTTAGTTGTTTCATTCTAAACTAAATGTGCGTTGCAAATCAAAACTTGCATTGATAGAATCAACATTGAAGCATGTATCATTTCAAACTAACTGTGTTACTGGAAGTCAACGTTAAGTGAATGCAGACGATAAATTCATAAAATTTCATAAAATGACATTACATCTTAAGGTTTCACACATTAGATCTTTCGTTGTGGGAATCAAAATTTGGAGTGAGGCTATATACACTGAGACTAAACCTACATAGGAAGTAACCATCAATGGTTTTAGGGTGAAGCAGTTACATTGATACCAGTGAAATCAGATGATGTCACTGCAAACACTTTTGCTATAGGATTATTGTACACTGCAGCCCTATGACTTCAGTCGGTTACTAAACCGATGCGGTTACTTCTAAACCAAATGTTTCCTGATAAAAAATCAACTCCATCACTATAGGATCACTGAATGCTTCAGTGTTCAACACATTTCCACTCACAAATGGAGTGAGAGAACTCAGAATGGTTTGGTCGCTTATATTCATGTCAGGTTGGATGTCATAGGTCTTGAAGAAAATAGCAAGCGCAGATGGGAGTTTCAGGCAATGATAGAGTGAGGTAGTGTGGAAACATGTCGTATGCGGTTGAGTTTGACAATGAGTTCTGCTCCTTGCGCTTTCATCGACAAAGTCTTCGAGGTGAAGTGCGCGACTACATCATTTCTTTTCACAATGAGTGTGCTGACTTAGGGCTTGTTATTGGAAAGGGATACTTAGTGTTTCAACAGCTGATGGAAAACATGAAAGACAAGTATGTGAAGGGGCGTCTCGTAGCAGAAATCGAATTTGAGAAAACGAAAGGTGAATACATTGGTGAACGTGAGTGTTTTCACTTTTCATCATATTCTGCAGAGTGTATATATGATCCGGATGATTTCTATCAGCGGCACACGGCAAAGGTTGCCTCGCGTTTGGAAACATTTCATGAACATGGTTCAAACTTGCTACTATGTCGCATCAAACATATGCATATTCAACTGAATGTGCTTGATTGAGTTATTGAACTGCATAACTCTATCACAAATCATGAAGTCAGGATATAAGCCATGCTCTATCATTGGTTTCGTTAACTAATTGTGCTTATAACTAAACGTTGGTTGACATTCTTCAGAGGTACACGTTCGGACATGATACTGCGGATACATGTCAGACACGAATTCTCTATATTTTATACCTTCATTCATCATGCTGGATTGGTAGTGTATCTGGAGACCAACACATGCATTATGACCACACTAAGCTGAAATGATCTTTGACATGACTGCATGTCTCGTAGAAGACATCTCATTTGCTGAACACCATTGCATTTTGTATGAGGAAGTTACCTACAGCGTAAAATATCATCCGAAGTGCATTGTAGCCTCCATGTACATGGACCCTTTCCTTTTTTATCGTCAACAGTGAATTTGTGAATGTTGCGCTGCTAGACATTTAATAGTTGTTCATTGTAACATTAGTTTCGAAAGATGTCGCTTGTATTGAAGCTTTTTATGTTCATGTAAACGCGCATCTGAATTTATAGTGAAACTTAACAGCGATGGCCAATGTGGATGATTTTGACTATGTCAAATCCGGTTTTCAACAACCATGTATTGACAAATTAACAATAACTGCGCATTGGCTCGTGATATACAAACCTTCAGCGCATTGTTTATGGATTCAGTTTTGTAATGCCTTGCGTTCAACAGTTGTATGTCAGTGATTCCTTAGAGTTACAAGCGCTGCAATGTAAAATCTAAGGCATATAGAATGTAGGCAATAAATACTTAAGTAGCAGCCATTCACTCTAAATCAATGTTTAGATCGCTTTCATGATTAAACCATGTCTTAACCAACGAAGTATTACAAGGGATGGATCATGGCTTGTGGAATGGTTATAACTACATCTGTAAATGTTTTATTCAACTATGAATCGCGAGTGTGTTAACCAGATATATATATATATATATATATATATATATATATCAATTGGGTCTAGAAGTGCGTTTTACTGTTTCGTAACAACACTATCTCACCCAAAACAAGATAGGTCATCATCCATTGTTGGAGGCATCAAATATCAGTTGAGGCGCATGAGGCCCATTTATATTAAATGAAAAAAGACACATTGTTCAAAGCGATTTTATTGAATCGCAGTTACATTAATATACACGTTTTCACGAGGAAGATTATATGCAGGAAATAAAGTTCACACAAATCACTACACAAGTTTTCAAGAGGGGCATGTACACTCAGACGCAATGTCACCAAAGTGCGGAAGATGTGCGGTGGCATCACTGTAGAATTGATGTACACTTAGAAAATATTGTCACCACAATGCTGGATTTGAGAACACGAATGCACAACAAACCAATGGTACTGTACATCCAGATCGAGACGCAGTGCGATGCAGTGATGATAAACGTGTCACACCAATCACAATTTAAATCGGCAATAGGAATGTGTCTTGTGAAATAGCTCAAAAAGCACGAACGTCAACAAATAGCGTGAACGGTTCATATATCATCGCAAGATGGAGGAAAAGAAAGTTTTTGTTTTTTTGGTGGTGGAAGATATGTGTCCGGATGTCCATGAGGGAGTGAGTAGTTGGGACTCAACCAACACCGTTTGTTCTTCCACGCGCTGAGAGCACGCTTTTTATATGTACACATTTGAATTTGATGGTTGGTTGATTTTATTATTGTCATATCGACGTAGCTATCGATTTTATCTTGGTATGCTATGCGGTAATTTTCATGGTTAAAATTTTTCACAAGGGAACGTGAAATAACCTTGGCACGTTTGATGGAGTCAGAGGTATCCCTATATTTCATCAAATCAATTTAGGCCTTAGCAATATCATTTCTTCTAGTGGACTCCCACCACATTCATCTTTAAAGCATCCGAGTTTTGCCTTGTTCTTAATTGAGTAAAGTGGATGTGTTGATGGATAATTGGAACTATCAAATTTACTTTCAAAATGTTTAAGGATGTCATTTTCTGGAATTTGCTGTTTCACTGTGACGGCTAGGGAAAAGCTATCGGTATCACCACCAACTAGCTCAACGCGATGGAAAATTGGACAAGGTCTCAGTGTTTTATAAAATAACTTAAACATTTCCAATTTAGAGTGGTCGAGAACGGCTTGTCCGATGAAGATGGGCTTACACAGCACCACACTCGACTTAAATAATTTGAAGCCTGTGACATCCTCACTTATGAGGTCATGCATCAAGTAAAGTGGTGACTTGATAATTTTGTCTACTTTTTCTGGATCCGACACTAGCTTATAATCCATACGTTTGCGAACGCCTTCCATGGTCTTGCCAAATAGTGAATTATTCTTAAATTTGAAATAATCTTTTTCAAATGCGTTTTTGGAGGCAGCACGCTTCTTACTATTAAAATCAATGTAGGGTTTCAGAAAGCACTTTTGTGTGAATTGTACGGCTCGATGAACTTTAGCTAGTTGCATGCCAATGTCAAGATGGAATTTTAGAATGCCGTAATGAACAATGTAGTTGCTCTTGTCATACTGTGTTAGCAAAAGTTTGCGACATGGTTTATATTTTCGGCTGCATTTGCTGTTCTATTTTCCTATTGTATTCTTCCATATAAGGAGAAAACATATCTTCGGTTACATAACCCGATTCGGGTGCTAGTGGTAGGTCATATGTTTCATCTTTTATATCATCTGGATAGATGAGATCAACTTCAGATAACTAACCTACGTCTCCCTCATCATCCAGTTTCAAAATGTGTTGTGGGTTTGAAAAATGTTTTATTTCTTCTTCACAAATCCATTTGAAATTTGAATGTGGAAGCGGCTTTGATAGCGCACTGCCATATAAATTGTTCTGGTCAATATACTTTAGATATGTGCTATGAATGCCATCCGAAACATAGTTGACTTTATCTTTATTGACAAAAGTCAGACCACCTCTTATGCCACGTTCAAATAGGTTGTACATTTCGGCATCTTGCAAGAGGTGGATCGTTTCACCGGTCGTTTTGAATGCTGACATATAGGACATGGCTGGTAAACTTATAAAATGCACCGGATCTAAAGCATCTTGTGCCTTAAATCAAACTTTTGACATGCCAATTTGGCATGTTCATAATCCTTGATGCTACATGCTTCACCCGTTAAGTCATTAGGGAATTTATCAATTGATGGATGGGATGTTTCCTTTAAAGTGTCCATAGAAGTGAAATAACTATATGGAAATACTCCTTTCCGACGAACGAGGGTGTCGCTGATGTGTTTGGATAGTCTTTTATCATATTCTGTGTGAGTGGAAGTTGGTCTAAATTATTGGCCAAGACTGCCAGAGAAGTCGACATGAATTGATAACTGTCCATAAACTTAATTTCAAAGAAAACCGGCTTCCCCTCAGCCGTTTTACCAACATGAGCTTTAGCCGACATTGACATTAACTTCTCCCGACTTTCTGCAATGACATTCACTGTCCAAGATTTTATTTTACCTATCCCATTCCGTATGAGAATATGTGCATCACAAGACTTAAAATTGTGAAAAATGACGGCGAGCGATCTTCTTTTGAGTCTCATACTGATGCTGCATTTATTACACAGTGCTGATCTGAACTTGCCGCTAAGGTGGCAGTGGTCTCTGACTTTCCTATGTTGTTCATCATCGAAGTTAGTCTTGCATTTGGGACATGTCATGCACTGATCAAATTTAAGCCTATCTTGCTCAATGAAGCACATGGGCTTCTTCGTTAGATCAATTTCATAACGTTGGTGGAAACGTGCTTTTCAATCTAAATATTTTAGGAATTCTAATGTACAGTCTTTACCTTGCCATACATGCATCTTATTTAGATTTTGTAGTAGGGATGCCAAACTTCATAGCATGCAATGGCGGCGACCTCGTGGTTCTTGGTATCGGGATCAATATAGCACTCTATGTCTGCATAAATTACGCAAATAGGACTCAATTCGCTTCCACAAGGCTTGTACATAAAATTTTTATCTTTTGGCATCACTTCCATTTGGAGTTTGCCACGTGAGCACCACTCATAATGTTGGTCAAATAATGACTTTGATGTAATGTGTCGTATGCAGCGATCGCAATAAATAATTTTGTCGCTCTTGTATGATTGCAGATGTGAGTACAATCTCTTTATACTTGGAATTTCACAATATTGCCACTGTGGTTGATTTTCATTATACACAAGGAGCACATTGGCAACTTTCTCATAGGTGCTGGCACGATAATTGTATCGCACTCCTTTCAATCCACTTTGCTAGAGATGAACTATGATCTTAATTTTATTCAATTTTTCAAATTGGGCGATGCCTTTAAAATCTGTAGTGTTGACATCTAACCCGTCAAACTTAAGCTCATCCTCCCATTCGATGTATTTGCTGACTCTTTGATGGTCCCTATGAATGTCATCATAATGGAGAATAGAGAGGACGGCATACTCAAAACATTGACTGCCACATTAGACATTTATGACTGCTTTCTTTTCAGCCAGTGACTTTGGAAGGGTAAACGCACTCTGACCACTTGAATTTTCGCTAAGAGTGACTTTGAAATCGACTGTTTCTACACCATCAAAAATCAAGCCACTATCTCTTTCATTTTGTTTCTCAAGCTTAGTATTTATGTGTTGGATATGAGACTGAAGACACTGGTGAATATCCGTGACAGTGTCAGCTTGAGCAGAAGGAATGTGCAACCTAATGACATCACACACTTCACCAGTGCTATAATCTATTTTATTGTAACGCACTGTAACATATATGAGAGTCTTCACTAGGAATTGATGGAGGGTTGCAAACATTTGCTGAAATAACGACAAATTCTCACTAAGAAATGATCCTATGTCTGATACCGCCTCAGTTGACTCCATCCTATAATCGCGCACAAGGCTCTCCAGGGAGAACTTGCGCAGCTGGAGAGTAACAACGTTCTGTTCATAGTGCTCCATGGAATGTGTGTGTGTGTGTAAAAGTCAAAGTAAGTATGTAAGGGAAGTATGGAATCAATGGTTGATTTGTGGCGACAGCTATGATATTACTTTTTCGCCAGCTCTTATAATCAGTTTTATTTGATATCGCAATTGACAACAGAATAGTATAGAAATATTGAATAGAAGAGTCTGAATACGTATGTGAAAATTATGAAGTGGTGAAAAATTACATAGTTATCCGCAGACATCTGGAAGACAAAAACATGAGATGAAGATCCATTTCTATGGTCAAAATGCTAGATTAGATTTGGCATAGAAATTAATTGATTAAGGTACATAATTGACGACTACAAACCACTCTATACGATTTAAGGGGGGACTTATGATTGCATTCATGTACTGTGTATGAGCGTGTTTGTAATTTTTTGCCCACTGAACATCTGAAAATCTTTGTATCGAATCTAGAAATACTTCATTTTCTTATTGATAACCATACATTCATTGATAAATTTTTAGATTTCCATTTATGAATGCATGTTGGAAACATGATGGACCTTACCTACATTATATACTTTTTTAGTCCCAGTTTTTTTCATCTGATTATGAAAGCATCCTATGTGAAATATAATAATTTTTTATTGACATCCTAACATCTCATTTTCTCCTGACCAGAGTATTCTCTTGTATTTCCTTCTATGATCAATAGCAGTATTTGATGATCCGTGTTGAGATAACAATTTATGAGAAATAGTCAAATTCTGAAATGTTGTCACTAAATTATTGATGTATCACGAAAATGACTGTTTTTGTTAGTGATGAAAATAATGAAAAATGATGAATGACGGTCCAGCCTTAAGCTGCAGATACTCTGTAATAATTGCATTCGAGTATATTGAGCAATTAATACAATAGTTCCTCGACTTTCGGCAAATGACTGAAAAGTAAAACTATATTCACAACTGAATAAAGAAAGCAACACGAAACATTCAGATGCAGATGAAAACATTTGTGACGCAGATTTGATTTCATCGGTTGGAACATTATAGGCTGCATCAATTCACAGAAGGCCTTCAACCGAAATTTGTATTATAAAATACAATATAGAATAAACCACAAAGCGTTTCACTTTTGGTTTGATCACTTGTGCCAATCAAATTTCGAGTGCTATTCATTCAAGTTTTTGTCTAGACGTTGCAAATAATTATCAATTAATTCCACCGTACATGTTCATCTGACATCGGTATTAAGCATTAGAAAGTGCAGTACAGACTACTGAATAATGATTGCCTCATACTGCTTCACGATGTTGACAAAAATGCACATATATAGGGCTGATCAAAAGCAACTTCCTAATGCAATATTTTAATTATATTTCAATATTTCAATTTCAATACTCCAAGAAAGTAATATACATGAATAGCACTTTTTTCACGACGGAAATTTACTGGGCATTCAAGTTCATGACAAATTATTTTTGGCAACAAAATCTCTCAGGATTTTTATTATTTCGCTGTGAATACCCCGCTATTGCTCCTCTTGCAAATATGTAGGCTATCTTTATTTTAAAAAATTATATTTCACCTATAGGCCTATTAATAATTGCTTCAGCATGACTTCGAAAATTTTCGGTGCGAGCAGGTAAGTACAGCGCACACCCATAAAAAATCATTGTTTTTATGTAGCTAATATCATAAAATAAATGTAGCGTAGTTATTTTGGACATTTTCAGATCATGATAAATATAAATTTCGGTTGAAGAAACAGCTTTTCAAAATTGATCAAAATTATTAAGCTTCTGTTAAAGGCTTAGATAAAAAATATTGCAACAAATGTGTCAGACTCATCACAATACAAGTTTGTAGGTATTCGATTCATCTAACGGCCGATACATTACAACCAATTGTGATGTAATCAACTAGATCTGTAAGTCATCACTAATGCAAATTGGTTGCCTACCACTGACATAAGTCATCATGTCATAATGGCCATCATTGAGAAAATAAACAGATTTCTTACCAACAATGTCTGATTCGCCCTAGTTTACCGTATGTCAAAAAAGCTTCATCCGAATAACTAAGCAAAGAAATCAATGCCCGCTTTAACATTTTGAATATGCCTACTCCTACAGATTAAACAAGTGCATCAATTTGTTCCTTCTGACATGTTGATTTCACATCAAATTAAAAACTGTACAATTAATGAAGAAAAATTATGATCATGTGGAAATCACGGACGGGCAGCGACTACGAATTGCCAAGAAGACAGATTCAGTATATCATTACATGTATATGCTAAAAATCTGTAAAATTTACAATAAATTTGATACTATGAAACTTTGGTAACGTGTTCAGTAGAACTTAAACTAAGAACTTACACTAACAGTACTTCTAAGAAGCAATTGCTTCATTCTAGTGATGAATGTCTAAATAAATTATGCGGAATATTTGAAGTTATCATGCAAAAATATAACCGTTCAGCAAAGACAGTTACCATTTCGAAGAATTTTTGCGTCTGAAAACCTCACTGTATAGTTATGGCTGCCGGTACCCACTCTTACGTGGGAATAACTTGACTTCAGTTGTCTGGTTATTTACACGCAACATTGCGTGCGGATAACCTCACGTCCTTTGATATCGGATCAAATCAAGCCTTGTTGGCAACTAAAAATTAATTTCATTTTCATCTATAGGCCTACTAAAATTGTTATTAAAGGGCATTCGTTATTAAATATAGTAACTTGGAAGAAGCTTTTCGTATAGCATTCATGCTGCGGTAAACTGGGTTGAATCGGATCAGTAGTACGAAATTGATCTTGTTGCCCAGTAATAATGGGCATGGTGATTATTATTGCACCTTATACACTTGTCGTCTTTACACATAGTTTCGTTATATGCCAAAAATTTGACCGACTTACTGATCCAGTTGATTGTGTCAAGCTATTTTTTTACAAGATCGACCATTAGACAGAGTGTTTGTCAACCTTGAACATCATCATGAACGAGGTTGTGTGGACTCTGTAGTTAACCATCACTGAGTTGCCACTTGAAAATTATATTTACTTTTACTAAATGAAATGTATAACCGTAGGTGGGTGATATCAACTGCATCAGATGTAGTGACTATACTCGTGTTGCAAAACTTTGAGTTGATTCAATTAACTATCATTAACATCAACTTTCCAGACGCCATTTTACGCACAGACCATAATGATTCACTGAAAAGCAAAATTTAGAACATCGTGCGCCTTGTGAACAGTCACAGTAGCGACTGTCTGTCTGCTTCCTTAGTTAATAAAGCAATCAGACAGCGACTAAGCATGACGTCACAACAGTAAAAGCGTTGAGTGATTTGTGTGGGAACATCTCGCTCAATTATCATGAAGATGGTGGAATTTCCTGCAACTGGTGCACTCAATGCATGAACACAGATATAAGTAAAATAGAAGCATGACGGCCTGGTTTAGGATAACCACAAGAGTCACGTGCGTCAACCACTCGGAGTTGATCTTCATTGGCAGATGAAACGCTGAAGAACCGTCTAAAGCACAAAATGTTGCTAAAGTAGCGAGCAAATATTCCTTTCTTCTTTTTCCAGGAAATATTTGTATTAGATGCATCTTCAATATGTAGATAAACAATATGTGAGAACCAAATGACACAATTTCTCCACTGTTTCATGTATAAAGCCATACCTTTCATAAAATGACACGTTCAACATCAAAATTGATGTAAAAAATGAATAAAACAGTAAATTTCATGTAGGAATCACTAGAAAAATGAAGTTGTCACCAAATATTTTAGGCACAGCGACTTCTTGAAATTGATGAATATAAATATCTGAAAATTGTCTTGGCGCAAAAAGATGGCGGATTTGTCACCACTAAAAATACATTAGAGTAATGGGGAGTTTCCACACTTGATATATTTAAACACTTTTGTAAAAGTGTATGCGAAGAGAGAATAAAATGACTTGCGAAAGTTTTGTGACAGGAAGAGCAGCTGAAGCCGATGAGGTGTGAGCGATTCTCTCTACTTGTCGACGTCGGTGGTTTCCTCACCATTCCACAAGAGCCGCAATCCGTATGCCGCTGCAAGTTGTAGATGTGAAACGTTTTCCCACATGCTTCACACTTAGGTTTCTGATCAGCTTGCGGTTCGATTCTGTCACAATCACTTGTTGACCCAATTGCCTGTTGTTGTTCATATTGCTTGTTGGGCGCACTTCCACAGGTCATCAACGGCGACTTCTTCTCTTGCCTGCATGCGTCACGTCGTTGATGTCGCTTTAGACTTGAAGGCGTAGCAAAATGATTGTAGCATGTTGGACATGTGGAGTCAGAAGTCCTTGCTGCCTTCTTCGCTGCCTCGCACACAGCTTTTCTAAGATGCCTTCTGAGTGTGGGCTCATTGAAGAACGCCTTCCTACAGCGGTTGCAGGTTGACTTTTTCACCTCACTCTGATTCTCCTGGCTGTAGTTCTGCCGCTGAGTCTGTGTCTTCACTTGAATCAGCTCCTTCACTCTGTATTCCATCGTTTTCCTCCTCAGCATTTAGCAATTCTTCCACTTCCTTGGCCGAGATGAGAGGAAGATCGCGTGGTGATGTTGGTGGAATGATAGGGAGGTCATCTTCCGGCAGTATGTTTGTCATATCTGCAGAAAAGATAAATGAATTAGTCATATGAAATTCATTTTACTTAGCTGATCAACCCCGCTTCCCACAAACGTGTACTCACCCTCTGATAAATTCAACTCTGGTTCGGTGGAGGGATGCGATGGCGGTAGGAGAGAAACACCGGCGGAGAGTGAAAGGGTTCGCGGCTTTGGCATTGGAGGGATGAGTTGACGAGGAGCAGGTGTAGGAGCATGCGATGACGGACGATGCTGGGCGATTATTATTCCCAAAGTGCATGGGTGAGAGGGTAAGGCCGGATAATCTTCCTTATATTTCCGCCTCACAGCTTCCTCCAAATTCGATTTCTTGCTCAAATCTGTAGAGAAATTGATAGAGAAAAGTCGCATGAACTACTGTTATTGAATTCTAGTAAGAATCATCATTCACACAAACTTACACATTTCAAGTCGCTCATTTGCTCGACCGAGTACCCCTTCAGGGACGGACTCCTTGTTCATAATGCGCTGCTTCACTGAAAAGGAATTGGACCGCCACATTGAAATTTACGAAAATGAGTTCGTCTAAAAAATGAATAAAGTATGGAGACCTTAGGGTCCTGATTCACAAGGACAGAACTCTTGTGGTGTTAAGTTATGAGCAATATTTCCTACATTCAACACACATTCTAGCCTAATGACGTTAGTCATAAAGTTAGTCAACTTACATTGCTGAATGAACCTTTCCTCCAACTTGGCAGAGACGCGGTAACGTTCGATTTCTCCCTAAAATTCCATGTCGGACAGCCGATTGTAGATAATTGTAAGATTTCAATCACTGAAAAGGAAATATGAAGTTTCATTTACCCAGTCAACTTTAATCATGTGAATAAACATTCAACCAAGTAATTCTACGTTTCACTCCAATCCATATCACAAATACTAACCTTTGTCGAATGGCTAAAGTACTCTGACCTGGCGAGAGAAAGCGTCACGTTGAGTATGATGTCGAACGCCCAACATGAGCAACGGCTCAGAGGTTTCGGTCTAACAAACGACGAACAACCCATGCAACGCAATCCCTCTACGGCAGTACCCGCCGTCCCGAAGGAACGCTCGAGCAAAGGAGGTATTACAGCGATGATATGTTTTATGAGCAGAAGTGAATCTCTTGATAGCAAGAGCTCACCGACACTCACCTTGTGAAAGATAAATGTGAAGAGCAGAGCTGGTGCACTGCCTTTTATAAGATTTTCCTAAGCGGTGAATGGATTAGACCTCTCGTCCAATCACAAACGAGCTATAGTTCCCATTGTGTGTACACACTTTCGAGTTCACTCACTGCATTCGTGAGTGGAAATGTGTTGAACACTGAAGCATTCAGTGATCCTATAGTGATGGAGTTGATTTTTTATCAGGGAGACATTTGGTTTAGAAGTAACCGCATCGGTTTAGTAACCGACTGAAGTCATAGGGCTGCAGTGTACAATAATCCTATAGCAAAAGTGTTTGCAGTGACATCATCTGATTTCACTGGTATCAATGTAACTGCTTCACCCTAAAACCATTGATGGTTACTTCCTATGTAGGTTTAGTCTCAGTGTATATAGCCTCACTCCAAATTTTGATTCCCACAACGAAAGATCTAATGTGTGAAACCTTAAGATGTAATGTCATTTTATGAAATTTTATGAATTTATCGTCTGCATTCACTTAACGTTGACTTCCAGTAACACAGTTAGTTTGAAATGATACATGCTTCAATGTTGATTCTATCAATGCAAGTTTTGATTTGCAACGCACATTTAGTTTAGAATGAAACAACTAACCCTATGCACGTTTCAGTTTGATGCTGTCATTTCGATACTATACAAGTATTGATTTCCAAAGCACGCTTAGTTTAGAATGAGACACGCTTCAGCTTACACATTTGATTCTGTTATTTCGATACATTATTCTGGAATACAGCGCTAGCACTATCATGATCTACATGAAAGTTTCACCAACATAAAATTCATTGTCACTGCTGGTAACGCAGTGCATTGAACCCTTGATCTCTTACACCGCGGATATTAGTGTTTAACTCTAACAACCTTGATGTTTACGAATTTATTTCGCATGAGTCAAATTAAATCTTTCAATACACTTTTCTAACACAGACGGTACTGATTGACGAAACAGTGTTTGTGCATTCACCTTTCGTGATTGCAAACCATCAAGATGTTCCTACTTTTTCAATCTGAATGTTGCATCTCCCACATTCGCATGAGTCTTTGATTAAGTCTTCACATGATCACACCTAGCGTTTATGAAACGTGATGAGCAGGTTTGATTTATTCTAGTTGATTCACTGTTGTGTGCATCGAATGTTGGCTCTTCATCTCCATCATTCAACGTTGGCAATGTCATGAAAACGCAACACGTTGATGTTACATTCTGAGTTTTACTTCAACGTTAATGAATTTAACGTTGGTTAACATTCCTACAACGAAGCACGTTAGAGTTTGGAGTGTACTCATTTACGAAACACCGATTTATTCTTCATGCCAATACGTTACTTTTAACTTTATTGCAGTAAACAGTCATCTAACACGACTTTTCATTCGTATGACAAGAGATTGAATGCTACAGAAGAGAGAAGACTGTTGTATGTGTTGCATCTGGTGCAAGGGTGGCCTGCCGTTTCATCCCTTCATCATTTAGCCTCGGTGATAGAGGCAGTTCTTAAAAGAACTCATGGTTCATTCTCACATATATGAGTTACCTACGGTTAACCTACGGGAGAGTGTTAAGGCACTCAGTGCAATGGAGATTTTATAAGGCAAGCTGTGGCAGATTGTCGCCTGGCGGTCAGAGTACAACGTTGAGACGAAAGGCAACCACATGGAAACATGACGCAGAGAGGTTTCACAAGGATTACAATTGCCAACGTCCCGTGCAGTACTCATCTCTACGGACTTCACCGCTGTCTCGAAAGAACGCCCACCAACAGGAGTTATTACACCGAAAATCTCCGTCACTTGCATCGTTAATGACTTGATAGCAAGACATGAAACTTAGCGTGCTTTTATAGCAAGCCGTTTTTTAAATGTAGAGAGTGGCCTGATAGCAAGTCAGCAACCGTTTAGGTGTTAAGCTCTTGAATCCGTTACAGGCATTACTCAGAGGGGATCTTATCCCAGCTCCAAGGCCTCGACCCACAAATCCAACCTCGGGTGGACAGAGCGTGCGTCATGTCACTGTGTTGGCATCTGGGCCCCGATTTTGACATAAAAGCCGGTGGAGTTGTTTACAAGAGGAAACATCCCAAGTCGTTGCCTTGACCAGCTTGATAGCAAGCCGTAGTCCACAAGCGTTTTGCAATGGAGATATTTAGTAGCCACCCATGACAAGATAGCCAAGACTCAACCGATTGGCGTTCAAAGTGCTACGTTGAGAACTGTGTCAAATGCCCAACATGAGTTGCCCCAGAGGTTTCGGTCTAAAATATGACACACTCCCTTGCCACACTTATCACTACGGCATCATCCGCCGTCCCGAAGGAACACCCTGTCATTGGAATATTACAGAGAAACTCTCCGTACCATGCATCCGACACTTGCGAAAGGCAAATGTGAAACGTAAAGTGACATCTCTTCTTTATAGTGGATGTTTGATGAATTATGAATGGGCGAGAACGCTCGTCCAATGAGAAGACTTGCTCGTACACACTTAAACATGCCTTCATTGACTTCAGCAGGGTCGAAAACCCCAGAAACCCTCCAAAAATATCGAATTTAAACTTTTCAACTTTTTAGCACTACTCATAAAACGTTTATAAGTAGTTCATGACTTGATCTGAATCATGACCTCTCGAACCTTTTTAAATCAAGTCAAAAGGACTTGTAGAAGCAAGGATAGAAGCCTTTAAAGTTTTGGAGTCTTTTATGGCCTGGAGACTAAGGTCATCTCCTGGCTAACCTTTAAGTCTGACGCCTTAGCTGATATCAGCCATGAAATTTTCTAAGTCTGAATTTTGGAATTTCCGATGCTATCAACGGAGCTCCGGAGTTCACCTACCCCAACCAAGTCGGGAGGAGAACTGATTCCCACAAGTAGAGAATCCACTTATATAGTTTGTGGCGACCAGCTGATGACGTAATCTCAATCATCCAAAACTTTAAACACTTCTATCACCGGTTCTAGAGCTCCGATTGACTTCAAATTTTGACGGTCACGTTTTCTCGCTCTCACCTTTCATTTA
This sequence comes from Prostheceraeus crozeri, assembly GCA_907163375.1. NCBI lineage: Eukaryota > Metazoa > Platyhelminthes > Polycladida > Euryleptidae > Prostheceraeus > Prostheceraeus crozeri. The sequence goes on along the minus strand of CAJQUW010008438.1, from coordinate 245,287 downwards.
AGCCATCCCTCGACTCTCTACGATCATCAGAAGCTGAATTGAAAATGTAGGATCCTAGAGAACAAAGTGCGGCGTTTTCACTAAAAGAAACCCGACGTCTTTACTCACTTCCAATCCTCCGCTATTCATCGCCAAACATCAAAAAATTCGAAAATTCTATTTCATTCCTACGACCCTCAAAACCCACCCTATAGATGCTAAACATCACGCTGATTCCAAGTCTGGTCTCAGTATTCTCATACGATGCTTCGTTCGCTCGCTAGAGTCCAAAAACGAAATTTCAATTTTGCGAAAAAATCGTAAGTTTACCATTTCGCGATTTTCCAAAAATCTTAAAGTCACCTTCTACTCTAAACCAAGGAAGACTTGGACGATATCCACTGCATTGGTCTCACTCTTAGCTTTCATATGAGCTAGGGCACGACTTTCTACGATAAGTCCCACCAAAGTTGGAAGTCTGACAGGAGGGGGGGGGGAGGTCAAAACTTTTTCTCTCCGATTGAGCTGGAAATCACCTCCCTACCCCAAAATTTCACGTAGAATCCGAATCTGCCCTCCGTTTATCCATCCGAACTCTCCTTCATGTCGAAATATGACTTTTCTCATCCCAAAACATCCAAAACCTACACTTTCCTAACCGTGTCGTTTTCGGAGATTCCTAAAATCTCATAGTCGCTCTCCACTCTAAACCAAGGAAGACTTGGACAAACGATGCTTTTCACTGCATTTGGCTCACTCTCAGCTTTCACATGAGCTAGAGCACGACTCTCTACGATTACTCCCACCAAAGTTTGGAAGTCTGACAGAAGGGGGGGGAGGCAGCGAAAACTTTTTCTCTCCGATTGACTTGAAAATCACCTTACCGATGCAAAATGTCATGTAGAGTCCAAATCTGGCCTCGGTTTGTCCATCCGGACACTCCTTCACCCCGAAATATGACCTTTCTCATCCCAAAACGCCCAAAGCCCTTAGAAAAATCCTATTCTTCCGTCAACTCTTGCAGTCAAAAGTTGGGCACACCGTGGACAAAACACGTCCACTTCTGCACGACATACCTCAAAACATGACCCACTTTGGACAAACTCTGCTTGTCAGCTTCTGTCTCCTACCTGCACCGGACTGTCCTTCCAACTCCACTCTCTCCTACCGCGTTCTGTCCAACTTTCCGCCTTGCACCGGTCTCTCCTTTGGTCTGCTTACCATCACATACTCGGCCACCTCCCGACATCCTTTCCAACCTTCCATCCACAACCTTCCGGCCAAATCCCTATCCTACTGCACACAAAGAGGCCAAAACACGATCCTAGTGGACTTAAAGAGGACACATACGATCTTCCGCGACTCAAAAGGGCCAAAATACGAACCACTGCGCCTCAAAAGGGCAAAAATACGAACCACTGCGCCTCAAAAGGGCAAAAATACGAACCACTGCACTTCAAATAGGACCAAAATCCGAACCGCTGCGCTTCAAGTTGAGCAGAGGGCCAAATTATGAACCGGGCGCGCCTCAAGTGGGAAAAATCTAACTACTTATCATGCGGCGAACGAAGAGAGAGGCAGCTCAAGAAGCGATAAGACGCTTGACAAATATTCCGTCGGACTGCTCTGAAGGTGAAGAAGAACTCGATCACCGTGCACATGTGGATATTCCGGATGGTGATTGTGATAATTCATTATGTGATCCTTCGATTGATGGCAATAGTGATACTGATGATGAAGAAACACCTGACATTGTTGGAAATCAGCCTGACACAACTGAACTTCTTGGAAAGGACGAAAGCAAGTGGACGTTATTGCAGGATTCTACAAGTGATCTCAGCAGTGGAAGACGACCAGTGCGAAATGTCTTCAAATCATCAGCAGGCTGTAAGTCACGGACCTGTCGTGAGATTGACTCTGATAATTTCTTTTCTGCCTTCAACTTGATATTCGACGATGCTATGATCAATTGCGTCATCAAACATACAATTACAGAGGCTCGTCGTCAAGGTAACGATGCATGGTCTATCGACAAATCTAAATTTCTTGCTTTCCTCGGAATTCTGATTATTCGCGGTGCTACTACAGCTTCGAAATTTGACGCGGACATGTTGTGGAACAAGAAGTGGGGCCTTCCCATTGTGATGAACACTATTTCTCGTGACCGATTCCGTTCCATTATGCGTTACTTGCGATTCGGTGACAAAGGACAAAGGAAGGACAGAGTGAGGAGTGATAGATTTGGACTCATCTCTCAGTTATGGGATCGATCATTCGAGAACAGTCAAAGTACTTACATTCCACAGCAGAATCTCACCGTGGATGAGCAGTTGTTGCCATGCCGGGTTCGATGCCCATTCATTGTTTACATGCAGAACAAGCCCGACAAGTTCGGCATAAAGTTTTGGATTCTATGTGAAGTAGAAAGCAACTTCGTTCTGAATGGATTCCCTTATCTCGGCAAAGAATACCACGAAGGACAACTGGGTCAACACGTTGTGCTCAGGCTGATGTTGCCATATATTCGGAAGGGATACAACGTCACCACTGACAACTTCTTTACTTCGAAAACCCTGGCCGAGGATCTCATAAAGGTAGACACTACCATTGTTGGTACGATAAGGCGTACAAGGAGAGAAATACCACGTCGGGTGCTTACACGCGAGTCGTCAATGGATCTGTACAGTTGTGATGCGTACAAGCTCGATGACAAACCAATTACACTTGTTGCGTACAAGGGAAAGAAGAAGAAGATGGTTGTTCTACTGTCATCCTTGCATGATTCCTGCAAGATTCAGGACAATGACAAGAAATTGCCGGAGCCCATCGCATTCTACAATTCTACAAAGGCTGGAGTGGATGTTATGGACTCTATGACGCGAAAGTATACCACAAAGGCTCAGACTCGGCGATGGCCCATCACCGTCTTTTATAACATTCTCGACATTTCGATCATCAATTCGTGGATCCTTTACAAGAAATGTGTGAATGATCAATTACCTCGCCAGTCATTCATGCTACAACTTGGCGAACAGCTGTGTTCTTTCAACAAAACGTCAGTACCGCAAACTCTTCGTGATTGGGCTGCACCATCCCCATCAAAAAGGCGAAATTGTGAAGTGAGTGCTCACCACAACAAAACAAACACAGTCTGCAGTGTTTGTAGAAAGTTGTGCTGTGGTGTGTGCATGGCAAGGAAAGAGAAATATGTTAGGTGCACCTGTGTTGACTGTGCTTGATTTTTTGGTTATGCAATCAAAACATATTGTTATGAACTACTATGACGTTGTTTATGATCTTTAGTGATGAGGGACGAAATCGTAAACACCGGTGAACAAAATAATGTGGAATATATAATGACTTTTTCAATCTGATAACTGACGGCGTCATTTTTGACGCCAGCCGCGCTTTTAAGTAAATTTAATAAATCTCTTAAGATGTTAAGTAGGAAATGGCAACTAACTAGGACTCAAGTCATCGTCTATAGGAATTAGGAAAAGTCACCTGATATTATCCTGATTCATGATAATACAACAGTGCAGGACAGATTTAAAAATCGAAAGCGTCAAAAATGTCGCCGCCGCCTTTCTGGTATAACTGGGCTACTCTTAGGATGGCAACTATTCGTTTGTTTTGGGGATTCTCAAGAAAACTTTATATGCGGATTTATATTAGAAAATTCCGCTATTCGCTTTAAAAGATTTTCATCATTTTGTAGCAGTTTAAGATCAATAAATATTTATGCAGTGACACATACATCTCTCTCTCTATTTCAAAAACAAGTACTGATACATAAATGTTCATTCTAAGGAATTGCTTTGTTGTTGCCTTATCATCATTACCGCTCAGCGGACAATATTTGCTAAAATGCAATCTTTGATGCTATCTGAATTCGGATTTAGACTCCTAGATTATATCTGATCAGCCGATCATACAACATCAAATATTGAAGAATCAAGTGACGTAATCTCCTTATTTGAAGCAAGAAATATTCTCTAAATAATTTTCGAACGTGTCACCGTCGTCGGAGTATATTAGCGAAATTAAAAGAGACAAAGAAGCATTTTAAACTTGAAAGACTGTCAACCGTCATATTTTAATTATCTATATCGCTCAATGCATGAAAAATCATGAGGGAAAGCATCAATAAGTCAGAAAACAATTATGTTAACATCTCGCTCTCTATCTCTCTTTCTCAATCTTTTCTTCTCAGTCGACACTCGGAGATGCGTGCAAATACAAATAGCCTTTATTCCAAAGAAATACACAAATCAGCTGAACATAAGATAATGCACAAATTTTATCATTACAAAAGATGCCATGCGCTGGATTATGCAAATAATGACAGTACCGATGACGAATTGGACATGGAAATTCATACCTGAAGATAAACTAAGTGACCATCTTTCGCGTCAATTTGCTATAGCAGCATCATTGATAATAGATATGTAAAGGGTCATAGGATAGGTTGATTCACGTTTATAACTTCATATCAATATCACAAAGCATCGGAAGAAACAACTGCATGCATATTCCTAACAAGCAATTTTTAAATTACAGATGCAAAATATCATTCATCTTAGAAATGATATTTTCTACAATTTAACATGTCACCCAGGGCTATTTGAGCATATTTGTAATTTTCTTAATTTGTCCTTGTAGTAATTGCATATGTCCTTGTATTAAGTAGTAGTATTATTAATATGTCTTTGTAATTTGTCCAGCTATTGTTTCTGGTCTTGATTCAGTATAAGTATATTTTCATTATCCTTTATTTTCATTGTCCTGGAAAGGAAGAAATCAATCCAATCAACCAGGAAAGTCTTTTTAAAGAATAGTTTTCTGTTCCGATGTCGTGGTGCATCATCCATTCGAAAATGCATGTTAGATTTTCGGTTTTTGTGAAGATGATAATTACGAGCTTTTTGAGCATTTCAAAAGTATTAGCGCCATTCATGATTCTACAGAAGAAGAAGGGGTGAATTGCAAATCCTTTCCACACCAGAGTTGTAGGGTTCACTAATTCAGGGCTCCGCAAACAGTGGACATTGTTATGTCTTTCATGTTTACTAAGATGGGTGAACGACACTCAATGGATTATGCGTATCGAGCAGCTTCCCTCACTGTTTTGCTCTTAAGTTTACCCGAAAATGTTTGAGGGTTAATGCAAAAAGCCAACATCGATTGAAATGGACATCTGTTCTTCTACGAATGACTGCAGTTATTGTCTGTCGCCTGTTACTGTGAACGTCCAATGAACACCGCATTAGTAGGTCAGTTTGATGCGTTGGGGTTTTCTCTTGCTTATTTACAGTTTCCGCTGAAAAGAAGCGATGGTATCTCCCAAATTTAGTTTCAGATTTTGCAATGTTGCTATAATTACAATGTTAATATAGCGGCAGTGTAATGTACAGCATTTAAGCGTGGAAACGTGGAAGCTCAATATCAAAGTGTGCATGTTCACATTAGGAATAAATACACATCATATTCATTTAGTCCATATTCATTCTGTCTGCATCTACCGGTACACATGCATTATGTACAGTATTCTCTCACATTCTTTGGTGACTTGTCGCAATATGAATACAAACCTTTCACTGTCTAACAGAAAACATTGCTTATAAACACTCTTTAATAACTTGGATGCGTACAAAAGGTTCTAAAACTGTATAGAAAATGAACTAGTGTGTATACATGTAGACATCCAAATGCAATTGGGAAGCGAAAATTGACTAAGAGAAGACGAATGTGGTAAGAGAAAAGACAATATCAGCACATAAATTCTTAAAACTTATTCAAAACTTTTTGATCGTCGGGATTACATTTTCATTAATTGTGTATCTAACCTACACGCTAAATAAAATAGCAAGTCGAAGTACATTGAATTCGAAAAAATAAGTAGATATTGACAAAGCAAGTTCAAAACGAAAAACACATATTAAAGTCACACACTTAGCAAGGACAAGTGTGTAATGGAAACAGCTCTCGAATTCTCTCACATTAAAGTGCAATCCTTGATCATCATATTCAAGTGTAACTAGAGCACACTTGCCCAAATTTGCATTGCTGTGATATTGAAGAAACATTTTGAAGAATGACAAATAAAAATAATCTTTTTATTGTTGCTGATTCTATTCATCTATTCTACTTTACAAGTACATGATATTACCATGTCAAACTTCGTTACTTTAATGGCTTCGGTTCTGAAAAATTTTCAGAAAAAAGTTGACCTTTCTCATTTCTATAAATCTAAGCGCCTGGAAAGAAGAATTCCCAGATGACTGATCTTCAACAGCAGATCCGTTGTCTTTCAACTATCATTCAACCATTTGTTTGTTTTGAGGGTATGCACGTTTATCTTCCCAGTTACACTTTACTCATAACCTAATCTTTTCTTGAATAGAGCTAACATTTATCATTGTTAAGAATTCCAGACGAAAAGAGGACAAAACTGTAGACGTAGAGAGACTTGCTTTCTGTTCCATACGTCTTGCGCCTGTCTTGCTAACTCTCTAACGTGCGGTGTAATCATATTCGTGTGACAAGTTAATAACACACGGGATCTTAGCTTTCTCAAAGTTTTGTAGAATGCTTGGGATTGTAAAATATGTTTCAGCTTGCGTGAGAAACCAAGGCTTTATTTTCGTTCTTGTATGCTGCGGTTGATTTTCACCTCAATTGACAATTTCTTTGCGAATTTCGATTTCTGTTCGCCGTATCTTCACCATCAGACTTCTCATGTCAAAAAGAACGCAAAATGTGAACTTAGAGTCAACGTATATTTCATGAAGCATTAATACTTTTATGGTTTGTGTATGCTACATGACTCTGTCGTCAATATTTCATAAATAAATGATCTATGTGACATGGAAATCATGACTTCAGAAATGGATCTCTTATCGAATAATCACTCTCGTTTACCAAAACGATTAGCAATATGTGAATATTATACAACATGCAAATTATCATTGGCTAATTAATTACTGATAGCGTAATTGATTAGACATGAAGCAATTTTTGATGAACCAGGTAATGATGGGCGCAGTGGCCTTGTGGTAGAGTGCTCGCCCCCGTGTTGGAAGGACCTGGGTTCAAATCTTGGTCGTGTCAAACCGACGACTTTCAAAATAAGTACACTATGCATGCAAAGCACTGCTCATAAAAAAGAATGAGAAAAAACAGTTTGATCATAATAGATCGGCCACATAGAGGGCACTCACAATTTCAATTTTAGATTTTGAAGCTATTGCTTTACCATTGTTTGGTTTAACAATTTTAAAAATTGGAATTTTGCGAAAGAGGAAACGCAAAATGCTAAAAAGTTTTTTATTCAATATGACCGAGTTCATATGGAATAATAGATTGCAACTCACTGACCCATTATTGACCTTGGAAGTGGATAAGCAGTAAATAGCTAAATCTTGAGAATTAAAAGATAAAGACTCTTGTTAATCTTGAACATCTTATTCACAGTAATCTGCTTTGCGAATTATTGATACGAGTATTACAGAAAGACCAAACAGTCAATGACTTAAGCAAAGATTGTATGATGATAAAAAAACATCAAAGCTGTTAAACGATTGATAATTACAGTATTAAATTCACTGACCGTAAGAGACACCTTTCATGGATGCGATTATCCCTTGGCTGGACGACCGCGCGGTTTCAGATTATTGAAGTGTATATGCGATGAGTGCTTTTCGATATCCATGCACATGACGCATTTTTATAACGAAAAGTCGTATACACGTACTAGTATTTACCTCTTGTATTATTGCTTTGCAAGTCATACACGATATTGAATATGACGAATAAGCATACTAATATTAAAATGTCCTTCCACGGAATTGTAAGTACACTGCCTTTAAAGGCTCTACACCGGGTCAATAATTTCGAATAGATTTATACCCAGTCAATAAAATGACTCATCTCTAGCCAATTCACCGAAAGAAATGGTGCAAATCATAAAACTTGACATGAGCGTTACTAAGGAAGACGTTGCTTTGTTGACTACATGAGATTTTTCAGCTAGCACCTATATTTCCAAGCAAAATCAAAATAAAGTAATACGTAGTACTGATAATCTGGCATTTAATCATGATCAGATAAACATCAAATTAATAATAGCAAGTAATTAATTGAATGGCAAATATTGGGATCGATCCGCTGAATTGGTTCAAAATCTGATCAAAAAGTCTGTCCTGTTCATAAATATTGCACATTGATCGAAATCAGCTTGAAGCCCTTCCCTTCCGGATTGGGAAAATTAATTGCAAATTAATTGGATCTCATGTTTTGCTAGAAATCAATGAATTTAATTGGATTGCATGAACAATCAATTAATTGCAATTACTTTTTATCATTGAATATCTAAAAACATCTTTCCGCAAAATGATTGCATGATTGAAACTTGATTAATAGATACTTCGAGAGCTGTTTCCATAGCACGTAGGTCTACAAAATTGAATTAAAACACTTACAGAAATAGAATTTACCTGTGGTCACAAAGATATGCATTTTCTGTATCAGTATGTTGAACTAATTTGCATGACAAAACATGCAGATGCACTAATAACCACATTAAGCAATGATTGACAATTAATGCATCTATTCTACGAGCATTCAAACACTGCGACTCTGGCCACCGCGACAGTATGTGTTTCATGAGGTTTACCATAATTTGAATTTATCTAAGATTATTGGAATACATGAAGAAGGCTATATGTCTAGCTGGAGACGTTTAAATTAAAGCTTCAGTGAATGCTATAGATTATTGAAAACAAGTTTCGCATTAGGCTATAATCAAACTTTTCCCTGCTTATATGCGAGTAGGCCTACAGAATATCATATTAGCGACTGTATAAGCCTATTCTGCTGTATAGCTTATGCTAATCGCTCAATAAAACGCTTCTTTGACTTGTGAATCATTGCAATTAATTGGAATAGTTGGCACCTGATCCGATCAATCAATTGAATTGAATTTGGCTCATCAATCAATTAATTGTTATTAATTTCCTATCAATTATTTTTTCCAGTCCCTGCTTTATAGACGTCAACTGGCTGCAACATTACCTGTACTAATTGAGCATTGAAATTTATGTGCTTTTAACAATTTGAATACGGCATTGTTACTCGTAGAGAAAAAATTTGCAGACTGTGACTAAAGGAAGGATGTTATTACTCTATTACGACATCATTATATTAGAAGAAGTTGAGAGATACCTACAGTGTAAGATAGAGTGATAGAGTGTGAGATAAAAATATGCTAGTTGTACGTATCGGATGACTAGGACATTAGGTTTGAGGCGCTTTTACATGTTATTTTCAAAAGAGTGTCATTTTGCATTTATTTATTTTGTCAAACAATGAACAAGAGAAAATGATGGTCATTTTTCATTTTGTTATCCAAATCGGATTTGAAAAATTATTTCCAAATTACCACCACTATAAAACACAACAATAGCATAGATAGAGCATATGGAAAGAGATATTTTCCTAATGCCGGTATGTGATCAATTTCGACATGATTATGTCACTGAATAAATCAGACTGATACCTGGAAAATACAGTTTAGAGTAAGCTTCATGATTCATAAGATAAGTATTAGTTTTCTACAAAAAGCAATTCCTCCAGCTGAGCTGGAGCCTGTCCACTTCCATCTCTATCCGTCAGAGCAACATGTCTAGACACCATGGGTGATCATGTATTCAAGTCCTACCAGACGCACATGTTGCATGGTAATTTGACCCATAGCTTATTCATCGTAAATTGCTACTAGAGTAAAATAATATTTATCGTGATTTCTGGGGGTCGATTCCATCGGGAAATCGAATTCTCTGCTAAGACCTTAGAACACATTTGTATGAAGACGTTGGAGACTCACGCCTGCAAAATCTTTTAATGTGGCATGTGCACGAGGTCGGTGCTGATAATCTCTATTTAGTTTTCACAGTCTTTGGATAAATTGTCTCGTAGGCTGAGTGATTTACTGATGGTGGTAATCGTGATCGGAGGTGACAGATTAAAATCTGTACACGAACAAAATAATCACGGAGAAGAAGCTAGATATGATAGATCTGGAATTCCAACTCGCAAGTCACTTCTCATAGATATCCCTCAGTCTTGTCTGCCATGACGCTCAGCATCTAAAAACTTCAACAGTTTGTGAATTTTCTCCAAGATTCATTTCAACATGTTTCTGCCTCACCCCAACAAATGACGGTACGATAAATCAACTGTATTTGCTGAATGGATGCAATTATCAATGTTTGATAACAAAATGTTTCATAGATAACAACAGAAGTTAAAAAACATTGAAAATCGTGTCACACGTAATCCAGAAGTGATTTCCTCTCTGCAATTATAACTTAATTCGAATGATAATTGCATCCAACCCTATCGCACAAGGAACAAAAGCTCTGTTCTGACAAAACAAGTCGTGCATTATTAATTCAGCTCAAATGCAATCGCAAAGTTTATCAAAAATCAGTGAATCATTTTCGTCAGACATGAATTCGTGAAAGATTTCCACTGCAATAGCTGTCGAATGAAAGCGATCGATGATCTCTTTGTAAAACTCGGGAATATCTATTATTGCCATGAGTTATCAGTGCGGATTTTGAAACAAAAAGAAAATTTCGAACACTTCTTAATTTGAGTAAATTGATAATTACATCAATATGAATGCAAGAAAGATAAGTAGTTCTTCAGATGCCCTTCATCTCTACTTGGCGCACACAGTGTGACCTCATTCTAGAGGCTTTTTCAGTTATTTTCAGAGAGAGAATTTTCAGTTATATACAAAGTCAATGAAATACTTGATTTTCTACTTCACGGGAAGCTATCAGCCATCGATTTTACATTCCTTCGAAAAAAGTGCATAAAGCTATGCTTGTGGCATTCTTGAAGAAGAATTGCGTTGTTCTCTCACCCTGTCTCTCTCTCCCTCTCCCTCTCCCTCCCTCTCTCTCTCTTTTCTCTCTCTTACTCACTCACCAAATATGTGTGCCGTGCAAGCGAAGCATTGCATAGAATAGACCAATAGACCGACGGGGTGATAGCCGGGAAGTGACTTATCGGAGGTGATAGTCGGCTAATGCCTTATACTGGATTCTTATTGATATGCTTTTAGCACATCATAGGCTACAGTACAGGTTTGGATGACCATGAGAGGGTTTCTATAGAGTGTGGTAACACAATGAGCTGTCGCCAAGTGAGTAATAGCATACTTTCTGAGATAAGACATAGTCATCACAAATATGTCGCTGTCTCCCACAAACCTGACAAGAAAGCCAATGATCAATTAATTCAGGGCGGCGAGTAGTGTAGCACTTCTATTTTCATGCTTTAAAGCATCTTGTCTTGAGGATGTGGATTGGGAAGAACCACTTAATGATTTAGTGAGCCTCTTCACATCTCCAGTGTGAAGTGCAACATATCTGCTCTCCTGTGCTACACTCAAGGGTATATTTCACAGAATTTCTCAAGAGCTCTTCCACACAGGGTTTCTCAGAGACATTTCTTCCAGAATTAAACACGTGTGTGGAGGCTACTTTAGCGTAGCAGCAATTCTCTTTCAAACGTTTGGTCTGAAAAGTTAACACTGGACGCGTAATTGTGTGTATCATATGATAAGAAGATTCAAAACAAAGCCAGTATTTGATGTCAGCGCATATATCATCGAAATTTAAAACTGTTGGTGGGTTAATAACTGAGCCTGTCAGAAGAGTTCTGAATTGACACGATGCCTTTTTTAATGATGCAAACTATACAGCAAATATCCACCAAAAATCTTTGCAGAATGCATGATCTGATGATCTAATGCAGAATGCATGCAAAAAGTAAAAAGTGAGGAATTTCAATCCACTGATTTACTCCTCGATTCAGTGATTTGCTTCCTTGCACTATGAACACCGAGATCTCAGAGCCCGACAATATCTCCCGACCAAGACTGAAGTCTGTATTCCTCACAGTGATTGTACCCGAGTATAGAAGGGTCAAATTTTCGTTCATTGATGCCTGATCTGACAGGTGATACTGGAGCGACTGGATCATCATCAGCGCAAATTGAACGCATTTGAATCGCTACGGCTATTTTGATTTTTTGGTAGCAAGTGCGCGCGCATTAAATTGCATAAAACGATCAGCTTCATATGCGCAGCTAAAAGTAGCGAAAGTACTAGCAGACTCTACTCAGCTGGAAAGGCTTCCGATTTTGAATGCTGTAAGTCTGGTGTGTGTGCGACCGAGTCTGGCTATCGATCCGCTTGTCTTCATCACATAATAACTTCATCACAGATGCGCGAGACAGCGTACGGCGACGTGCAATAGTGACACATAACAACAATGTTAGACAAAGAAAGAAATCTAAAAAGAATTAGCGCAATGCATTTACCTACGCAATGCTGTTTCGGGCATTCCTGTCTCGCGCTTCGATAAATGCAGCTCAATCCTATTCGGAAGCAGGTTCTTTAAGTGGCATGGATGCCAAAACAGTCATGCCCTTATCAGACAACATACAGTAGGTTTGAATTTCTCGAGAGATCTTCCTGTACCAGCTGATCTTCGCTACATCAATTTGTAGATGCAGATTTTGACAAGGCATTAGTTGCACTAATTGTGATGCCCTTTTTATCCAATAAAGTTTCTTCGAATGAGTTTAGATTATTGCTGCCTTTAATTTTGATGTAGGACGTTGAAATTGCTGAGTTAAGTGGTCGGGTGTTACCCGCGGACCACATGATACCGTTTGGCAATTGTCCTGCTATTTACTTGACAGCATACATGAATATAAAACATAGATTTCTTATTTACCCAATTTGACGTCAAAAAGAACAAAACAATTAACAACTCAAAAGCAGTTGTAGAATCGCGGTGAGACAAATTCATTCCTTCTTTGAACGGATTTTTCTTCTTCAAATCGATAGTTGCTCAATTTAGCTGAATTGATGATGAATGCGTATTCATTAAGAAATGAGTCAGTGACAAGTGCGATTCGATTTCCGCATAATTCCAAACCGCGCGACCAAAGTGCGAGATTAGTGAAAATCGCTTAATTTTGAATTCTTCTTAGTCTTTCTTGAATTCAGTTATTGGACGTTTGTTGCTAGTTAAATTTTATGTTATGAATACTTTAAACTTTTGGGCTATTAGCTTCATTCTTAAGCTATTCCATGAAAAATTAATCTTGACTGCACTGTAAATCGCTGGATACGAAAATTACATGCAAACATATACCAAAATTACATACAATTTGAAACTAACATCTGATACGAGATTCTCGTATGTTTACAGAGATCTGGTATGTTTTTCATACCAAATTTCATTTACCTGCTTATGTGATTGGTATGTAGCGATACGAGCTATTCTATCCGTGATTGGCTGTTTTACACTGAAATACGAGTTGTTGGTGTGTTTTATATACGAGACCCGATGCAAATTCATCCTTGTTAGTATGCCTCTGGTATGTGTTTGGTATGTGCAGCTTTAAGTCACATAGCAAAAAAATATGTGTTTTACATACTACTGGCAAATAACTTTTTTTTGTTTGATAGAGTGATATTTAGGTACATTAGATTTATTGTGAATTATATGCTCCACGAGATCGTCGTCGTTGCTACTTGTCTAGCAAGATTAGCAGGACGTTTATTTAACTCTACTTTATGATCCAAGTTGATAAACATCATTTCATTTAAACGATGTTGTTCGTGCAACCATGTTGACTTATGTATCTCAAACATAACTACTTTTGCATTCATGAATTATAATGTGTTTTTATTTCGGATTGATAATATGCTTAATTTCAAAATTACATAATGCATAATTGTTGATGGTTGAAATCTTATTGATTATTCATGAAATGCCTTAGACTTACGTGTATTAAAATCGAATTCAGTATTGAAAGCATGACCCTTGAATGTCATTATCTCACTACTTACAGAACAGTAGTAACATTAGTGTGATCTTTATTGACAAAAGGCCTGAAATCAAGATACTTTGGACATGATTTATGCTTTCTTTTAACATTGTGCTAGTATGGCTTTAGTATGTAAAGCATACCACATTTGAAATAGCATACGAAAAGCATACAAATATATACCAAGAGAATACAGAAATATACCAAAAAATATTTTGGTATGCATCCTTCGTATGTGATTGGTATTGAGCGATTTACAGTGTGCTAAAGTGCTTTTGATTATATAGTAAGAACATGCAAAAAGATTTGAGAATCTATTACAAATCTATTGTGAGGAATCTATTTTTAAAAAGGAATATCTATTATAAATTATTTATTAGGTGGTGGGTTATGCTTGCTCACATCAACGGTAAAAATTTTAAAGAGACAAAGTTGTCGGCTTATAGCAATCTTGTTTGTGTACACTCCTCATGCTAGGACGATGACATTTTACTTTGACTTTGTCGAACGCTGCAAACGTGATCCTTGATGTAAAAGGAAACTATCCTATTTTTAACTTTTCAAGCTATTTTCATGGAAAAATTAATTATTTACTAAAACTTAAATTTGTTATTTAAGTAAAATCACTCGCATGTTACATATACTGAGACTCGCGCGATTGATTCCGTCGTGCGCTCAATCGAGATGAATCGAGCAACTATGCCCGACCTTACAATGGGCAGGAATCTAGTTTGTCAAAATTTTTGCCTGAGTGTGGAGCATCCGAGAGAATTTTAGCAATTCTTGAAAAAATTTCTTAAAAGAGTGCAGTTGCTTCTGGTAATGTAATATGACATTTTCACAAGAATTAAATGAAAATTCGGGTATTGTCAACACCAGCTGGAGCAGAGGCATGGTCTCCGATGAATGTTTCCAACATTAAGCACTTTCAGAAAAGCCACAATTAGACCTCCATTTGCACTTTGTGGGCGTGGACATTGAGGATAACAAGCCCTTTGCCAAATGAAATTAAAGGAGGCGAATTTTATATAAATCAAATGGAAAACTGATGTATTCGATGCTAATTTGTATTTGTTTCTACCGCGCGATTCCCGAAAATTTGTTATCGCGTGTACTTTGTGTCAGAAAATGTTTTTTTTCATTCATAGAAAATGAAAGCAAAAGTAATTTTCGAAATAAGAAATGAGGAGTGTCAATGCACCGGGTGGAGAAAGAGAGAGAAAATGAGAACGAAATTGTCAATATCACTTTCAAGGACACAGTTCATCATTGCGACGAAAAGTTGAAATCGATTGAGAATGCCAGTGCAAAGCTTCAAGTTTGGCGAGTGCACTGCATAAATTGAGCATTTGAGAAATCGTCAAAACATCATCGTTTGAAAGTCAGCTACCGAATCTTACTTAAATAATCTCCTCGAAAAGTTATGATTACTTAATGATCAGAATTATGATACTCAATCGGAAACGTGATACCTTTTCTCAAATGAAGGTGTATATACAAATAGAGCAACATCATTTTTATTATGTCTCTTATCCTTTTGTCATTCACATAAGACGACCTCCATCTAAAGATGTCAATAACGGAACCGGGTATTCGTTCAAAATTTCAATACTTTTAATACAAGAACTTTGTTTTGAATTTCAATCCCCTCAGACGCTTCATGTAATCAGCCTGATTTTATTGATATTGTTCAAAGGAAGGCATTTTCCTTGATGTCCAAGTGTGTGCACAGCAATTTTCATTTTCAATGAAGGTTCAAAATGCTTGAAAATCTTGAAGTAAATTCTTTTTTAATTTATGCCAAATTTGTAATCTCAATTTTATTGCTTTTATAAGCATGTTTTCAAATTAGACAAACTTTATTTTCGCAAATTCCAATTTTTTGAACCGCTAATCGCTAATTAAAACTTTTGGCAATCTCAGAATGGGTGCTTGGGAATGTATTTTATGATATTTTACATTTTTCCTAGATTTCCAATTTTGACTTTAAGTTTTCTCTGTACTTGTTCTCTCTACGTACCTCACCAACGGATTTTAGAAGACTTCAAACAATCTCATAATCAATCCATGTTTAGTTTTGTCGCTCACTGATGTCAATTTGGAGTGTACCAGAATGTGTATGTTCAAACTTATTCCATTTTGTGCTTTCTTGTGACATTCTGACTTTTCATGTCACTGCACTAACATCGTAAACGAAATTTTATAACCGAATCTCGGAGAATTTCGGAAAATATTGGAATCACAGTCCCTACCATCTATCCACATTACCATATTATCTACTGAGCATGCGATTTGATGGTTCAAATTTTGATCAATATGGTTTTAATGGTGAAAAGGTAAATTTCTGCCGATCTTCAATGTAATAGTCCACAAGTTACTTGTACTGATTATTAATCATCAAAATTCGAGTTTCTGTTGTTCCTTTATTTCTTGTAACATCGCACGTTGGTCGCGGATGCAATATAGACGGAAGATGTGAAAACTGTGGCTATGGTAAAGATTTCCTATGTTTATTCAAAGAATAAGCGGCTATGAAATCCGACAAAATATGAAAATCTCTCGGTAACACTTGTTAATCCCTGACCAAAAACATTGATGAAACGGATGGATATTCAATGCAAAGGCAGCCGTGGATCTACCTGAAGTAATGCCGCCAATGAAGGAAAAGCTGTTGCAGATGAATGAATCTTTTGAGGTAATGAAATGTTTTGAATACGAGAGAAAATTACATTTTGCAAACTCAAGATTGGGATGACAATTTCTATTTGCAATTGAAAAAATATCGATGTCATAAGGTGCACTGATATGTCTGCATGTATGTATTCCACTCAATAGTGATTTTCCCAGCGAGTGAGTGCGAGCATGTGTGTGAGAGAGAGTGAATGAGGAAGGAAAACTCACTTTCAGGCAATTTCTAACATAATGATGAACGAGGAAAAATCCTCAGTCGGAGGACACACATCTCCGTTTATCTTTTAGGCAAAATACACTGAGAGCGAGCGAAAATGAGAGAGAAAAAGATGGTGGGTAAGAGGGAGGGAAAGATGGGTCAGTGAAAAGGAGGGAAAGAGCGAGGAGGGGTTGGTGGGTGGGATGTAGAGAGCGAGGAAGGTAGGTAGGTTGGAGGGAGAGAGAGTAATGGTGGTTTATTATAGGACTCGTAGACAATCGGTGGTTGAGAGACAAATTTGGTTACACGCCAGATTAGGGTTTAACAGGAAGTGCATTTTCGGGAAATCTCGGGAATCGGGAATTCATATCATTTTCCCGAAAATTTTATTCTCGACAATTTTTTGATTTTGAGATCATAAAGTATGAGTATGATACTCCTGATGCGCGAGGATGTAGGTGGAGCTGAAAAGCGCTCTGTAAACGGAGACTAATGAATAAGATAGTGCTACTGTATAGTGACAAGAATTCTTTGACGTCACACATGCTTTATTCGTGGAAAGCATTTTCCTGTAATGAATGCATTTGTTCTTTTCTTCGCAGATTTTGTGAAAAAGTGCCAACCGCGAGATTTCGACATCCTGTAAGCGCATCAATTTGAGGTGTAAAAGTTGGTGTGGGTGCCACAAAGTCAGCAAAAAAGTCATGTGCACCGAACTTCCAATGACTGAACTGTTCTTAAACGGAAGGGCGACTGAAAATGCTAAACTCCTCATGACTCAAAATGACCCTCCAAAGAAAATGCCGGGAAGTTGTAAAGCGATAAGCTATGCATTTTCGGCAAAATTGTTGCTCTAATAGTTATGGTTGTAGTATGTCTGCCGACCTACGCAGAGTCAAAACTCAGCAGTAATGAGGTTACCGATATTGAACCGGCATTGAACACAACATGGTGATGCACTTGTACGGCCTGAACTCAATGGAAATATCTTAGGGAAACAAATATTATGTCGACTAGCACTGATGTGACTGTGAATGATTAAACAGGTCGATTTACGTGACGCTGTAATTGAAGACCATAGTCCTATCACACGTGAGGGAATTACAGTACAAATGAAATCCTCAAATTTGTCAGTAACATTTTTTCACTATTCAATTACCACGCGGTTTCGGATACATGCAGCTTATAGAATTTTCTATTAGGAAATATAATTTTATCCAATTAGTATTATGTCAGTTAGAGGTGGTAGTTTGAATATGACTCCACGCTTTAGCGCGTGTGTGTGTGCGTGTGTATTATACAGTAGCACTAGAATGGCAACGATATCAAATTATATACCAAACTTTCTCTATCACAATTTTTCTCTACTGAATAATTCTGAGCAGACGCAACTAAGAACGATAATTAATATTTCGATGGACATTATCATCAGAGATGTAACCGGTCGCCGGTGTACCGGTACCGCCCGGTATGGAAAATCGGACCGGCCATGCCGGTGTTATTCCGTTCCCGTCTTATTTGAGAAATTGCACTTGTCGTACAGAGTCCTTGACTTAGAAACAGTCGCTGTTATTAAGGTCCAGTTAGGCATGCGATTATTATATTAAAATTGTTGCTAGCATTCGAGCCTTTCATTATCAGTTCAATTTGAATTAGAGCTTTAAAAAAAGACAATGAAATTTAATACTAAAGTTCAACTAAAACCTTTCTCAAATTCTACAAAATACGCTCTCAGTTATGTAAATTTGAATTGTCCATAATACATGTAGTTTATAGTAGATTTCTGTTGATTGTGTGACAAACAAGAGATGCATGTACTTTTTGTATTGATTACTGTACTAAAGAACCGAAAAATCTTTTAGATGCTTATTAGTCAATATTCATGCTTTTTGCTCATTAAATTTACTGCAACGTTACACAGGTCTTATTAAATAACCATTTGGGTAACTTGTCATCTGAGTAACGCGCTTGGCATGTAATTAAGCCTAGTGCGAGTGTAAGTGATGATATTATTCCGTGTAGAAGATTTGTCCATAGACATATGCTAGCAGTAGCAAGACCTAAATAAGTTTGATTATATTTCTTGTAGGCCTATCTTGATTGATAACTTTGAAAGGTTAAATAGCCTCGCTCAGCATGCAGGGAGTTGCTATTGGCATGGGATTGTGGCATTCCTGCGTTCGGTTTTCTGTCTGGAGGTTGCCGACGAACCGGCCCGAAAATCTCGGGCCGTTTTCCATCTGTGCTGCAACATAGGTCCTACACAGCGATAGATCATTACTGTGTGCAACTTCAATGTCCATGAAACAGTTGGCATAAATCTTGACATATTTTTGCATTCAATATTCGATGTTTCCTATGTCTGAATTGGGTGAACGAAAATCAATACACATTCATGTGATGTCGCGTCTGTCGGGTGTAGCGTTTATGAGAATGATGTTACATACGATCGTCGACTTCAAAATGGCGCTTTTGGAATTCGCCTGTCGTCTGTCAGAAGAATGGGCATCATATTAATCTCAGTAATCGGACAGCGATAGTAACACCTCTAACCCTATGAAGTCACAAGGAGATATCGAAAATGCATCAAAAGACTTATTTGGAAGAAAGAGTATGTAGCAAAACATCACCTACCAACGTTGGAAGAATGATCGGTCAAACACAGCGCGTGCTCAAACACAAACCTGGACCAACATAAGGAATTGTAGATCTTCATGTAAAACAAAGAACTGCCAATTGATGAAAGGGTGCTACATTATCTAATCCTGCGGTGCACGAATAATTGAAAAAATGAAATAGTATTTTCTGATGCATTCATGAATGAGGACATTGCCGTGGAGAAATACAAAAAAATCCACGGTTACCTCTGAATGTTTCAAAAGCATCACACTTCAGCAAATTTGTCTCTGAGAGGGTGGTTCTATCATGTCTCACGTCAAAGAGGAAGCAAATAAAGAAGAATTCTCTTGCATCTTCTTCTTCGATATTGTTGAATAAAACAGCATCGGACCATATTGCGATTGTATGGCCCGAATGTATGCAACGTAGGCCTCAAAAAGTAAGTCATCTTCACATCCTGCTCTGCGTAAATTTCGGAGAATATACATCGTCCTAGAAGCCTTTTTTACAACACAACTAATATGTACATTCCTTTTAAAATTGTTACAAAAATTTACACACAGGAAAGAGAAAGACTGTGTAGTGTGCATGACGTCCTCTGTAATTACGTATTCAAGTACTTGTAGTTGCAAGACATCAGTCATTCCATCAAAACGATGCATGTCTGCTGGTGGTGTCTGGTTTAATGCCTCGCGGAAATGTTCCATCACATTTGTTGATAAATGCTTAAACAAAACGACTGTGAGCAAATTAACAATACACTAAATACAAAAAAGATTTTTTTTATTTTCAATTCATGAAGACAATCGAAATTGCTTCAAGCTTTCCAAAAAGGCCCGCAGAACCAGCAAGAAAGGAAAACTTTTCAAAGCTTAGCAAAGCATCGCAACCTATATGCCACATTAATGATCCATGTAAGAATTCAAATATTTCTACATTTGTTCCTAAACTGATCGAACGCACATCGCATTACGTGCGTCGTGCTCATTTAACAGTGCCTTATGGAACTTGGCGAAAAATCAGCCAACTTTTAATTTGCTGCCAGTATCCCCTACAGCCCAGTGGCGGGAGCCTTCCATTTTTGCGCGATTCTGAATATTTTGAGATTGAGTGACCAGAAGTTTACAGTCAATCTAACTTATACTATTTCTAGACTATTTTTGATTGAAGTTTGATTATTTCCAATAAAATTAAGAGCATGTGACACTCATTGTCTATCTAGACTGACATTATAACTACCCCAAATGCGAACTCTATTTCTAAATGTTTGAAAAAACAGCATAATAAATCAGAGCACATAAAAAGTCGCAAACAAGGCATGAAAAGTCTTTATAGTCTACTTATAAGATGCTACTGCAAATATGCCATCATAGAAGTACTGCAAGTACTACATCATGTACATGTACTATGAAGTATATTACTAATATTTCTATTTTACAGTTTTGGTTCTTTTGTTCTTTATCAGTCATAGGAGTGTAGGTATTTGCCACTTCTTCTATAAGCCTGAGATAAGTATAATTATGCATCAATTAAATCAAACTATTATACTTACATAAAACGATTGCAAAGCATTAGCAAATCGAAAAGAGAGATGCCCTCAGACTTGAACCATTTTGAGCACAAAAATTCTGTGACAGCCCTAGACACTGCGTTTGCCTTACAAGGGTCCGGAAGTACGGCTCGGAATGGTGCAGACTAAGTTAAAATGTCTAGAGTTGGCACTCTATAATCTTTGTCAAATGATCAGCCGCACGGCATAGCCAGAATAGATAAACGCAGAGCAGTCCGTTGTGCAGTCCATTGCTCAGCAATGCCAGATATTTTAAGCTACTTTTGGCAATTCCGAGCCGCACTGACGCGCGCCTGTAGGGAGAAGAGCGCAAAGTCTACTGCTGCCATAGATTTTTTGTGCTTAAATAGTTCAAGTCTGAAGACATCTTTCTATTCTATGCCCAGGCGAACTGGAACTCTAGAATCGTCATAATTAGCAAATCTGCAAGTGCAATTGTTATCGGGTTGTGTTCATAGTGTACATGTTCTATGTAAATCAGGCATTAAAATGCATTGTTATCAACGTATTTGTATGTCTTCAATGCGGAGATATAATATCGTAGGGACTTCCATGTTTGACTGCCTTGACAACATGTAGGCCTATGATCCGCATAAATGGGGTACCGGTACCTGGTCTATGCAAACGTGTTTAATACTATATGGGAGCTTCCATAGAGATTTTACACGCCAGCTCTGTCTAGCTATACATGATCTCAGGAACGAGCATCCGCGCACTGCAATTATCTCAAACGATGGAAGAGTGAATAGAAACATTGGTTTCACCTCATCAAGCAAATTTGATTGAGAAGTCGCATTGCAAGAAAACCCACGATTCCTGGTCATTCAATGATCGCGCGATTGATTCTGATGGCACAATTAATTGCTACAAACAGACATCGCGATTTTTCCAGCTAACCTATGATTCCTACATATTTCTTATAAACCACACCTTGAACTTCGAAGAGATGATGACTCTGTTTTAGGCTGAAGACTTACTTTGGAGTGAACCGCCGAAAACTCCTAGAAAAAATACACCTCGCAAATCAAGGAAAGCTACATAATTCAGAACCTCTCCGGGCTAGCTGTATACATTTGCATTGTTTATAACCTTAATGAGATTGTAAGAATAATCGTAGAAGATAAGCAGACCACTACTCGTAACCCCATCCATGCCAAAGGCGAGTGCGACCACTCTCGCAAATTTATTGGCAAACTCAATTATCCATTTCACAGAAAATTCAGAATGCTTCTTGGGCAAAATGCGGTTCAATGAAACGCAAATCATTCAATGCTTTGCTGTTAGTCGTCAGCTGATATCCCATCAATCTCAATGATTCATAGTCTCATTGATATAGATGCGAAATAAAGTTGGTGATAGAACATCTCCCTGTGGAATTCCACTTTCAAATTTGAAGGATTGTGTCACTGAACCACCATGAAGTATTTTGCATTCTTTGTTAATAATGCTATCAAATGAAAAAAGTTAGCATTCGGGTATCAAAAGTCTTGACTTTTCTCAAAAGTCATCTGTTTTTTGGAAGTTTAGTCGAAAGCTTTTGACAAATCTACAAAACACACAAATAATGGGCGCTTCATATTTTTGTAAACTTGTATAATTTCGATAATCAAAAATTTTTAATCTAAAGTGGAACTTTCTTGAAACCTGCTTGGTTATCTTGAATCACTTCATTTTTTTACTAACAACGTTGTTTGTTTACAACTTTTGCTAAAATTTTCTCTATTCAAGACGCTAAGTTAATAAATCTATATGACTCTGAATCATTTCTATCTCCTCTTAAAGAATGGCGAAGTACAACTACTTCTTCAATGAATTCCATCAGGTTTATTTACTGCATACGTATATAGTTATATATAATTTGCAAAATTTCAATTGTTTCATTTTCACATAATTTCAATGCTTCATAAATAGTTCTGTCTGGACCACTTGCTTTCTGTAGTTTTGATTCATTAACAGCATTTCTAATTTCAGTTTGTGTTACTCTGACATCTAGACTACCAGCTTCCAAATGAATTTGCTGAACATTCTGAATGTTTTTGGCATATAAAGATTGATAACGTTAAATCTTTTTATTCTTGATAACGTTAAATCTTTGGGGAATGGGGTAACTTTATATCTTGCAATATGGTTAGAAGTCTAAACGTCTTTTTGCATTTTCCATTATTGCGTCTTGTAACCATTTTATTTACATTTATCATTTGCAGTATTATTTATGAGCTAAAGGGATTCTTCTTCGTGCATTTTTTAGATTAATTAGTCTCTTTCTCTTTTCCTTCTTTGTGTGTGCCTTTGTTTTGTTTTTTTATGCAGAGCCTTTTTACTTCCCATCAGCCGATTTCGATTTTCAGTAGTCGGGAATTCATTTCAACAGGAAACAGTCCTCTCATAAGGTTTTCTAAACTTCCGAGTTTCATTTGAAAGAATTGTCTTTCTCCTTGGTCTTCCCGTGTTTGTTACACACAGTGAGTTAATTCTGCTCAATTCAGTATATAAGTTACTGATTGATAGATATTTTTTCAGAATACGTTTTTTTCAAGTCTTTACATTTATTATAAAACATTGCCAGGTCGAAGCTATAGGTCGCATCGTTTGTCCTTATATATGGTTCCACATAATGACATTTTCTATAAAAGTATTCTTGATTTATAACTTTCAGTTTTGATTCATTTCTAAATTGTATGTATGCATGCGCGCATGAATGTATTATACATGTCATCAAAAAGTGTGCATAAATTTAATAATCCTTAAAGCTGGAGTGGATAGACATATTCCAAACCGGTTGCTAAGTTGTGTATCTATTGCGTAACCGCATTAACATTTCGGGATGGAAAACGCATATTTTCTTCCCTGGCCATTTACGTTCAGCTAGCTGTCAATAAAAGTAGTATAATGATCTACCGAACAGGTGCTGTGGTCTTCAGCTGCCTTCTGTATCAATAAATGGAAACTTTGCTGACAACCTTTTTAGTCAGAATTCAAGATGATCAGGTCTTATGTTTATTTGACATTATAGATGCTCTAGATATTCGAAAGTACGAGTATCTGATAATCTTCATTCTCAAGACATGACTCTGAAAGTTGACTGGTTAATTGATGATTTATGAATAAGAGGCCTAGGGTGTATTTTTCTAAGAAATTATTGACCTAAGCTGAACAAGCTAAGCATCAAGTGTGATTATAAAGAAGAAGAGTGACTTGCAAATACCCAAAGAGTTGACTGTATAAATGTACCACTACAATGTTTTCTTGCTTTCAAAACTCTGCGCTAATATTGAAAATCGATGTCATCATGTAAAAATCGATAAAATTCAAAAACACTTAAAATTATGTCAGCTTCTAACGGGTCGAATCCGACGGGGAAATATTTCAAGATAGGTGTGATGCCTAGGTCAGGCGATGTAGTGTTTAATATGACTGTTAGAGACAGGGCTAAGAACGATGAATTCATTGAATTTTATTCATTCGTCAAGGATTTGAAAATATTTGAACTGAGATTTAGTTGAAGTTCACTTGTGCCACATGTGATTTTGAAAATTTTTGCCGTTCTGCAAGCTTAAAAGTCTTCATTTACATCGCTGTCGCAGGGCTGGTGGAACTCGATATGAACTTTATCCTCCTTCGCATGAAATAGACTTTCAAATAGCAATAGCAATTAACAATAAGTAATAACATTTAGTAATATACAATTAGCGTGCTAGCTTCGAGAAAATTTGAAGGTCATGCATTCTTCGTCACAATCCACTGATTTGGAGGACACAAAACATGATAATCGACCTACTTCGCCACAGTTTTTCAAGATGCATAGTTCTACGTACAGAAGTTACATTTTATTAACACGGAATAATAATTAACAGAAAACATCTATGAAAAATTTGTGTTCTTTTCTCATGCACTCTTTTTAAAACAGTAACATTCAACTGTTTCATAAAATTTCGAAGTGTTCTTTTTTTAGACTCTGTAAAACCGGGACACTTGAATCAATATCTCACAAAAATCACAAATTTCCTTTTGTAAAAAAGGATGCAATTGAATATATGAATAAGCTTCAGTTTATAGACGAAATATCTGATAGAACTTTCAAATATCAACTCAAAATAGGTAATTTTGAATTCATCTACTGAAGTCTCTCAGGTACTGTTTTTAATAAGGTGCTAATTGCGCTCAGTGCCGAAAATAATCACTTTGCCAAAGAAATGGAGAAACTGGAAACAAATATTTAGTCAGAAGTTTGAATGCTCAGAAATATACGGAAGTAAGTAATGGTCAAATAATTAAGATAATGATTAGGCGCGAATTCTAACAGCTACCTCAATTATGTACAACGGCGAGAAACGATAAGTAGAATGACGTTATGAAACACGATTCATAAGACGCCCGAATGCACAATCAAGAAACTCTGAAAATATTTTAGATCAAATTTTCTCTTAAAATCTTTCAACGCAGTGTTGGCTCGATTTCAAATCAATTTTAGGATTATGATTAGAAGTGGAATGCTAGAACAATCTGCTTTTAAAATACTGTTTGAAATCGTTGTTTTTCATGACTTTTGCTTCTAGAGGCTGATACGATGAGAAGACGATAATCAAAGGCCCATTTGAAGTTATTTCAAAATCACCGTAAGCTGGAGAATTAAATGCAGTAACGTGCTTCCTTGCATATTATTCTAATCTGACTTGACAATTGACCTTCATCAACATCAGCTTGAAAATGTAAAAGGCAACGATGCAGCATCTCTGTAATTGATGCAAACGAGAAAATTTTTCCTTGTCATTTTTGACTTTATTTTCAATGCTCTTTCTGATTTAGTTTTATATTGATGTTGACAAGTTTGATTTAAATGTCTTTCCCATGATTGTATCAAATTTCTATGAAAAGTCACTGTATTGTAATTCTGAAACCCAATAGCATTGACTCATTCCGAAATTCGTATTAAGATTGATGCAGCGAAGCTCCGATTCAAAGACAATGTAACTTCGTCACTTAGAATGCATTGACTTAAATTCTTTTGAAGTGAAAAGATAGTCTTGTAGCACTTGTTTTGATAAGCCATTACTGTATTTAACTACAAGTACGATGACATTAAGAATGATATTGTTAATGTAATGCAGGCGAAGAGAATAAAGCATCTAAAACCCATGAATGTTCTACAGGGTAAAATCGGGTAATGTCGACAGTTAAGCCACTTCTCCAAAATGATGTTTCAGAACTTCAGAAACTCATCCAAACGTGCAGTAAATTGCACCAATAAGTAGTTAACTCTCAAAGGTGCAACAGAAGCTTGGTGGAGTGCTTCTGATTGCCTCATCCTGACAGATATCGAAGCGTGAAGTGAGTCGCCGAATTCTGCCATATATTGCCCCAATTAATACAACTCAGTCAGCTCCTTCACGTGCCATCTGACAGCTAAGTGCTTGGTTATTCCATGGCACAGGAGATATAGTTTCACAGAATAGTAATGACTTCGTCAAATTCTTTAGCTGTTATATTGTCATATCGAGTCGATCCCTAAATGTCGGGTAATGTCGACACCGCTGTCGATAGGTTCAAAGCAGCATTTTTTTCAACAAGATACTGACTAAGTAGCCATTCTTCTATCATTATTGTTTACTGTCTATTAGAATATTGCCTTCACAAGATTTGAATGCATCCCTCGATGAAGTTTTAGGTCTATTTCGACAATGTATGGAAGATGTCGGTTAATATCGACAGCAAAAAAACTTTTAGGGCTCTCACGCTTGTTTCCCTAAGTATTTACATGAATTATGACATTCAAATAATCCCTTCTTACTCGAATTTATTAATTCATCGGTTTAACTTGCGATTCTAGGTGAAGTAAGAAGTGTGGCCTATAATTATATTCGTATAATCTCGACACATTGCACGGCGACATCGATAGTTCCCTAAAGAAGTGTCAGAGAATGCCAAATATAAAAAACTAGACATATTGTATGTTGTATGAAACGAAACTTTACACATCTGTTGTCTCTTTCATAGTCTGAAAAGCTGAAATTTTATCACTTTCCGTTGCGCTAGAAGCTTGCGTTACATGAATAAAAAATGTGCAGAATTATTCTTCGTCTTGTACGATGATGGATTCATCTGTTTAGATTGTTTTCAGCTGTGAAATTTCTCCTTTTCAGACAACCAAACAAGCAACAGTTATGCAAACTTGGTTTTCATACAAAACATGACATTATTAGTTTACTACACCACAACAAACTTTGATTATTCTTTTTGGGACTGCCGATATTACCCGAAAATTTCCATATTATGCGAACATCGTTACAATTTATTCACCTTTCTTTTCACCCAGAATCAAAAAATAAATCGATGAAACAATAAGTTCTATCAAGAAGAGATTATTTGGATTTCATAGTTCATATCAAAACTAAGAAATAAAGCCATGAGAGCCCGAAAAACTTTTGCTGTCGATAATACCCGATTTTACCCTAGCTCAGTTGTATCTTGGGTTTTTTATCAAGTCTCCGCTTAAAATATATAGGATTTTAAATCAAAGAAACCTACAGATATTTTTTCTGGCTTTTGCCCAGGACTTACAGTGTATTTAATCTGCCCTGACAATACAAAATCGTGCAATATATTGTGTAGTACGCATTGTATGATGCGCATATATTGCACTTGGTGTTGTATTGCATATCTATACTGTATATATATATATATATATATACTTACTTGTAGTGGTGCATATTATTTTTTCACATATCATTTATACATCCGCAGTTATAATTCAGCAGGCATCTTCACAGTCTTTCAAAGTCCAATGATCATGACCATGAAAAATTTGTGTTCTTATCTCAGGCATGTAAGATCTAATGATAAGAAATTACATCAATTTGTTTCAGAAAAATTTCGAAGGGTTCTTTAATCACGTAATACAAATTTATTGACTGCACTGATTTTAATTATTCCATATAGAAATAAGCACATTGTGCGATATTTGGAAATGACATACATACTTTGCTAACTAAAAGAACTACAAACACAACAAAAGGAAAAATCTTTCTGTAGACTCTGCATAATTGTGACACTTGAGATAGAACTTTCAAATATCAACTCAAAATAGGTAATTTTGAATTCATCTACTGAAGTCTCTCAGGTACTGTTTTTAATAAGGTGCTAATTGCGCTCAGTGCCGAAAATAATCACTTTGCCAAAGAAATGGAGAAACTGGAAACAAATATTTAGTCAGAAGTTTGAATGCTCAGAAATATACGGAAGTAAGTAATGGTCAAATAATTAAGATAATGATTAGGCGCGAATTCTAACAGCTACCTCAATTATGTACAACGGCGAGAAACGATAAGTAGAATGACGTTATGAAACACGATTCATAAGACGCCCGAATGCACAATCAAGAAACTCTGAAAATATTTTAGATCAAATGTTGTCTTTAGAGCTTTCAGTCATGCATTAAAGTTTATCAATCCAATATTTCCAAAATCTGCATTTCTGCAAAATTTTCAAAAGTGACAAAAAATAAATATTTTGACTTGAAAATTCTCAAATTTACCAAATAATCAGGAAAAGACGCAGAAAGTATATTTCAAAAATGTGCCATTACTGAGATCTTAATAGACATTAGAAGTCTCAATACTGTGATCGATGTCTATGATGTAGCATATGGTCATGATATAACTTGCTGAATTGTAACAAGCATCCTGCCATGCTGTGATGATGATGATTTATTGAAAATTGTCATCATGCAATAATTTTGCAAAAAACGACGATGCTTGTGAAAACACATCTCAAAATGCATGTATGTGAGAAATATGAAGTTACAGTGGACCAGCTTCGACGATAAGTTAGGGAGAAGTTAGAAAATGCGCTAAACTAATAGTCACGAAAGCGTAACTCATGCGGATGGTTTCGTAAATGATCCAAGACAAAAATGCGGCAGCCCCTCATCCCCGAAAAGAATCTGAGAGACCTCCCTCTGCTCGAACTGTGCTAGTGTTGTCGGTGTACAGGTCACGCAAAATGTTTGTGTACTTTGAAGGTACACCTATCTCTTGGAGAAGGAGCCTGAGAACTTCTCTATCCACCGAGTCGAAGACTGCCTTTAGATCCACGTACACAGCATATCGCGCCATTGCGGAAAGCTATCCGCTGCTGAGTAAGTGCTGTGAATGCGAGGATGCAGCTGTAGTGGACATATGTGGAGTGAAACTTATTTGCTAAGGTCGGCGTTTGGAAAGCTGCAACGGTTGGATACGCTTCATGACAATTATGGCAATCGCTTTGGTGGGAACAGTCAGCAAAGCGATCAGGCGATAGCTTGACATGTTACGTCTGTCACCTTTATTCTTGCAGCCTATCCTTGACATGCCTGCATACCAAAAAGACGTCGTCTGCAGTCGACGCGGTTCTATCAGGACTTCAAGCTGATTGGCCGTAATCCCTACAGCATACACATTAAAGATTACCGGCGATAATGACAATCGTTGTTGCAGACTCGGAGCAGCAGAGCGAGGTTCCGATGAATATGAACGAAGTATCACGGACGCGTATCTTTTCAACAATTAATTCCTTATTAATTAATTGCAACCAATTAATTCCAACAATTAATTTCCTTATGCACCAAAGTCAGCATGATGATTCCACAGGGCACTCAATTGTAGCCGCCCTCAAGATCCAGGGCAGCAGCCATAGTTTCATTTCGAACTCGAAATGCTCATACACATTAGAGGCCAAGAATGCAGCATTACCCCATGTAGCCTTCCTTGCGCGATGGCTACCCAGAGCTTGAGGCAGTAGTTCCTTGTTTTGAGACAGACGCTACTTTGCAGCCCTAAATCTTCTCCAATACCTTTCCAATCGTGTTCTGCACCTTTATAGCTCTGTACGACGCTATCTTGAAGTTATCTTTCCTGGTTTCGGCAGTGGTGCCAAATGACTGGCAAGTCAGTCCTCATAGATGCCCGCATATGTCAGAGCTATGAATAATCGATATATTGCTTTGCACAGAAAGTGGAACACTGGAACTAACTATAACTATGATGCAGAAATAAATAATCACAAGAATAGCAGAACTTTGACCATTCCCGACTGTCATCATCAGTGGATTAGTATAATGGCTTCGATGAAAAATCGTCTATTGGCTTCGTCTAATCGCGCGATTTCCATAACCGATTTTTCAAACATTGAAAAATCCATGATTGCGCGTAGCACTTCTTGCAATCGAACAACATTTCATGTAGAATAAAGATACACAGCAACGTCTGTTCTTGCACATGAACAACAGTGTCAAAACAAGAATGATAATCTTGGTTTAAGGGTGTGGAGGCAGTATAAATATAGGCTTCGGTGAAGCCCTGTTGTTTGACACTAACCGGCATTGTCTTGCATGATGAGAATGAGCAATAGTATAATTTTTGTAAATAACTATTTTGCGAAAGAAGACGCGGAAGGGAAGTTTGTGATAGCTTGTTTTGTGATAGTTTGTGATTTGTGATAGCGCTGTCACTTACCATACGTTCAATATGTGACAACAATGTCAATGTTGACCGAGTGTCATCAAAGTTCTTAGCGCAGTGAATTCAAGCTTCCCTTCACGTGGCTTCGCGTCATTTATGTCATGATGATGGGAAATCAGTCCAGTTAATGCGTATGGACATGTAGATGTATTTCTTTTCGTCGGCAGTGGATTTCGAGAGCATAACCGCCAACTGTGAACAAGCATTCAGTGAGCTGAGTGGATGGACTTACTCTGCATTGTCAAGCTTGAGGACTGATGATCACAAACCACCGTAGCATTCACATGCAATATGGTATCTCCTTAAGCTGGAACTA
Source organism: Prostheceraeus crozeri (assembly GCA_907163375.1). Classification (NCBI taxonomy): domain Eukaryota; kingdom Metazoa; phylum Platyhelminthes; order Polycladida; family Euryleptidae; genus Prostheceraeus; species Prostheceraeus crozeri. The sequence goes on along the minus strand of CAJQUW010008438.1, from coordinate 214,504 downwards.
CACAGATTGTCTTAGTTTCTTATGCAGTGATTGAGAAATATTTCATAATTTTTTCAGTCACGAGTCTGTGAGACTGAGGCTGGATTACTTACTTGGATTGCTTGGAGACCGAATCTCAGATGTCGGCTGGCCAACATTGCAAGTCGCACCTTCTCCAAATTCGTCTGTCTCTCGCCATTCGAGTCCACGGTCTCCCATACAGCTTGAGCGTTGTCATGGGGTCGCTCCATCTTATTGGTGGTCTGCCTCTTGGTCTTGTGTAGCTGCGTGGTCTCCAGTCAGTTTTTCGAGTCGTCCATTTTCCGTCGTCTCTTCATATCACGTGGCCTGGCCAGCGTCTTTTACGATGTAGACGGTTTCCAGAACATCTGTCACTTTGGATCTTCTTCTGACCTCTGCATTTGAAACTCGCTGAATCAATCGGATGTTGGTGATTCGTCTTTCCATTGATCTTTAGACGACTTGCAAGAACTTTTCTGTGAGACTCCGTGTTTCGCAGGCGTGTGTCATGGATGGTGCTACATGAGTGTCAAAAAGATGGGCTTTGACATCGGTGGAGACGCTCCTATTTGCTCTTTATATATAGACGTTCTTTATCCTTTTAGCATCCTGCTCTTTTCCTTCTAGATGATTCTGTTGTCAAACTGCTATTCATGTTGACCGATCAGCCGAGGTGGATATATTCTTCAGCTTTTATCAGTATGTCATCTGCCAGTTTAACTTCGTTGTAGTCGGGAATGTCAAAATCGTTTCTCATCCATCAAGCTTTGGACGGGTGGATCTTGAGGCCGATTTTGGATGTCACGAAGTTAAGTCGGTTAACCACAGTCTCCAGTTCTTTTGTAGTGTGGGCGAACAAGACATTGTCATTCGCGAAGAGGAGCTATTTCAAGCATTCTCCATCAACATTTATGCCATGAGGAATAATGCTCTCTCTGAGAGCAACTTCAAGTGTCTCAGAGAAAAGGGCAGGTGACAAAACTTGCTTCACTCCTTTTTTGACCGGTACTTTGGCTGACGCATCATTGAGAAAAATGTCTGTCTTGCAACTCGAATGAAGTTACTCGATGACTGATACGTAGGAGTCTGGAATGGCGTGACGTGTGAGTGCATTGATGACAGCTGTGATTTCTATGGAGTCAAATGCTTTTCTGAAGTCGATAAACAATACGGAAAGTGGAATTTTGAGCTCGTTCTATCAGTTGCGTGACAACGTGAATATGATCCATGGTCGAGAATCTATTCTTAAGGCCAGCTTGTTCTCTTCAACTTCCTTCTGTTAACTTCGAGTTGATGCGATTGAGGATGACGCGGGAGAAGAGTTTGGCCATCTGGGACATCAGACAGATGGGACGATAGTTGTCAATGCTGTCTTTGTTCCCATTTTTAAATAGAAGAAGCGTTGTACTTTTTTTCCAAGAAGGTGGGATAGTCCGATTTTGTAGAACTGCATTGAAATGTTGGGCGATGAGCTCGTACACCTTCTGGGGGGGGGGCTTCTTTGAGGATCTCAATGGCTATCCTATCTTGGCCTGGTGTTTTTCCGCTGCCCATTTTCTTGATAGCAACCTTTATTTTCGTCGGCTATAATGTCTGGGACGTCTTCAGGTTTTGTAACCTGTTATGGAGTTGACGCTATGGTTTGAGGCAAACAACTGTGAGTAGAACCTTGATATTATCTCATCTTTCTCCTTGGCGGTGTATTGGACTGTTCCTGAATCGTCTTTCAGTCCTACAGTGGCATCTTTATGTAATGAGGTTGCCTTTCTGACTTTCTTGATCTACCTCATGTTCAGGGCAGACTCGATTGCTTGAACTCTTGGTAGTCAGCTCGAATTTTCTCTCCGAGGATCTTGCTTGAAAATTTGAAATCTTCCCCATTTTCGATCTTACGCTTTTCTTTAATGATGTCAAGTGTTTCTGGTCTCAATCTTGTTTTTCGTGTTGGATTCACATTCATATCTTAATCATTTTCCGTCACTTGCTTTAAAATATTGCTTAGGCTATTATGATCCCCTGGACTGACCATTTGCCAATCTCCGGCGGAAACCGCATGGATGGCTTTTCGTGCGTTGTCGAGCTTGATGACCTTCGCTACAGCGTGTTTTTGTCTTCTTTGCGAATTTCATGTTTAGGCTGAGTCGCACGAGTCTGTGATCAGATCTTGTATCGCACTGAGTCATACGAATAGCTTTGCAATTGATGACATTTCTTCTCTTGTTTGTTAGAATATAATCAAGCTGATGGTGAATTCGTTTGGAACTTTCCCAGTTATAATTTCGGTGATATAAGCTTAGTTTTCTCGGTATGTGAATATTTATCTTTTTAAGTTAAATTTGCAATCTTTCTCTTAAGCTATTCGTGTATCAATATAGGATGGCTTATCATAGAGCGCATTGTTGGAACCTGAAGAGATTGCAGTTTTCCTGAAGCTGAGGCGATTAAAGATTGTTGCTTCGCATCCAATCTTTCTACATACGTGTATATGCATTAGTCCTTCTTTTCTGTTAATTTAATTTGCCATGTATGTTGTCTTCCTTTATATTACATCTATCTAATTAAACATCCGACATGTATGATTTGATAATTCGACCATTCCCTTAAATCACTAAAGCCCCCTGAGCAGACTGAAATTAGGACAATACAGCAACAAGAAAGCTATGATCTTATGTAATCTTAATGTATATTTTGTGTTACATGTATTATCAGCCCTTGCGTGTAAGTGCCCGTGCAGTCAGTGACTTCCGTATTCTGTTGTACTTCAGAATAATCGTTTATGACTTATGACTTACCAGCCATATCATTCAGCAATTTAGGTAAACTTTCCATCAAAAGCTTTCTGTGGTATTACTAGTGCCATAATTATTATCATTATGTGTTATGTGCATTATAAAACCTTTCATTTCAAACCGTGGCTGATGACTTGTGATTTTGACTCAAGGCCATGAAAAAACCAAGGTGCTTAAATGTCAGCGAAGTAGCTATTCTAAGCCCTAGCATCAATCAAAAAATTAAAATAAGTGTTGTGAAAGCGCATTTTTAAATGAAATTCATTAACAGAAACTTTTTTGCTTGGTTCAAGGCAACGGATGTTCTCTTGTGAACTAGAACAAGTGTTCATTGTCGTTATTTTTTACCATAAATTCATCTCATGCGAATGGAGGTAGCGCACATTTCAAAACTATGCAAATCAGTTAATGAAATTTCTATGTTTTCACTGAATTCACTGTCTCTACATACAAATTTGCCATAGTTTTAAAATGTTCGTCATTGTATTCCCGCAAGATGAGTTAATCGCGAATTGTGGCAATGTGGAATCCATTACTGTCACTTGTATAGTTCACGAGAGACCACGTGTGGTCACTGGCCATGAACCAAGCAAGAAGCTTTTGCTTAAAGAAGCTTTATATTTAAAGCCCTTTGACTAACAATCACAGATGCAATAAGCATTTATGTAAAAACTTATGTGTTGTTCATCATCTATGTTAATCGAAAAAGATGTTGCTGCAAAAACTTTTCTTGAGGGCCTATCAACATGACAATCGGAAATTGCAAATCATTTCGGTCGTGTTCCATATGTGCTCGCACAAAAATGACAATTTCGCAATATTCTGTTTGCGATAAATCCTGGATAACTTTTTTCAATTACGTAAAAGTTAGAATTCATAATGTTTAGCTTTTTGAATTGAAAATCAAATGAGCGTCAAGCAAGTGTAGACCTATACTTACTAATGTACTAAAAACCACGTTGCAATATAGCCTTACTAAATATCATGAAATTTCTAGATAAGATTTTCATACCGATTTTAGCCATGGAAGTACGTTTACGATATATTACTGATATCAGACGTTACACGTTGTAAAAAGTCCAAGTCATAGATTTAATGTGCGAGTCTTCGAGGGAGATGCGTGCATCGTCTATAAACGAGGACTTTCTAAGTGTAAAGACTGATATCTGTAATATATCATAATTGAAATGCTGTAGGAATGAATTATTTTTTATTGTACTGTTTTTAGGACTTTGAATTGAAACAAAGTTTTTCTTAGTTAATTACATGGAATAGTACCGTAGACAGGCATTTAAATCACTCAAAACGTGTAAAGTAGGATTATTAGTTTGAAAAAATAAATTTCGACGCTGGTGGCTAAATTATTTAAATGTGTCATTAGAAGTTAGTAATGCAGGGCTCCAAATATATGATAAAAATAAGCTAAATCTCACAGGGACATTTTTCACAAAACATAAATGCTTGAATCAAGAGTTACAAATGCTGCATGATGCCATTTTGTGTTGATTTGAAACGTATTACAAAATTATGTCAAAAAGTGCCTTCCCCATGCATAAAGTACTGCTTGTATTACTGAACCACAATTTTCAAAATACGAGACATGAATCTCGAGATTTCATTTTTTTCCATTTAATCTGCAGCAAAATGAGTATCACAAACTTCCAAGACTATACAATGGACTTAGGCATAATTAATTCAAATTCGCAGAATTTTTTAGTCACATGACTTAAGAAATGTTAGATCTCATTGCTTGTTGTAATTAGATCTATTTTCGAAGCCGAAAAATTGTCAAATCTCCTTTCTTATACACCTTCTAAGCCGTAAACTTTCTATCCTTTTTCTATGATGTTTTCTATCAGATCTAAAAAGAAAACTGATTATTTGCGCTCCCAGATTTTTTTTACATGGTCCTTTAATCACTTCCAATATTTTAGGTGGCTAATCGTTTAAATTGTATTGAAATTCTAAATAAATTATATTCTGTTCAAATCTCCAGGAATTGAAAATGTTTCTATTGATGTTTCTATATCATTTTAATGTTTCTATGTCATGAGCTGACACCATTACAGTGTATTGTAGCCTGCAGCAGAGTTTCAGTAATACCGATGCAAAAAATCATTTGAGAACAAAAAATATTTGCAAATAATGAGATGATGACAGTCCAAGTTCAAAATTGAATCTTTTATAAATTCTAATGACGATAAATCGCGATTTTTCTTTCTTCAAATGTTTTTCAATGCAACGATAAAATAATTAAATACCCTTTTATTGACTGAATGAATGATATTCACTCTTCCCTCAAGTTACAATAAATTATTCATTGTTATTGAACTTACAGTGTGCGAGAATAAGAATAACTCCAATTAGTGGTTGCTGCAATCGGCGCTTGCGTTGATTATGCCTCATCGCTACCCTTCTTGTTTATCAGCTGTCAGGTTTTCTGACTCCAAAAGATGGATAGAGTCCTCCACACGTGAAATCCTTGTCGAAAATTCAGTTTGATAGATTATCGTATCGCTGTTGATTTAAAAGAATGGGTCAATAACTGATCCAAAAGAAGATTTGTGATAGAGGGAAATTAAGCATTTGTCAACCAAAATATGCGGTTATTGTAAGACAATATTACGTTTTTGGCAACTTTAAAGATTTCACAAAATTTCTTGAGAATAACAACTTAACACAAGGTGAAAACGACCGGCGGAATTTGTCGACAGATGACAAAAATCGGTTATATGCCCAAACCTTCGCTATTTAGCGCTTTCAAAATGCGCGCTAACAGCTCTAGGATACGTGAAAACGAGTGTTTAGAGATGCAGGAAAGAGAGAACAAGATGGAAGTTTTCTACAGCCAATCAGATTAGGTGGTGCAGATGTTGGCCGATAGAATGCGCTCAGAAGGATTTACTGTGAGATGTTACACAAGATGTATTACAGACGTGAATACCTTTGGTGCGTGATAAATGACAGAAATATCCATCATTTAAAAGTGGACGTTGTGAGCAGGCTGCATTTCGTGGTAAGCGATGAGGCCTATTCCACAATAATGATGATGACCGCCATATAGAGTTCCTTTTTTCTAATAATTAAGTTTTGAAGGAGCCCCACCATTGTCAACTTTATTACCTGCTTCAAAAGATTACTCCAAATAGCATATGATCTGCGCCATTATTTGTTATTGATATTATTATTTCTTCAAGCAATTTTTCGGTCCTGAAATTTATTTCTCGTTTGTTCTTAAGGTACCTTGAATGGCTTTGCCAAGTTCATTTAATGGTTGCATTGTTTTCTATTTTCGACCTTCAAAATCATTTTCCTTGAGAGTATTTGTATAATGAAATATTGCAATCAACTGACACGAAAATATTTGAATTTAACTAAGTAACTTTCAGATCCTAAAATATTCAGAGCTAAATGGAGTCGATAAAAGGTAAAGCTTTACCCCAGTGGAGCTATTGGAAATTTCCGCGCATTTTTGCCTTTATCTCCATTTCTTGAAGTTCATGATGTTCACTAATTATGCGATTATCTGCTCAAATTCTTCGAGATCAAGTCTCGAAACATCTTTCTAATTTAAATAGGCCTAATATTAAACAGATGTAAAGTGGAAAACTCAAAATGCTTGGAAACACCAAGATGTAAAAATTAATCAGTGAGAGACTAATAAACGTTGAAAAGCAAACAACATGACTCAGATCTTTAGTTTAGGCAAAGCGGTTCTTCTGGAACTGAGATTGTGATAAAACGCATTATGCAATGCAGTAAATTACTGAAGTATTGAAGAATTAAATGCAAAATTTGGACTTCACTAAAATTTGGTGTAGATGGAAAATAAAGCGACCACCTGATCACAACACAATCCTCAAATATGTGTTGAAAGAAATTGTAATTAGATTGATCTTTGTTGTAGCAGCAACCAGTTGGTTGTATAGCGTAATTATGTTATGTACACGACACACGTAAATGTCAACTCACTATTTTGAAGTCATTTTGAAATCATAAATAATCAAGGAGATATTCAATCAATAAATTTCGAACCAATTTGAATTGAACTACATCCATTAATTATTCATTTCCGATAAAGGCTTTTTAGAGAAACCATAGTGTAAGTACTTTGCATAAAGATGCAAAATTATGTAATTTATCATTTGGTTCCCTTAATTCTTAATTTTTTAATATGAGATTGAATCATTTGACGCTAGAAAGGCATACATTGATATTTCTCATTGCTGTATCAAACCACGGAAGACGTTTACTGATTCACAATGATGAAGTCATGCCACAATGATAAATGAACTACGGCATTAATACTGTATACTGTATTAATTTCAATCGGCAGTTGCTTGACGTATCGGTAATTATTTGACGCCTATTAGTTTGTTATTAAAGAAAAATATCACGCCACTGGAAATTTCAGACACCACTTGCGTGTCTTCGGCGATATAAAGAGACAGGATTTATCAATATTAAAGAAGCAATTCTTATCAGAATTCGACCAGTTATACAAATTGCCTAATATCATATTTTTATCGTATAAGTCACTGCATAGGATCTATACGGTGACATCAAGCTTACATTGCAAAAAAGCACATTATACACTGCAGACTACGTTTGCCTGTGCACATGCACTTACTGCTTGCGAATGTGATTTGCAGGTAGACTATCCTAGATTAGTTCACATTCTATATTCATGTGCCACATGCAGTTTTCTTTACGCGGGGCTCAGATATTTCATAATTTTGCTGTATTGAATCAGCAGGATAAAATCAACGAGGACAAAAATGCTTCCATTGAGTGACTTCTACTGCAAACCTTGCGAACTATGAACATGAAAGTAAAAAGATGCTAAAATAGGTAATGCATTTAACTGTTTTAGACAAAATTTGATGCTTTGAAATGAGATTGCACAAAATCTCGAATTTATTGCTGAATTCACTTGTGCTAAAGTGTGAAAGCCTAGCAAATGACATTGTAATGACAAAGTCCCGTATTCAAAAGACAGAACATGTCATGGTCCAGTTGATACTTGCTATTCATTATAACTTTTGCTCTGAATGAAACTTGATGCAATTTACTTTTGTGACTTTTAGTTTCAGAGTATTTAAACCTTTCACCAAAAATCATAAGATTTGGCCAGTGGAGGGTTGAAAATATGAGATGAAAGCTTTTATCTTTGGTCATTATTTTGCCACTTGATGACTTACAAAGAAACACATTGATTTTCAATTTAAATATTTTTAAATTTTACTGATATACGTCTACAAATTACATTGCGATCATCTAGTATGCCATACGCATCGAATATAACATTGGAGACTCGAAAGTCATGCAAAAACTGCTTACTAAAAAGTAACGTAATACTGCCACATTTCAGCAGTCATCATTGCACAATTCTCTTATCATTTAAGTTCCTTGAAAGAAGATGACTGCAAGCGTCCATCTTCTTTATAACCACATTTTAAGTTGCTCAGAACTGTAGAATGTCTTTTCCCAGATACATTAAAACAGTCATTTTTGCAGGAAAAAATTCCACATTCCACATGCGTTTGTTTGAGTTGCATTCCTTGCACTAATCAACTGAATAAATATAATTTTGTTCTCATAAGTAACTTCTCAGAACATTCAACGTTTTTGGTAGTTTTTAATGCCAATATCAACTAAATGAGCAGCTTAACTTCGGAAAAATTTCAAAATTTCAAAAATCTGTCAAAATCGGCGGCTTTCAATTTAGAATTGCTATTATTATTACGAAGACAAGGGAGTTAGAAAAAGCTGATGACCTTTAATGATATTCTGGTGAGAACAGAAGTCAATCAATAGAAATACACCGATCATTGTACATTGTATATGCACACCTGTATTCCCAATTACTTCTAAATTCTCTTGCTTTCCATATGCATATTTCTTGCTGTAATTAGCTGCGCATAGGCAAATGATAAATAATCTGACTTTAATATCCCTTGATTTAATATCACGGTTGCTTTGTCAATAATTAACTCGCCTGAATAGGAACTATTAATGATTAGACACCGACATCTTAGGTGAAAATTTTCATCATTTTAGGTTTTTTTCAGGTGAATAATTTCGCAAATTTAGGTTGCCCATTTGGGTGAATCAAAAATCCATTGAAATGCATAGATTCATTGAGAGCGATGGTCTTTTTTGTTAATGTTCATGAATTGTGCTTTTTTCGGTAACTAATTTGTAAACAAATGCCGCGACAATAATCTCCGTATTAGTTTAAAAGAGAATTAGAGCTAAGAAAATGACAAGCAAGTCCTAGATTTAATCGCGATTCGGAACGATATCATTTCAAGCTATAACAATTGCACAGATCAAACATTAGCAACAAAGTAGGCCTATATATGTTTCAAATTGTGCATTGACAATTCAAATGTACAATTTTTGTATGTGTCAAACAGATCAAAATTATTCGTATTTCAAATGCAATATAAACTCTATTAATGTATGTAAAAGAATAAGAAACTATGACCAGAAACATGTGGCACTACCCCGAATCACTCATTAATGTCTAAATTATTCCGATTTTAAAAGCAATTTGTTGACACGATTTTCTCAATGCTTTCCAATGTGAGTAGATGAGTTAATCAAGTAGCAAGTTTTAGTCGTAATGACAATATTTAGGTGATTTACGTGTTTTTACAAAATATCCGTAATTTAGGTAAAAAATTTATTGTAGGTGATTCACCTAAATTGTCGCTGTCTACTAATGATATATGAGATTAGTCTATTAGTCTAAGTATAAGGTCTTTCTGTAAAAGAGGCCTTTCGGTGGGGTTTTTAATATGCATATCGATATTAAAGCCAGTTTCTACTGCTCTGCTGATTGTTGTAAAAGCATCCCTCTCTATTTTTGTCCACCGCTGAATCAAAGCTTGCTTCCTCTACGCGCGAAGTTCCCATCAAAATTTCGACATCCTGTTACAATCCTGCGCAATCAAACATGCTCCACACCATTAAGTTCACACATCTATGGTGTGTTTTTGGGTATAGATACATCAGCAGAGCAGTTAAGCATCTTCAATAAAAGGTAAATGAGCATGTGCAGAGGAAATTTAGGCTACTTTTAAGACTGGAACATTGCCAAACATCTTCCTCTCATCTTCATGTAATGTACTGTATAGCCTACAGTGTATTTGACCGAAAATAACCCAACCTTCGACGATAACATTTAATGCAAATTCCTACGGTTGCATACAAAAGAGACAATGTAGGTACATGAAAAATTTTCCACCAAACTTATATGCTTAAACGTTTTTGTCTGTAGTTTTGAATTCATGTGCTTATTTCGCTATTTAATGGTATATTTAGTTTATGAATTATTGATTTGTATTTTAATATGGGTACCATAATGTAGGCTATCAAATACATAGATTTGTTGATTATATACTCATGTTTTTTCTTTAATGTCGCGAAGACAACTGGACAGAAGCACAAGTATTACAACATGGCTTTTCCTGTACAAATGCCACCGGGAGACAAACTTCTTTCACACCAGTTTAGGCCACTAGTGAATTGACATGTCCAGATTTTAATAATCACACCCACATCGACCAAACCACTACTCGCATTCAAATCACAATGATGAACGAAATACAAATTTCCACTTGTACTATGAAGAGAAACCATTCTGTTGGATAAAATGCTCATAGCGCGTTATTTGCACAACAATATTTTGGAAGGAAAATTCCTGCCTTTTCGAACAGATTATAAAAAGAAAACCATGTGAAGTTTCCTCATCTTTAGAAACATCACACAACTTGAAGTCTAACAGAGATTTATGATCGCATCGGCTATGTTGGTTGCTTGTAAACATGTGTACATTTTGACGAAATTCATTTCCACCGAGTAATATTCCACTGAACCTGCATACAGATTTTTGCATCATTGCAAACATAAGTGAGTTTATACTTGCGCGTGTGACATTTCCAGCTTCGAATGTTCGAAATAAGAATGCAGGATTTTGCAGGTAAATCTTAAATCTAGATGTGGCGAGAACGAACGCATTGAGATCAAATAGTTATATAGCTGCGAAATTGAACATTGCTCCAATGGTTTTATTGATACATCGGTGACATAATTATCACATTTTGTCCCGGAAATCAATGCAAAATTACAATGACATTCATCAATCTGAACTTATTGTAGTAGGCGGTTTTAAAAAAACATCGCAATATGCAGTTCAAAAATATTAAAATATTAATGACACCAGCATCTAGTCAGACAATCCAATTCATGTGTACGTAATTCGGATATCATCATAGTCCTTTGTATATGTCCTTTTATATGTCCCTTATATGTCCTTTGTCTTTACTTCCATGATCATTTGAAATTCGGATTCAATTATTGACCAAAAGTTTTTAATGACATGTCAAAATCAGACTATCCTGTAAATGATAAAAAACATCAGGCCTTAAATGAAGTATTGCCAACGGAGTTTCGACTTCGACTTCCAGCATGTTTTCACCTGATATCAGCTTCGATATGGAAATATTGGTCATGCCTTTATGAAAACATCATTATCTAAACTTAATCGATATTCTGGGCGAGCTAAATTGTAGACTATCTAGAAAACGCATATGCATGAGTGATGCAAAATAGATTGGGATACCAACTATTGATAAGATTCATTGGCAGCCTTTTCGAGCTTGTCAGGCTTGTCAGAATTTCAACCTCACGCACTCAACCTCAATTGCTTTCATATGTCTTCGACTTCAATGCAATCAATTTCATCTAATCATGAAAATAATTTCTGAGCTTTACAGAATCTCTTAAAATTCTGGGCGAGCTTACTTTGAATTCTGCTCCCTTCTAATCATGAGCATATTTGAACATCAAAACATGGAATTTACAGACATAATGACTTGCTTTGTATATAAGTGGGACAAAGTATACATGAATTATCTTAGACACTTCCGTGACTGAAACTTTTTAAAATTTGCATCGCAATATACAACTCTCGCCATTGGCATCCGGATGTCCGTCAAATTGTAGGAAATTTATCTTTTTGCAAATGATATGCATCCAATCCACAAATATTTCTCATACGATGATGAAAGTCATCCCAGTAGCCATTTATAATAGGATATAATGCTTACTAATTTAAATTATTAGTTAAAGTAGTCCTAATGAGGACTGATGGCGTTCTCCAATCCGCAAGTGTACAGAGGCAATGCTACTGTAACCATTGGATTAATCAGTTCTTAAAAGAACTCAATGTAGCTTTCTCGTGGCAACGAATTAAAATTGATCAGCTTTGGCCCAATATCTGGTAAAAATAGAAATCTTAAGACTTGTATTGTAATACTACTCATTCTTGCTGTTACTATACTAATACCATAGATTCCAAACACTGCCGTATACACGTTCAAAACAGACGTCTAATATACTGTACCGACTACAGATGCTGAAAGTGGAAATAGAATAAGACAATGGTCACCAAAGGTTAAGGAAATTAAAAATGGATATTATAAAACAACAGGAAACCGATGAATAAAAATTGGAAAAGTGGAGGTAAAATATGGAAATACAACGATGCTACTACACCGATTATAAGTGAACTATATCTGACACTACACAAAGTGGATAATGGTAAGAGTGGATAAGTGGAAAGTGGATAATGGAGGTAAACAATAGAACTACAATGACACTCTATTACACCGAAAGCAATGAAACTATACACACTATACCTAAGACTACACATGGAAAATACTATTTCTTCACTTGAATTTGTTATCGCCGGCTTCTTCATCCGTCTATGTAAGTAGTAATAAAACGGCGAACACTCGACCGGCGCCCCCCCTCTGGAACGGCAGAGTGTCGTGGTCGGCCGCCGTGGTGCTTCGGCTCTGACTCCCCCCCCCTCTGGAACGACAGAGGTTGTGGTCTGTCGTGGTGTGCCGGCCAGGTTGGTCCACGTTCACAAAATGTTCGCTGACGTCCCCCCCCCCCTCGAAAACGACAGAGTGTGAGACTCGGGTGAGTTGGTCCGACCGCCTGGTTGACGTGGGCGACCGTCCAGGTTGACGTGGGCGACCGTCTAGGTTGTCGTGGATGGTGAAATGGCTGCCAGATTCGGATTCAGCGTAAAATTCTGCATCTGTGGTGTGATTTCCAGCTCAATCGGCGAGAAAAAAATTTTCTTCAAAATTTTGACAGAGTTAAAATTTGGGACGTTTGGCTGTGTAGCGCCCAAACGAAGCATCGGATGGGAAAACGGAGGCCAGATTCGGATTCAGCGTGAAATTCTGCATCGGTATGGTGAATTTGAACGCAATCGGAGAGAAAAATTTTCGCTGACGTCCCCCCCCTCTGTAGAGCTAGCTTCGATCTTGGCTTCCAGTGGACGGATTTAGTCGTGCCATAGCTCGTTTGAAAGCTAAGAGTGAGACAAATTCACTGAAAGAATCGGCTTGTTCATATCTGTCTTCGTTTAGATGTGAGACGCCATTTAAGATTTTGGGACATTGGCGAAAAACGACAGAGTTAGAATTTTGGACGTTTTGGACTGTAGCGTCAAAACGAAGCATCGGATTGGAAAACGGATTTCAGATTTGGAATCAGCGTGAAATTCTCTATCTGTATGGTAAGTTTCAAGTCAATCGGCGAGAAAAAATTTTCAACATTTTTCGAAAAAACGACAGAGTTAGAATTTTGGACGTTTTTGTCTGTAGCACCAAAACAAAGCATCAGATGGGAAAACGGAGGCCAGATTCGGATTCAGCGTGAAATTCTGCATCGGTATGGTGAATTTGAACGCAATCGGAGAAAAAATTTTTCGCTGACGTCCCCCCCCTCTGTAGAGCTAGCTTCGATCTTGGCTTCCAGTGGACGGATTTAGTCGTGCCATAGCTCGTTTGAAAGCTAAGAGTGAGACAAATTCACTGAAAGAATCGGCTTGATCATATCTGTCTTCGTTTAGATGTGAGACGCCATTTAAGATTTTGGGAGATTGGCGAAAAACGACAGAGTTAGAATTTTGGACGTTTTGGACTGTAGCGCCAAAACGAAGCATCGGAGAGCAAAACGGATTTCAGATTTGGAATCAGCGTGAAATTCTCTATCTGTATGGTGATTTTCAAGTCAATCGGAGAGAAAAATTTTCGCTGACCTCCCCCCCCCTCGGGAGAGCTAGCTTCGATCTTGGCTTCCAGTGGACGGATTTAGTCGTGCCATAGCTCGTTTGAAAGCTAAGAGTGAGACAAATTCAGTGAAACAAACGGCTTGTTCATATCTGTCTTCGTTTAGATGTGAGACGCCATTTAAGATTTTGGGAGATTGTCGAAAAACGACAGAGTTAGAATTTGGGACATTTTGGGCTGTAGCGCCAAAACGAAGCATCGGATTAGAAAACGGATTTCAGATTTGGAATCAGCTTGATGTTATTGTCCAATGAGGATCATCATCCAATGAGAATCAAGCATTTCTATATAAATAGCGAGCCTTCCACAGTGAGAATCATTCCATCGTTGAATCACACGAGTGACGGACGCACATTTTCTCTCTCTAGTTCCCTATTCTATTATCCAACTAAAATGGTAAGTCGCTACTTCCCTCCCTCTCCTCCCTTGAACGTAAACTTAATACAATCTTTTTCATTTTCAGGCATCTACTCCATCTGCTGCACTAGTAGGACAAAATGGCGGTCAAACGTTACAAGTTTCGCTACGGTCAGTTCATCTACAACTGAGGCCAGTGGAAGAAACAACCAAGGTACATAATCCTACACCGCTACAGCGTAAATTTAAACAAGTCTTGCGTTATGACGATCATAGCGTAGTACTCCAAACGGGAATGCTCCCTTCCACGGATGTCAAGATAATGCGCAATCAGTATGGGGACTACATACTGATCCCCGTGAGTCCGTACATTCGCCACCAACTTGATATTATTGAGGAGTACGTGACATTAAATATGGACATTCCTACTCCTCTTGCTCAAGAGTGGAAGGCTAGAGATGACAAGGATACTCCCTATAGAAAGATTTGGGATGGTAATCACATTTGCCTACCGGTATCACATTGGTGTACTTACTATAAGAAGGAGGGAGATCATTTAACATCCATCACATGCGACGAGCTCGGAGAAGGTACTTGCGATATCCTTTTCAAAGTGAATGGGCTATATTATGGTCGGTACAAGGATAATAAAATAGCCTCTCTCTCCATGTATATGGAATCCATCCTATATATTCCAAAACCACCCAACGTGGATGACATAATTGATCAAATCCTTAACAGCAGTGGTACGAAGCGCAAGTCGGAGAAGAATGCTGCCTCAAAACGCAAATCAAAGAAGGAGAATTACTAGTCCTTTCCTAACTCTACCCTATGACAATTCGCTTATGTGCTTTGAGTGTCGTAGACGTGGTCTTATTAGATACATTTTACTTCGTTGCCATCATATCACATCATATCATTTGTGTATTTTGTCGTGAAAAGCATCGATGTAATTCTTCATTTTGTGATGTTATAGAACGTTTCCTTAGATGTGTAAATTTCCGTTTTAGGCTTCTATCATCATTTTTATGGATTGTGAGGGTGAACCTGTACAGGAGCTCAGTGCTATTGCTATGAACAATTGGACATATCAGATTGTTAGTGTCTATCATCAACATGCCAACTGCAATCCCAATGTTGATCAATGGGCGAGAAAACACTGAAATATTTCTGAAATATTTGCAAGACTATGGCCTTTCTTGTGAGAGTGCTCTTCTTATTGACTTTAAACGATGGTTAGCTGCTTTCAATGTTATACGCATCTTTTGTAATAATCCTGGTAAGGAGAGGAAAGTATTTCCCAATCTAATCATTGATGATATTTTGCTCCCACCTTGGGATAGTAGAGTGAATCAACATTATCATGAAGTCACGAAACGTTTTAAGGATTTGTGTGTTCCTATTTTGTGTGTTCGTTGTAGTAGCTACGTTCATAACCAATGCTTCTTTCCTCCTTACCTCAGCACTGCCAAAGTCCTGTATGGTTATCATTGCTCGCTGTATGATAGTTACCAGCTGTATCTATTTTATCTCTTTCAAACCATTGATTTATAATGCATGCTTGTTACTATTATTCAATAAATGTTACTATGAGAAGAGTTGTTGTTTTCATGCAATGGATGGGTTAGATAAAGGGCGATCATGTCTTTCTCAAATGACTGCGGAACATTACATTTTCATAGGCAAAGTTTAAAAGGAGCTGTTCAAGATTATGTGATACATTTTCATAAAGATGAGACCGACATCGAAGCAGTGGTCGATGATGCTAGCACTCTATTTCTAGAGTTAATGAATACATTCTCTGATAGCATTATCATGCCGCGATTAGTTGCGAAAATTAAGTTTAGTCGTTTTGGAAAGGAAGAGGTGGGAAGTCGCTCTTTCCATTTTGCTTCTTATTCAATGGAAGTGGTAGATCACCCCCAAGAATTTTTTAAAAGACATATGATAAAAATTGTTGAACGTCTTAACGCATTTAACCATCATGGTAGCAGTCTAGTGATTGAAGCGATTTCAGATATTCACATTCAACTTTCCATAAAGAAAAATTGAAAATGCAGTGGTACTTGATTGTGGCACAACTGGTTTTCGAGCTATGTCTGCTCATTCTCGAAGTATATTCCTTCTGTACATGTGTCTATTATTTAGAAAATGCTAGCAAATTCATATCTTCAAAAAGACTTGCTATAGACATCAGTAATGGTGAAACTATGTGTTGTGATGTATGTAAGCGAAAGGATGGAAATGAAAAGCGCATCTTCAAGAGATGTAAGCATGCTTTTTGTCAACGCTGTTTCATACGTAATTGCATTCAACTTTGCAAATGTAACCACTGTGATATTGCTCATTTCGAGTGTCACTTATGTCGCAATAGTTAGTACCTATGCAAATGTGGTAAAGATAGGTTTTAGCAAAGACTAACACGGAAAATGGCGAAACGTAAAAGTCAAAAGTCTTCAAAGTTTTCTTCAGCCATTCAAGCTCTCCGACGAATGAAAGCAAATCAGCGATACAATGCTATACGACAAATTCATTTGTGAAATTATTTCTCATGTGAGGAAGTTGAGGACGAAGAAATTAGCGCCAAAACAACGAAAGTTACTTAAGCGATATGCTACGAAATTGCGTTTCATCTCCAATCCTAAAGTCACCCTTCAAAGAAAGTGGAAAACTCTAACACAAAAGGGCGGTTTCCTTTCAGCAATACTTCCAATGATAGCTCCTGCCGTGGGCAACCTATTGGGTAATATCTTTGGCTCTAAGCGTTAATTATGCAAATGTTGAATCTCAAAGTATTAAAATGGATTTCAGACTTCAATGTGATAAAGTTCTGACTGTATCAGGTCCATCTCATGCAGGTAAAACTGTTTTCACGCTGAATTTATTGAATAAAAGAAGGGAGTTGTTTAAGGAACCTATCAATCGAGTGATTTGGTGTTATGGCATTTATCAACCGTCGCTGTTTCAGGAATTGCAAAGTCGCAACTTTATTCGACATGAAGGAATTATTGCAGTGGATAAACTTCAGTCTAATGATGTTGTTGTATTGGATGATTTATTAAAAGAAAGTAAGAATTCAAAAGATGTTACAGATATGTTCACTCGTGCAGCACATCATAAAAGGTGTTTTATCATCTATATCACACACAATTTGTTTCCTGATGGAAAAGAAGCTCGTACACGAAACCTGAATACACACTATTATGCTATTTTCAAGAATCCGCGAGATAAAAGTCAATTTGAAATTTTAGCGCGACAAGTTGCACCCAGAGGATCAAAAGCCTTAATTGAAATTTTTCAAGCAGCTACTGAAAAACCATACGGTTACTTATTCATTGACTTTACGCAAAAGTGTCCGGAAGAATTTAGATTTCGAAGTGATATTTTGAAAACTCCCATGATTATCTACAAACTATGAGTTCTTATTCTCGCATGATTGTTATTCCTCAGGATGAATATGTACAATTGACTGCCATGCAGCAAGTAAAGCAACCTCTTGCAAATCAAATGTATAGGAAAGAAATAGATTATCAGCAAAATGTTCACATCAAAGATCCACATCGTGCTGTATTATTACAATCGGAAACTGTTGAGCAATTGAAAAACTTGAAGAATAAGATGCGTGACTCTGTATCGACTGCTACACCTTTAGCATCTCGCGCACATGCCATATCTCTTTTCAACAGTATTGAACCCCATCTCAATCTAAATGATAGAGGAGAAATCATTACAGATGAAAATAAAGTGATTGATGCTTCACGTTATGAAGACTTGATTCAGTATGCGACACGTAGAAAGCGCCGTTAGGGCTATGTTCCACCTGGTTGGTCATACTTTCTTAAACTATTGAAAAAGCATAATGTGCCAAAATTTGCTTTGAATAATGAGACATTGAAAGAACTTGATTCAACAGTGGCTACTGCTCCAATGCTTCAGACGATGAAAATGCCAACAAATTGGTTTAAGACGTCACCTGCTACATCCCCTCCCACACTCACTAAGCAAACAAGAGGAAGAACTCGACGTAGATCTACATCACCACTAAAACTAGTAAAAGGAAAACGTAAAACAGCTCCTCCCAGGAAATACATGTTCTCAGACTATTAATATGAAGCAGATGTGTTGCTTGCCATGTAATGAGCCTCCAGAGGTGAATGTCGTTGTCACTTGCACTTGCTGCGCCAGCTCTCATAATGAAACCCCTAAGCAATGTGAACACGATCGCAAAACCGCTAAAGCTAAATGCTGCAGTTGTTGTAAATGTAGAAAGGCAAGAAAACAAAAAGATGAGAAGGAGAAAAAAGAGTCAGTCGTCATCGACTGAACGTTTGAAGTCAATCTATTATGATGTAAAACATCCGGCAGGATTTGCATCTATCAAAAAATTATCAAAAGCGAGTGGTCTTCCACAATCACAAGTGAAACGATGGTTAAAGGGTCAGGCTACCTATACACTCCACAAACAAGCGAAAAAGAAGTACCGCACCTGTCATTATATTGCCCATGACATTGATGAACAGTGGCAAGCAGATTTGTGTGATGTCGCCTCCATTTCAAAACATAATTCGGGCAATAATTTTATTTTAACCGTCATTGATATTTTCTCGCGTTATGCGTGGGCTCAACCTTTAAAAACTAAAGAAGAGAAAGGAGTAGCAAAAGCATTCCAAACAATTTTTCGAGAAGGTCGCATTCCAAGAAGAATTCAGAGTGATCAAGGAAAAGAGTTTGAAAATCAGCATGTGAGAAGATTATTTGAGAGGCATGACATTGAGTTGGTTAGTGTAAAGAGTGCTTATAAAGCTGCACTCGTTGAACGTTTTAATCGCACATTAAAAAATCGCTTGTGGCGACATTTTACTGCCAACTTGACACAAAATTGGACAAAGGTTCTACAAGATACACTCCATGCCTACAATCACTCTATCCATCGTTCTATTGGACTCAGACCAGTAGATGTAAATGCTGACAATGTAGATAAAGTGCGCGAATCATTCTTACGTAAACGCACTCATGTGAAAAGTGATGTGAAAATTGGTGATAAAGTTCGTATCTCAAAAGTGAAGAGTGTTTTTGCTAAAGGGTACCTTCCGAATTGGACAGAGGAGGTATTTACAGTATCAAGGATTGATCAAAAAGACTCTCCCACCACCTGCAAGTTGAAAGATTACGATAATGAAGAAATTGAGGGTAGCTTTTACCGCGATGAGATTGAGGTAGTCACTGAAAGTGAAACATATTTGGTAGAGGAAATCATTCAGTGTAAAAAACGGCAAGGTGAAGAATGGTGTCTTGTTAAATGGACAGGTTATCCTTCAAGTATGAACTCTTGGATGCGTCGTGCCGACATCTTTCATCTAAGTGATCGACAGTGATTCATGCAAAGTTGTAACTAACAATGTTTAGGGTTTGAGCTATGAATCCAACTGCCTCATTTTATTCACGACCCTCCTATGTAAGTGGTGGAGGACAAATTTACATCGGCGCTCGCCGCCAACGTGGAGGTAGCATACTTGGTGCACTGAAATCTGTTGTAGCACCTCTCATATCCAATGTCGGTAGATCTTTAAAACGAAATGTTTTAAGTAATGCCGTTGGCTTTGCTGGTGATGTTGCTAGTGATCTTTCCAGAGGTAGAAGTTTTAAGAGCAGTTTGTTGAATTGTGGGAAGGAACGCGGTTTAAAAACATTGAAGCAGACTTTTGCTGGTGTTACTCAAGGAAAGAAATCACCTAAACGAATGAGTAAAGGAAGGAGGAAACATCGCGGAGCTGGTAAGGTGCGATCTTCAGTCAAAAGGCATTCACGCAAGCGTCGCAGAGGCTCTAATCATTCATCAGGCGCTAAACGACGACGCTGCTATAACTTCTAATCATGGAGTGTAAAACTTCCGGTTTTTGTTTGTTTGATCAACAAACCATACAGACAGATATTCTTAGTTCAAGTATTGTAGATTATCATCCTCGAACAGCTGAGAATGCTGGCCCCATTGAATTTGTTATTCCTGGTGGTAGTGATGACTACATAGATTTGAGTTATGCGATGGTTGATTTGAGGTTTAGAATTCAGCAAGCAGATGGAACTGCTATTGACGATACACATAAAGTTGGGCTGAACAATTTACCATTGACTACATTACTTCGCGATGTTTCTCTAACGATTGGAGAGCAGCAGGTGGAAGGTGGTCAAAGCGATTATCCCTATAAATCATATTTCAATCATGTATCACAGTTTCATCCAGCAGCACAAAAAAGTCATATGGAAGCCATGGGATGGTATAGAGATGAAGCAGGAAAATTTGATGTTGAAACAAACAGTGGCTTTGTAAAGCGATCTGCTATGATTAAAGATAGTAAAGTATGTCAGCTATATGGTCCGCTGAATTTAGACTTCTTTAGACAGTCAAAGTTTTTACTCTGTAATACCAGCATGCGACTGAAGCTGACATTGAATAAGCCTGAATTTGCGCTGAATGCATTTGCTAAAGTTGACAATTTTAGAATTCATGTGGAAGATATTGCACTTTACATTCGTCGAGTAGTACCGAATCCAAGTGTCATTAGAGGACATGCTGAAGGTCTTAACCGCCAAAATGCCATTTACCCCGTTCAGCATACAAAGCTTCTCACCTTTACAATTCCGAAAGATCAAAAGAGTTTCATGAAAGATGGCCTCTTTCCATCGGAAGCACCGAAGCTCCTCATGGTGGCAATGGTTGAAAATGATGCATTTAATGGTAATATAAAGAAGAATCCTTTCAATTTTAAACACAATCAGTTAAGTGAAATTGCTTTACGTGTAAATGGTGTGAGTCATCCTGGTCCACCCTACAAACCAGATTTTGCTGCGGATCAATTTATGCGCAGTTATGTTGATTTTATGGATGTCTTTGGCTTTTACAATACGGATGACACCAACGGACTTACTATGAAAGAGTTTAAGAGTGGATATACTATTTATGCATTTGATTTGACTGCTGACAGCGATATTAGTGCACCCTATCGTCAAGCGAACGTGCCTCATAATATTCGTTTGGATTTGACGTTCAAAAGAACACTACCTGAGACGATCAATGTATTAATTTATGCAGTCTTCGATTCAAATATTGAAATTACAAAGTATCGTGACGTGATTCTTCAGTATAATCGTTAATGAGTTGGTTGACTGCTGACGATATTAAGACTAAAGTGCAGCGTAATGCAGACGAAGCGACGTTGAAAGCTTTCGATAATGTCCATTCACTCGATACCTTACCACCTGCAGTAAATCACTATCCCATCTTTATTGTGCTAAACACTCATTCGCAGAATTTAGGCGGTGAGCATTGGAAAGCGATCTTTATTGGAGAAACCGACGTGGTGAACTATTTGACTCTCTTGCTCAACCTCCAAATATACCAACACAGCAGTGGTTGAGAAAACATACGCGTCAATATCAGCGAAATGAACGCATACTACAACATCCACTTTCATCAACATGTGGTGCTTTTGTACTGTACTTCATCTTAAAACGTTTACATGTATCTCAATTTGCATCTGTTATTCAAAACTTTTCATGTAATCCATCCTCTAATGAAAAAAATGATTTGTAAGTTCTATCATGATTTGAAATAAAAACATCATGTTGGAAAAATTGTTTTTTATTTTACAATCCGCTGGGTACGTACATACTCGATGAGATAGTCTAGGATCACATTTGCTTGTACATGAGATTTTAGTCCAATAATGATCACTTTACTATTATGAAAGATTGCCACATGCACAAGTAACCAACAACTAATGAGAGCTGCAGGAAAAAGTTCGGGTTCATAACACAAATTGTAACTGCTGGTACGAATCTTCAAAAATGATACACTTTCACTCAATTGAGTAGAGATCACCATATTGTCCACAGTCAGATTCGACATCACACACCTCTCCCTCTTCCATATCCGACGTAGTAGTCTCTGTAGCTCTAAGCGCATTGACTGCGCCGATGAATGAGAAAGGTCGCCGAGAATCTGTACAGTCCCATTTGGGAAGAGTTGAAGATTCCGTGAATTGTTCATCTTCACCACTAACATTTGAGGTCGGCCCGGGTAATACTTGCTGTTTGGAAGGTGTTGGTGTAATGTTGTGAGATCGATTTTAGTGTAGAGTCTGAAGCGACGGAGAATGTTGACGATGGTGTAGCGATGGCGCTTCATGATGAAGAAATGAGTAAATTGAGCGATATACTTTCCTTTTATACTTTTCCCAACTACCTTGATGAAATGTGAAGTTAGTATGAAGTTGGGAATGATAGAGTTGAATTTGCCGTTTGTTGACGCGCAACAAGATGCGATTTCCAATACGTGAATGTCTTTTCATATAGAAGTATTTCAAATCCTTCATGATATGATGTAGAGATTGAAAATGACGATAAGATAAAGCAAACTCTCTTCTCACATTTCCAGTTGAATCTTTGAAATAGACGTTTCGATCATGATCCGTTTCAATACGTTGTAGGGAATCTAATTTCCAACTCATGGTGCGTGGTAGTCATGTCTGATTAAGATTTGCATAGTAGGGCGATGAACTCACGACGAATAAATGTCATGATGGAGCGATGTATGTATCTTCTATACTTCTCCCAATTGTATTTGCGAAATGAGAAACAGTTTGCGGAATGAGAATGGTAGATTTGAATTTCATTTCTGTAATGTTGAAGCCAAACTTGATCACCCAAGGAGATGAATCTTAATGTTTCAAAATATTCCAAATCCCTCATGATATCATTGAGGTTGACAAATTGTCGCCATGTTAATGTAATACCTCTTGATGTATGACCATGAGAATTTTTGAAGTGTACGTTTCCATCACGATCAACTCTGATATATTGTAGAGAGTCCAAAATCCAAGTCTTCATGATGTTATGCAAAGCCGCAGATCAGCAATATAAAAATGTCGTTTTATCATATTTTGCTTAGCAATGCGGCTACAAAGAGATTTGCTAGTAATCGAGCCGCACTCTTTTCTACTCCCATTGATCATGCACAACAGCTAAATGGAAATTGGGAAGTGGGTGTCACTCAACTTGTTTATAGCAACTGTGTCTATACTTTTGATCATGAGGTGATGACTATTAATATGAGACGTACAGCTGCTTACCAATGTGAAAAGGGGTGCCGAGTATACATTCCACAGTGGCCAAAGAAAGATCTCTTATCATGTAAAAAGTTTATATATGATTTCTTGAATAAAGTGTGTAAACATATTGTCCAATTTACTCCGCACAATGACGATCATAATTATGTACATCATGTAGTTGAGAAAGATTGGATTGTTGGTTTAAGTCCAAGTTTAAGAAATGATTTAGGTTACCTCGCTAGCGCCTTAACAAGCTATGATAATTTTAACGTTAATTACCACATAAGTGGTCATAAACAGTTAATATATCGAGAGGAAGCTTATTATGTAGATCTTATTCCAAGAAATGAGAAAACGTTGGTGAAGAAGATTGTGATTAAGCCAAGAAAGACAAACATGACTCCTGAAACATTATTGAAGAAATTTAATTATCTCCTTCGAGTTGATGGTAAACAAGTGGCAACATTGACTTATATCAAATCATCTAATCATATTGCAATAAGTAAATTAAATGATGATGATCTAGTATTAGTTTGTTCAAAAGATTTTCATCAGTTCTTACGACATCGTTCTGCAGCTGTTCATGGAAAATCTGATATGCAACATTTACCATGTGAAAGGTCAAATCAATTTGATACAGAATGGACCGTATCTTTATACAGAAAGTGTGTAGAGCCTTTAGGTGGTATCTTACATGAAGCAAGAGTGTTGATGCCTCGCATTATTACTTCGGTTAAATTGGTTGTAGATTATTTAAATGAAGTGATTAATGAGCAACATATTTCATTTTCTGAAAAAGAAGGTGTTTTGTCTCTCACTACAAGTGGAAAAGGTATTGAACTAATTATGGATAAAACTCTAATTGACATTTTGGGTTTTGATCAAAATATCTTTAAAAGTGGTACTGTAACCAAAGCTAGCGCAGACATGCCGCTATCGCGTCGTATTAACTATTTTCAGATATATTCCAATATTGGTGAAGATGTACGTGTGGGAGATGTTGAAGCTCCATTGCTAGCAATGATACCATACCAGCCAAAAAGCTGCAGTATTTTATCTGAGCATACTTTCAAGAAAGTGCATTATACAAAGCTGAAATCAAACTACATCCCACAAATTGATATTGCCATTCATGACGATGCTGGTGCGTTGATTCCTTTTCATAAAGATGCTGTGACAAGTATCACACTCCATTTCCGAATGAAGAGTTAATGCAAAAGTATGCTAATATATTTTTCCAATGTGAATAATATGGAAAGTGAAAATAAGGACTCGTTTCTAATCTACTTACCCAGTAATGCTTCTATGAATAAATTTCCCAAAAATAAACCATCAGACTATCGAGTAGAATTAAATCGCCCACTACATTTAGAAGGTGAATGGGAGGTTGGCGTTTCTAGTATTTGCTATGATAGTAATATTCAGATTGTGAATGATTTGGAAGAAATGATATTGACTCCTCGCACCCATGATGGAATAACGATGAATAATGCATTCCAGTTCCCATACAATTTAACGTCAGATGGAAAGTGGAACTATGAATGGATTGAGATAAAATCAGATTATTATGAACCATTTGGGAATGAGAAAATTATTAAGGCGTTCAATAGTGGTAATACTTCCATCATGAAGAATGAAAATCAGAAAGCTTATGAGTTTACTATCTATCATTGGAGTGGGAGACAGTTCCTTCGCTTTCATTCTTTTACTAGAGGTCTTACACTGAGGTTGGATAATGAATTCTATCCGCATCTCGGTTTTGGCCATGGACTACATCTAACGTCAATTGCTACTGCAAATGTTAAAAAAGTTTATTCAAATCAAATCAACAAATTTCATTATAGATTTAAAATATTTGATGAAGATGTTGTAGAATGTGAAGAACGCATCATTTTGAAAAAGCGTGGTGTTCAACCTTTATCACTTATTGAGTTAGTAAAACGATGGAATGAGACTGTGGGTAAGAAGTATGGAGAGAAAATTATGGCGGACAAAAATAAGTTGGTTATTCAGAAATATAATGACAAACTTACAGTTTATTTCTCTCCAACCTTGCGTCATTTTGTAAGACATTATACACCTATTATTGGAAGCGGTGTGGTGTATGGTTCTCATGAATATCACACTAAAGCTGATTCAGTTAATGATGAATGGTGGGTGGACATCTATGGTGATCGCATCAAGAAAATTTACCAGTCTTATGAAGAATCTAAAGTTGCTATCAATATAATGCCGCGTCTATATCATACAGTTGAAAGCTTCATTCATGTAGTAAATCCTTATATACAACAGAAGTTGAAGCATGTGATGAAAAGTAAATATGATGTAAAGACACACCACATTTCGTTTTCAATTGAAAATCAACGCGTTGTTCTGAAACTGGGTGATGACATTCAATGTCAATTGAGTAAAAATTTGAAAAAACTCTTTGGTTTTTCAATGCTACAAACTGTGTTTGCTGCTGCGCATACGATTGGTATAGAAACACCAATGACACTTGATAAACATGAACAGCACCTTTACATTCAAAGTGATTTGATTCTACCTATTTCTGTTGGTGAGAAAAAAGAATACATTTTACGTGATTTCATTCATGATAAAGACGCTTCATATGGAATAGTCGAGAAGATGTTTGAATCTATTTTCTATCATCTCGTCGTCAAACAAACTATACCCTCTATTGCTACCAAAATTACCAATGGTTTACAAGAGTGCATCCATGTGAAAGATACTAAATCCCTCGTAACTTTAGTGTTTCGGAAAACAAAGTGAAGTCATTGTGATATGTTTATTGAAATAAAAATATGTGTATGAAAAAGTCTTTTCACAGATATAGGGGGAATGGGCTGACTGTAGGCATATATTCACAAGGAAGAAACGATCTAATGCGATACATAAAACAGCAATGTTTATCTACAGAAATCAACATGAAAATACTAAGTTAAGGATGATTATGCTAAGACGTCTCCTGAATGTGGTAGTGTGAGTTTAATTCTTTTGGGTGGTGGTATGTTTGTGTCAGGATGTCCATGTTGAAGAGATATGCTGTGTTCTAACCAGCACCTCTTATCCTCCCATGCTGAAAGGGCCCGTTTCCTAAAAGTATGAGTTTTGCTCTTGCGACTTAGATTTTAAGATTGTCATATTGACAAACGTTATATTTTTATTTCTATAGGCTTTCCTGAAATTTTTATGTTTCATGTTAGAGACCAATGATCTTGATATGCCTTTAGCACGCTTAATACTATCGTCGCTATCCCTTAATTTCATACTGTACATTTTTGGTCGGAGGAGAATCATTTCATCTATTTCCTTCCCTGCTGTCTCATCCTTAAAGCAGCCAAGTTTTGCCTTATTTTTGATGGAGTAGAGTGGGTGATCAGTAGGATAATTTGATGTATCAAAATATCTTTCTAAAGATTTTCCTACTTCATTGAAATTTAAATCTTTTTGAGTGGTAATGGCTAAGAAGAAACTATCTGTATCACCACCCAACAAACGAACCTCTTTTACGAGAGGACATGGTTTTAGTATTTTATAAAAGAGTTGGTACATTTCAAGCTTAGAGTAATCTAGTACAGCTTGGCCAATATAGATGGGCTTGCACAACTCAACTTCAGATTTTATCATTTTAACACCTACAAGGTCCTCATCGATAATGTCTCTATCGATGAATAGAGGTGATGAGACCAATTTCTTAAATTTTGTAACATCATTGACTAGTTTATAGTTTACACGTTTTCTAACATCCTCCATCGTCTTGCCAAATAGACTCTTATTCTTATACTTATCAAAATCTTTTTCAAAATTATTTTAGGCTAGTGCACGTTTCTGGCTGTTGCTATCAATATATGGTTTGAGGAAGGCTTTCTGTCTAAATTTAAAAATGCGGTGAACTCTTTTTAAAATCATGCCCATTTCTAAATAAAATTTTAAGATGCTAAAGTGGACTAGATAGTTTTCCTTACCATATTGGGTGAGTAAAAGTTTGCGGCAAGGCTTATAGTCGGGTTGATCGCATGATTCTAAATCTTTATGAAATTGTTTCATAAAGTCGGAAAACATATCTTTGGTCACTTCACCTGATTCGGGTGCGAGTGGAAAATCTACGGTTTTATGATTAATATTATTTGGATAGATTAGATCTATCTCAAAATAATATCCCCAATCACCTTCATCTGGAATTGCTAGTATGTTAGAAGGGTTGGAGAGATGCTGAATTTCACTATCATCTAACCAGCTAAACTCAGAGTGAGGGAGTGGTTTGGATAGTGAACTACCATATAAATTATTTTGATCATAATACTTAAGATGAGTCTGATCATCGCCTACTAATTTTGATTTTAACATATGTTTATTTACAAATGTGAGACCACCGCGAATTCCTCGCTCAAATAAATTATACATCTCTGGATCTTGTAAGAGATGAATGGTCTCACCAGTCATTTTAAAAGCAGACTTAAATGACATGGCTGGCAGACTGACAAAGTGGACGGGATCTAACTTATCTTCTTCTAATGCCACTCGTCGAAACTCCTGAAATACATCAGCCAGCAAAAATACATCTAACTTAAGATAGGCAATCATATATTCGCCAAATGTATGGCAGTCAAATTTTATCCATGCATCTTGTGCATGATCATAATCTTCGGTCTTACATTCTGCGCCGGTCAAATCATTTTTAAATTTATCTATGGGAGGAAGAGAAGTCTCGCCGAGTTTACTAATCGCATCAAAATATGCATATGGAAAGACTCCTTTCCGTGTGATGACTTCATGGGTTAGATTTGGATATTGTTTCTTAAGATTTTGTGTTAGTGGAAGTGACTTTAGATTTTGTACGAGAGAGGCCAGTGATGCAGTCATAAATTGGTAGGAATCTAAAAATTTTATATCAAAATAGACCGTCTTATTTTCTTTAGTTTTATCGACAGGCACTTTAGCTGTCATGGCCATAAAGTTCTCTCTCGTTTGTGCTATTACATCAAGCTTCTACTCTTTCATTTGACCTAAAACTCCTTTTATTATCATATGGCTGTCGTAGCCCTTGAAATTATGGAAAATGACGGGTAATGTACGCCGTTTCATCCTAAGTGAAAAATTGCATTTTGAACATAGTGCGTTTCTAAATTTACCAGTGATGTGATCATGGTCGCGCACTTTCTTAATCTTATCATCATCAAATGTTTTACTACGTTTGGGGCAAACGTTGCAACTATCAAATTTTGCTTGATCTGCTGTCATATGCAATGATCTGCGATAGAGTTCACCATCATACTTTTGTTGAAATTTTACAGCCTGTTCGAGGAATTGTAGGAATTGGTAAATACAATCCTCACCTTGCCAGACGTGCATTTTATTTTTTCTATTTTGGAAATGGTCATGCCATACTTCATAGCAGGATATGGCTGCTAGCTTGTGGATGATATCATCGATATAGCATTCGATGTCAGCATAGATGACACGAAGAAGTTCATCGCCATTCTCTCTATATGAAAACTCCTTATCTTTGGGCATGCGCTCCATTTGTAGTTTACCTCGCTTACACCATTCGTAATGAGTTTCAAATCTATTTTTACTCCTAAAGTTGCGAATGCATCTGTCACAGTAATAAATCTCTGATGAGCTAGAATTTCTTAAGTGGTGCTATAAGCGAGAAATTTTGGGAATACCGCAGTAGTGCCATTCCTCACTATCATCCTGTCTTACTAATAAAAGGTTGACAACGTGATCATAACAACTCGAACGCGAGTTGTAGCGGACACCCTTCAATCCCTTTTCCCAAACATGGAGAACTATTTTGATGTTGTTCAATTTTTTTTTCTTTAATTTTCATATCTTCACTATTGCATTCATCAAACTTTAATTCATTCTCCCACTGTTGATACTTACTCTTACGGTATCGGCTATACTGTACATCATTATAGTGGAGAATGGAGAGGACGGCATACTTAAAACATTGCGATTCGCAATCTACAGAAATGACTGCTGCTTTATTTCTTAAATTTTTCGGAAGTTTAAAGGAGCCTCGTCCAGAGTAGTTCTCTAATAAAGTGATTTTAATCATGGCGGTCTCAATACCATCAAAAACGAGTCCACTATCACGCTCGTTAAATTTATCTATATTTAATTTTAACCCTTGGATATGAAAATTTATCCAAGACTCGCAGTCTACAACTTCGGTTGCAGGAGAGGAGGGTATGTGAAACTCCAACCTCTCTACTATTTGACCAGTATGGTGATCGATTTTTACATATTTTATTTTGAGATAGATGAGCGCCTTCATTCTAAAATTGACTAAATTGTTGAAGAGCGCACCAATCAAAGATGAATTTTGATGAAACCATTCTTCAAAGTCAGTAATGGTTTCTGAGGATTCCATCTGGTAGTTCCTCACTAAATTATTTATCGACACTTCAGAGAGTCGGATAGAGGAGGTGCTGTTAGTATAACTATCGTCACTGTGTGTATGTCGAAGTCTATGTGAAGATAGTTCAAAATGTGACTCAAAAGACTGAATGCATAAATCGCAAGAAAAGGAGACATCGTTAACAGAATCATCCCTACCTTCGGAGATTGATGCTGACTTAGGTCTACAAACACCTCGCTTGATGTGTCGGACGAGATCACGCTTCCTCGTGAAGATGTGCCCACAGTCAGCACATTCCCGATCGTTGCATTCCCGCGACAATGTTGACATGGACTCGCTCGAGATGGGACTGGTATCACCTGAAAGAGAAATCATTCTATCATCTCTGTTCAAGTCTCAGTGTATTGTTACAACCTACCTTGACTCAACAACTCTAAACTTTCCTCAAGAAGGGAGGGCGTTGGTGATGAAGTCGATGCCTGAAATTGAGGAAGATGCTATTAGCCACACGTTTGAGGGAGATGAGTGAAGAAATTTTCAACTTACCATTTGAACGAAATTATGTTTAGGGTTGATACTTCAACAAGATAGAGACTTCACTCAAATTTGGAATTCACGAGAGAGCAGTTCACTTGTACGCCTCAAATATAGAATTCGCCAGAGAACACTTCACTTATACGTCTCAAAGACAGAGTGAAATGACACGAATGTCACTTTACATATATACTTTCATATTCATCATTCATTGGCTGTTCATTCTGATTGGTTGCTTGTTGATACTTAATAATTAGAAAACATTCCAAAGTTATTATTCACAGTCAACATGACAAGCCCTCCGACAACACCAAACACAAAATTCTCTTCTCCATGCTCAACACCAAAGGCGCTCGTTGCACCAAACGCTCCAACGAAGGGAAAGGTAGAGAAGGTGCACCGACTGGACAATATCAGAAAGTTGTCATTAGCAGCGGATGACGAAGAGGAGAGTGTATGTGAGCAGGAGTGTCCCGACTTAACAGGCGTGAGGTGGAAGTATCTCCAGTACGATACTGACGATGTGATGGAGATCACCAGCACCAAATTCCTCCACAATTATGGGAGTGGTACACCCCTTACTCCCAGCCACGAACTATGGCGGAGTGGGAGTATATCGACAAAGTGAGGCTCGCAGTGGAAGAACGATTGAAACAAGTGAACTGTTTTTGTGATCTATGTGAAGTCAGACTCTGGGACGATATTGACGATGAAGACCTTTTGAAATACATGCCATAATAAATTTTTATTTCGTATTATCTTTGCTTTCATACTGACTTACTTGAATGGGGCTTCAGTGGATGATTTAAGCATGTATACTTTTTCATTTGGAAATAGTAGCACACTTAGTTTAACTTGCAATTCTTATAACATTTCAGATGGATGATAATGGTAGATGAAATAGTGTTAAATAAAATTAAGATATCTTACATGATTCTGGGATAGCAATCGACTGCGATCCATGTGTAAAGAGCTTGTTAGACTACGGAAGAGAGAAGTGTGTTATGTTGCGTGTGGCGCGTGAGTGTCCTCCCATTTCATTCCATTCATCAATTCATCTCATTGATAGAGGTAGGTAGAACTCATGGTTCTCATAACGTATGCAATGGATAGTTTATAAGGCAACCTTCGTCAGTTGGCTAAATGTCGCCCTGGCGCGAATGCATACTACGTTGAGACAGAGGCAATTACTTGCAAACATGACGCAGAGAGGTTTAACAAGATTGAACATTGCCGAATGTCCCTTGCGGTATACATAGCTACGGGTTTCACCGCCGCCCTTTACAGGAACGCCCGTCGAAAGGAAGTATTACACCGAACTTCATTTGCAACGTTCAAGTTGACTGATAGCAGATTCAACTTAATGATGGTATTCGCCAGTCCGAAGACTGCCCAGGGCAAACCGCGTGGAGGTTCTATCATGTCTTGCCCCATGGTGGCCCTTAAGAGAGCCGGTGGTTCGTTCTCGGGGTGTGTGGTAGGGACTCAGGCTTGCTGTTTCGACTGCGGCTCCGGCAACGGGGCGGGTGGTCGCTTCTCTTGGATGTCTGTAAAGAAAGAAGTAGTGAGTTATCATCTTACATTTTAATTTAGTCATTTTTACTTACAGATCTTCTCGGACGCTTCCTCATAAAGGAAATTCGAGATCGGATCACGATGATCGAAGGTGAAGTGTAGACACTCCACCCCTTTCTTCATCCGAGAGTAGCATTTCTCCCCTCTTCCACGCTCGTACAAAAGAGGAGTTTCTGCTACTCTCCCCTTTCTAATAGGGATGTGCAGACGGCTGGAACGCACCCTTCGATCCACCAGCTGCGCCGAACGGTGCAGCTCGTGGTTCGTCTCGACCACCTTAGCCATCTGCACACGAAGTCTCTCCAGTTCCTCCTTCAACCTTCGTATCTCCTTCTCCCTACTTTCCCTCTCTGCTAGCAAAGCCTCTTCTCTGGCTTTCCCCTCGAGAGTCTTGAGCCTCTCCTGCTCCAACTCGCCATCCCGCTCGCTTAATCTCTCCTTCACCTTCTTCATCTCTCCGGCCACGGTCTTTAGGTCCTCATACTTTGCCTTGTATGAGAAGGCCTCCTCCTTCAACTTCTCCACCTCTTTCTTTAGTCTATCCCCGTCGGCGATCACCGGCGGGCGCTTGACAAAATTGCGACATTGTGTTGCAATTCCGCTCGCAGTCACGGCTGTAGGGGTCTCGCGATCGAGGTCGACGTCCTCGATAGGTTGCGACTGTAGCTCTCCCTCCTCCTCCTCCTCACTATCGCTGCTGGACAGCGAGCTCTCGATACTAAGCGAGGATACAGCGGCAATCGCTTCAATGGCGGATTGTAGCTCAGTGGCCTCAGTGGTGAAGAGTGAACTCCGTTCTTGCTCGTTGGCGGATTGTAGCTCCAAAGAACGGAGCTCAGTGGCGAATAGTGAACTCCGTTCTTCTTCGCCTACTTCGCCTGTTTGACACTCGCTGTGTTGTGAGTGCCAATCCTCCAACCGCTCACTTAAGCGACTGATTTTGTGGGCTCCGCAATAGTAGCGACCGTTCCCTATCTGTTTCTTGTTAGTGCAAGCGTGTTTCTTGAAGGCGTCAGCTCGGAATACCCTCCGGCATTGACACGGTTTGAAACTGGTCTTCACATTATTGTATTTCGGCATTTCTGAAGCGAAAAACGGAAAACAATGATTTTTACACTTAGTGAGGAATGATAGATTTGAGTGTAGTGAGTGACACTCGATCCCGTCGACAGCCCGAAGGCCTTGTACTGATCACTAGGGAAGTGAGAGATCTTCCCCGATACCCGCTATTTACAGCTTAAGACATCATTGTCACTGCCCCGAAGTGGTAACAGCAACGCCGAGTCAAAGGTAGTGAACAGTAGCTGGGATCTAACCCCTCAAAGCTGCCTTAGACTTAGTTAAATTTGAAATCTGATAGCAGATTTGAACTCAGCATACTTGAAAACCTTGAGGAAACATCCCAAGTTATTGCTTTGATCAGCTTGATAGCAAGCCGTAGAGAGCTTGATTCACCAGCGTTTTGCAATGGAGATGTTTAGAGGCCACCCATGACAAGATAGCTAAGACTCAACCGATTGGCGTTCAAAGTGCTACGTTGAGAACTGCGTCAAATGCCCAACATGAGACATGAGTTGTCCCAGCGGTTACGGTCTAAACTATGACACACTCCCTTGCCACACTTATCACTACGGCATCGTCCGCCGTCCCGAAGGAACACCCTGTCAGTGGAATATTACAGCAAAACTCTCCGTGTCTTGCTCGCTTTCAGTAAAAAGCCGCTTATACCATGAGACGACTGGCTGAGACATGAAAACCTGAAGAGTTGGTAAGAGGTGAACAGACTTTGAGCAGCTTGATAGCAAGCCGTAGAGAGCTTGATTCACCAGCGTTTTGCAATGGAGATGTTTAGAGGCCACCCATGACAAGATAGCTAAGACTCAACCGATTGGCGTTCAAAGTGCTACGTTGAGAACTGCGTCAAATGCCCAACATGAGACATGAGTTGTCCCAGCGGTTACGGTCTAAACTATGACACACTCCCTTGCCACACTTATCACTACGGCATCGTCCGCCGTCCCGAAGGAACACCCTGTCAGTGGAATATTACAGCAAAACTCTCCGTGTCTTGCTCGCTTTCAGTGAAAAGCCGCTTATACCATGAGACGACTGGCTCAGACATCATTAAAAATGCTTTCATTGACTTCAGCAGGGTCGAAAACCCCAGAAAACCTCCAAAACTAGTGAATTTAAATTTTTCAACTTTTTAGCACTACTAATGAAATTTTATAAGTAGTCTGTCACTTAGGGCTGGTCAATAGCGACCGAACCTTTTTTGAATCAAGTCAAACGGACTTGTAGAAGCAAAGTTACAAGCCTTTAAAGTTTTGGAGTCTTTTATGGCCTGGAGACGAAGGCCATCTCCTGGCTAACCTCTAAGTCTGACGCCTTAGCTGATATCAGCAATGAAATTTTCTAAGTCGGTTTCTCTAGAACGGAAATTAAGCTTCATGCAATGCTCAATAACGGCACATAAATCGCACGCATTTTCACTTAGATGCACCTGCCAACGTCTGTATGATTGGGTTAGAATCAGTCACATGTGTAAATCTAATCTTTTCATTGGTTCTTTATGCCCCAACTTAGTTCCCCCGGATGTGCCGCGACCTTGAGTCAATTTCCATTCTAGCCAACTTCAGATAAACAGTTTATTTCTATGCTCGTCTGAATGACAAGTCTCTGTCGGTTCCCAGCTTATATAGTGTGTGGCGATCAGCTGATGACGTAATACCCATCATCCAAACACTAAAAACCCGTCTATCTCCGGTTCTAGTGCTCCGATTGAGCTGGAAATACACCATTTCCATGTAGAATTTGACGCTGAATCCGAATCTGGCCTCCGTTTTCCCATCCGATGCTTCGTTTTGACTCTACAATAGGCAGCCATCGCAAAAATTCTAACTCTGTCGTTTTTCGCCAATGTCCCAATATCTTAAATGGCGTCTCACATCTAAACGAAGACAGATATGAACAAGCCGTTTGTTTCACTGAATTTGTCTTACTCTTAGCTTTCAAACGAGCTATGGCACGACAAAATCCGTCCACTAGAAGCCAAGATCGAAGTTAGCTCTCCCGAGGGGGGGGGACGTCAGCGAAAATTTTTCTCTCCGATTGCGTTCAAATTCACCAGACCGATGCAGAATTTCACGCTGAATCCGAATCTGGCCTCCGTTTTCTCATCCGATGCTTCGTTTGGGCGCTACACACCAAAACGTCCCAAATTCTAACTCTGTCAAAATTTTGAAGAAAAATTTTTTCTCGCCGATTGAGCTGGAAATCACACCACAGATGCAGAATTTTACGCTGAATCCGAATCTGGCAGCCATTTCACCATCCACGACAACCTAGACGGTCGCCCACGTCAACCTGGACGGTCGCCCACGTCAACCAGGCGGTCGGACCAACTCACCCGAGTCTCACACTCTGTCGTTTTCGAGGGGGGGGGACGTCAGCGAACATTTTGTGAACGTGGACCAACCTGGCCGGCACACCACGACAGACCACAACCTCTGTCGTTCCAGAGGGGGGGGGAGTCAGAGCCGAAGCACCACGGCGGCCGACCACGACACTCTGCCGTTCCAGAGGGGGGGCGCCGGTCGAGTGTTCGCCGTTTTATTACTACTATAGTACTTCATGTAATTCCACATTTCTTCATTTGAATTACAATACATCGACCACTACTTCAGCTGCCGATGAAGGGATATAAAACATAATACTGCAGTCCGTCAGTCATCAGTAAGTACTCGTCTAGTGGTGTTTCGACCCCTAACCTGAACACTCAAACCCAGACGAGCGGGGTCCCACACATAGTGGCTGACAAAATACTGAATAGGTAATGATATGTCTTGAAAGATATGTCACAAAGATAAATCAGACATCATTCAATTGTTGCGTTTCCCACATGTAAACTGATCCTGTCATTAAATTCATCCCATCAATAAATACAGTATGCTTTTTGCGATCCGCACATGTAAACAAATCCTGTACATCAATCTTTGCCTTTTCGATTCCCACAAGTAAACAGATCCTGTTCATCCTCGAATCCCATAAAGATGTAATCGCTGTGTGATTACACAAACTTCGCCTCATACATCAAGACTTAACAATGGGAGCTCTCTCATCTCCCGTAAGCCACGCTAAGCGCTCTGTATTCACTCTTCACCGCCCCCCTATATGTATATGCAATTACTCATTGCATTGACAGTAGTGGTGGGAGCAATCAATCGATTCCGCACGATTAATCGTGCGATTCTTGAATAACCACGAATCGTGCGATGTTTTGCAATTGTACTTCTCAATGAAATTTGCTTGATGAGGTAAAAACAATGTTTCTATTCACTCTTTCATCTATTGAGATATTTGCATTACGCGGGTGCTCGCTCCTGAGATTATGTGTAGCTAGACAGAGTTGCTATGTAAAATCTCTATGGGAGTTCCCCATACCCATGGACTTCCATGCTATACCGTAGGACTGCGTTATTTTATGCCATGGCATAAAACACGTTCGTTTAAACCAGGTACACGATTTATACGAATCATAGATGCTGTCAAGGCAGTCAAGTATGGTACTGTAGATCCCTATCATATTATATCTCCACGTTGAAATCATATAAATACGTTGATAACAATGCGTATTAATGCCTGATTTACATTTAACATGCACACTATGAGCACAACCCGGAAACAGTTGCACTTGCAGATTTGCTAATTATGAAGATTGCAGACGGCCAGTTCGCCTGGCCGTAGAATATAAAGATGTTCTCACCACGGGCTTCTGTGTGTTTTTTTATATTGGCTTTGCAGTGCGGCTGATAATTACATAATATAAAGATTGTAGAGAGCCATGTCTAGATATCTTCAGCTAGTTTGGACCACTCCGAGCCGTGTGCTGACGAACCCTTGTAGGGCAAAGCGAAGTGTCTATGGGTCCCACAATTTTTGTGCATAAAAGTGTTCAAGTCTGAGAACGTCTCTCTATTTGATTTGCTAGTGTTTTGCAATCGTTATAGGTTTAATCGTTTGGTTTAATTGATGCATAATTATACTTATTTCAGGGATGATAGAAGAAGCTGAAAATGCCTGCACTCCTACAGCTATGTTCAACAAAATATTATTGATAAAGATCAAAACTGAGAAATAACAGTATTCATAATGATATACTTCATCATAGTACATGTACATGATGCACTTGCAGTGCTTCTATGATGGCAGATTTGCAGTACCGTAGAATCTTATAAATAGATAATCAATACTTTTCATGCCTTGTTTGCGACTTTCTATGTGTTCTGATTTATTAAGCTTTCCCTAACCTTTACAAAAAGAGCATCGCATTAGTTATTGGGGTAGTTGTAATTTGAGTCTAAATAGAATATAGAAGTGCCACGCTCTCAATTTTAAATTATCAACTTTATTAAAATTAAACTTATCACTTATCAAAACTTTTAATCAAAAATGGTCCTATTGAAATGAAAATAATGCAGGCCAGATTAACTGAAAACTTCTAAGCACTGAATCTCAAAATATTCAGAATCGCACGATTTCCGATTAATCGTGCGCTTCTTCGTGCGATTCGGAATGATTGATAGTTAATCAAACTTTCGCATGCATAATAGTAAATTCATCCTTTTTAGCAAATCGAAGATTGATGAAGTTTTGCTCATGTCCGAATACCAAAGGCGGGATCTGTATATCCCTTCAATTGGTGTCCGTACACAACCACCGCAATATTTCGATTAGAAGCTAATTATAACGGCCTTGAACTTTTCTTTCATTTTATTTCATGGCGAAGAATGCTAGTATCACCTAATGATTTTCTAAAACAATTTATTGCAGTCCTATTCTTATCGAAATTTTTTGTGTAAAGCGTTAAACATGTAGGCTGATTACAGTGGTGTGACAGTCATTAGAGTTAGATATGGAAAGGCGATGCGTTTCAGACTTTTCAATATTTTGTTTTTCTTCAGATTTTAATAAGCATAAAAGCAACAACAGCTTGAAAGCTTGAAAGCATGTTTCAATTAATTGTTTACAAAATATGTCTGCCAATATTTCGTATGGCCGTGGCCTAAATGCAGGCTGCAACTAGATTAGGCACATAGCTCATCAAGACTTGACAAGCGACTGTAGTTTTGCTACCTTCTTTGCCAATGTTTGATTAGCGATGTAATCAGATAACATTTGCTTGTCGGATTACCTCGACTGATCTTGCATTTCAAAAAAGTTCGAAGGTGCTCGGCTAGGGTTAAGTCTGGTGGGTTGCTGGACCATTCAAGAAGCTCTAGCGCGGATTAAGTCATCAAGAGACAGGAGTAGTATAGAGTATGACATCCGACGCATCGCTTCGCTCGCACCGGATGTCATACCTTGCGAGATTTCAAAAATTTACGTAGTCTATAAATTTCAAAAATTTTGGTAGACTCCAAATTTCACGTGGCCGAAAATTTTGGTAGTGACAAATTTTCAAAAATATCACGTGGTCGAAAAATATCGAAAATTTAGGCTGTCCAAAAAATATCACGTGGTCGAAAATTTAAGCTGTCTCAAAATATCACGTGGTCGAAAATTTAAGTTGTCTTAAAATATCACGTAATCTAAAAAATATCACGTGGTCGAAAATTTCACGTAGTCGAAAATTTAGGTACTCTAAGAATTTCACGTAGTCTGAATATACCAGAAGATTGTATTCAAAATATCTATTAAAAATGGATGAAACAAAAGTAGAAGAAACCTCAACGGGGACGAAAATGGAAGAAACTTCGAGAATATATCCTTCGTTATCACAATTAAAAGTAACTGAATTGAATAAAGAAAAACACAAGGATAGAGTTAGGTATATGAAAGATAAGGAATCTCAATTATTATTAAGATTAGAGCATTATGATAAATTAAGAAAGAGATGGTCTAAAGTTAAGAATGTAACACAAGGTATTGGAATATTTTTAACCCTCGGGAGGTTTAAAATTCGCTATTCCATTTCGTGAAAATCTGGGTCCACGTGGACCCAGAAGATTTATTTTGACAATCAAGCACAATTAGTACAGAAAGTACGAGTCACAGAGTTCGAATGTTCATCACAACAGTGATTCCCACACCGAGCACAGGTTTTTCTCGTTTTCCGATCTTTCTTCCACCCGCAGAGTTGACATCTGTCTTTTTTTCGTGTTGCTCTCTCAACATCCACCTTTGCTTCGATGATTGGCCGTGGCACGTCTTTTGACTCCAAAAATGGCTTGACCAGCTCCTCTCCTAAGCATCGGAGAAATTGTCTTCTTTTGTGAGGCTTGTCTCTTCCCCAATGAGGATCAATTTCGCAATTCAACACATATGCATTTATCCCACACAAATCCAAGAGGTTGCAAAACACGATTGTGTGCCATCTTCGGCTGATGTATTTCACCGTATATGTCGCCACCATTTGGTCAGCTTTATCTACACCTCCTTTGGTCGCATTGTAGTCTTTTATCATTTCTGGAACCTTTCGGTCAGTCTGTTGATCAACAACTGGCTCTTGATGGAAGGTGCTCAAAAGAAGGACACAATCATTTTTCTTGCATTTGTAACTGAGGAGGCATGTTTGATCTTCGAGGTTGAATCGGAAATCTGAAGAGTAAACAGCACGGCCCTGTAGATTCTTCATCTGCGGAGGAACTTCTCGTCTGTTTTTCCTCAGAGTTCCTAACAAAGTCATGCCTTTTGAGCGGAGAGAGCGTGCGAGCTTCAAAGAAGTAAAGAAATTGTCAGTTGTTATGTGTCTTCCAGAATTTTCTAGAGAGCTGGTCAAATCCATGACAACACGTTCTCCAAGTCCGTGATGACTGGGATTGTCTTCTTTGCCTGTGTACATTTGTAGATTGTAACAAAAATAATTGTTGGCATCGCACAACAGCCAGAACTTAAGTCCATACCTTGATGGTTTGCTTGGCATATATTGCTTATATGCACAGCGACCTCTGAAAGGATATAGTTCCTCATCAACGGTAAGAAATGCACCAGGCACATGATTTTTGACAGTTGTTCGTGAAACCATCCAAAAGAAGACGAACCGCTGCTAATTTGTCTCGCAGTTGTCGAGCAGCCCTTGTTTCAGGATTGTCAAAACGAAGCATGATACGTAACTCTTTGAATCTTGAATGGCTCATTGTTATTTTGAAGATGGGCCTTCCGTGTTCTTTCGACCACAGCTCTTCAGTACTCTCCATGTGAGAACGATACACGCCGCGTAGATATAACAGGCCAATGAAGGCTAACATTTCTTCCATCGAAGCGTCCGTCCATGCTGCACCTTTGATAGATCTCCCTCGCCGATTTGTCTCTTTTAGTATTGTCTCCATCATATCGTGATCAAACAAAATTTCCCAGCTATTTATAATAGTATTTGGCGCGCGAATATGCCGCAGAGAGTAACTTGTAAGACCTGGTGCTGGTCTAAGCAGATTCTCTCTTCGCTCCCTGCCACGTCTCTGTTCTTGAGGTAGGAGAGAAGTCCATTGCTCTCCATCAGCGGATGAAATATTCACTTGATTGCCGATTGCTTGGTTAATGGATACGTCGTCATCAGAAGGTGAAATATTGTCACTTTCATCGATATCAGATGAACCAGATGATTCACTGGAGTCCTCCGTGTCATTCGCAGATGAAGAAGCTTCGGGAACGTCTTCCTGCGCGCCCCTCAATAATCTCAAAGCTTCAACTTTTGAGCTCCGTTGTGAGCGTTCCGCCATCTTCGCTCGTAGCATAAAACAGCAGTGCGGTGTAATGACAGAACGGCCTGCCTGCGCGGTCTCATAGCCAAGCGCAGGCAGGGAGCATTGTTCACGCGTCACATCAAAATCGATTTCATTAGTTCGTCACAGTTGCACCTGCGTACGACAATAGCGACGATAGCAAAAGCTTTGAAGCAAAGCGAAGTTTCAGCTGCGTTATCCCGTGTGTCTTTGTGTGCAGGGAAGGAGTGTGCGTGTGTCTGTGTGCAGCCAATAAGCACTACCGCTATTCCGATGCTTCATTATCTACTGTTTCGCATTGTATCAGGCGAGTTGAGGCGGCCCAATCGGCCTGGGCAGATCGACAAACTAATCGATGGAATCGTTTGCAAGTGCGCCTGTGATTTCAACGTCTCCAAAATCTGACCAGTTGTCAGCCTTTGAAGTGCATGGCGTTAAGGCTAAAAATAGAAAAAATGCTACACATCGTGAGCGCGTGACGATAGCTGCCTTCACGAATATGACGGTCAGGATAAGGCTAAGATATAGCGTCGCTAAGGATACGGGAAATCCTTATCTGGTTTCACGAATACGGGCCTTTGTTATTTGGAATAGCAGTGACTGAATTTCTGCGCTATGACGACCGATGAAACGAATCAGTGTGACTGGGTCCAGCTGGACCCATAGATTTACTAAAAGGTTTGCGATGTATTGCAATTATTTAAACAACAGCTAATACATTTTCACTTGGCAGTTATAATTGACATATCGATACAGATAAAGTCCAGTGATATCAATAATAAATAATGAAAACTTAATAAATAACAGCAAGTGATCTGGAAAAATGGGTCCACGTGGACCCAGAAAACCCCCCGAGGGTTAACAATCTTCAGATGTTTTAGTAATTCCAGTAGTTGCTACTGCTTTAACAGGCACGGGTGTTTGTACAACTTCGCTTGTTACAATGTTAGATATATCTTTAATTACTAAGAAACGAAAATCATTAAAAATTAAGCATTTACACATTAAAGAAGTCTATGACAAATTACATTACTACTTTCAAAGAGTATGTGATGATAATGTTATTACGTTAGATGAGATTGAAAAATTTGATCAAATAGCTAATGAAGTAAATCAAATATCATTTCAATTACAGTCAGATAAGTTGATGACAAGAATAAACAGGATGGCAAAATTTCTAGTGATGGTAAAATTTCTAATGAAGAAAATGATAAAGTTTTTTTAGAAGAACTAAAAACTTTAAGCGAAAATTTAAGCAAAACTATATTAAACAAAACTTAAAACGAAAAGATGTCAGACGCCAAAGCAATAAAAAATAATTTGTTCAGTAAAATGTTTTTGTTGTATTCCAATGTTACCACAAAATTCAAATATTATATTTTAAAAAATATAAAATATAATATAAAAATATAATATAAAAATATAATATAAAAAAAACATAATAAAAAACATAATACAAAAATAAAAAAAACATAAAAATATAATATAAAAAATGGACACAATTAGAGCTGATAATTTTAGAAGAATTAAACAATTACAAGAGTTAATAAAACAAAGAAATATTATGAAAGAAAATCATCTTCAACATAGAATGAAAAAAGCTGGTGTTCAATCTGATATGTTTGAAAATGTAAAATTAACTGAAGAAGTAAAAACTGATTATGAAAAAACTATTGAACCATATAAAACTCTTGAAAAAGAAAGTACAAATAATGATAAACGGGTTGATATAGCGGATCCAGAACTTAAAACACTATTAGATGATTATGGTTTGTTAGAAGCAAACATAGAAGAAAAATTACCAAAATCTATGTTATTTGAATTGAACATTCAACTTTCTGTTTAGATAAAAAATTATTTGCAAGATTTTATCTTGGTTGGAAAGAAATATTTCCACAACCTTAACGGGGGTTAATTTTTACGCCAGATAAATCACCTATTCGTTTAGATAGAAATTTTTCTGATCTTTTAAGAGGAGCAGATTTAAAAAATTATGCTGTAGAAGATCTTATAAAATATAAAGCTATGTTAGATAGAGTCGGTGTAGTAAAATCTCTTAGACGATATAAAGATTTAGAAAGATTAGTTTCACCAGGAATTAAAGTAGGAAAAGGTTTTAAAACAGAAATAACCACATGATTCTTACCACATGATCCACAAGAATTACTAAATAGATTAAAAGTTTTAATATCTGCAATAAAAGAAGGACATAATTCTAGTTTCAATGAAAGTCATGCTATATTGAAAAGACTGTTAGAAAAGAAGATTCTAAATGAAGAGGATTATAAAAGTATAGCTGAAATATGTTGTTGTTTATAATTTTTTTTAAAAAAATATTTCATGAAAAAAATAGTTATTTAAAATTTTAACTAAAAAATGTCTTCGAGATAATTATCATCAGCAGAACTAGAAAAAATTAATAATCATTTAGAAAATCTAACAAAGATTTTGGGTTCATCAAAATTTAGTACGACGTTAAAAATTATAACAACTACTTCATCACACACTTGTAATTTAGAACCCATTCTACATTTAGAACAAAGTAAAAATTATCAAATTGCATTGACTAGATTTTCCACATTTAACACTATTCAAAGCGTTATCAAAGATGTGAATGATCAATTTAGATATTCTATTGATCAAGGTAAAACGTGGAAAATACTAACTTTTCTTCCTGGTTCTTACGAAGTTGAATCAATATCAAATGAAATTAAGAGACATTTAGGTATACCATTTAAAGATAAGAAACAATTACATTTTGCAGTTGAACCGGAGGTTAATAAATTTTCTCTTACTTTAGACGAAAATCATCAAGTTGATTTTAATCATGATAGATCATTGTCAAAACTATTAGGATTTAATAAACAAACCTATAGTCAAGGTTATCATTTAGGTGAGAAGATTCCAAAAATAGCTGAAATAAATTCAATTGTTGTACATTGTGACATTATTGAAGGAGGATATATAAATGGTAAACTGTCAAATTTAATTTTCAGTTTTCCAGCTTTTACTGTACCCATTGGTTATAGATTAAATGTAATTCCACAAACA
Source organism: Prostheceraeus crozeri (assembly GCA_907163375.1). Classification (NCBI taxonomy): domain Eukaryota; kingdom Metazoa; phylum Platyhelminthes; order Polycladida; family Euryleptidae; genus Prostheceraeus; species Prostheceraeus crozeri. Next base: position 170,839 of record CAJQUW010008438.1, on the reverse strand, counting down.
TTAATGTATTTCCCTATTACAAGAAAAACTAATAACAGTATTAACATTAGAATCACTGATGAGAAAAGACAAGAAATAAATTTTGGAGGTGAAGAGATTATGATAGATCTTTTGGCTAGTGAAGTTTAATTTTCTTCCTTTTCTTAAAAATAAAAAATAAAAATAAAAATTTTTTATTAAAAAATGAGTGAAGTGCCCCCATTAAATAATAAAAAAACTCAAATTTAATCATCATCCAAATTTATCTAATAAAGTTTTGTCAGTTATTTGTGGAAGATCAGGTTGTGGGAAAGCGCATCTATTATTTAAAATTCTCACGACACCCAACTTTTTGGATTATAACAATCTTATAATTTATACAACAACAGCAGAACAACCCGTCTATCAATTTTTAAAATATGGATTTGAAAATAATCTTAAAAAACAGCAATTGCTTCATTATTCAAAGAATATGAAAAATCTGAAGATGAAGAAGAAATAAGTTCGTGGTGTGAAGAAGCACCAAAAAATAGTCAGTTAGTAGAATCCAATAAAAATAAGCATATAAAAATACAATTAATAGATGATAGTGGTAATATGCAAGATCCTAGTAAACTAGATAAAACAATGAAACATTGTGTAATTTTTGATGATTGTGTTAATGATAGAAATCCGTCAGTTCAGAGAAATTATTTCACAAGAGGTAGACATAATAACTGTAGTGTATTTTATTTAACACAAAGTATGTATTCATTAGACGGAAGTGTTATTAGAAAAAATGCAAATATATTTATACTATTTGAAATAAATGCAAGAAACTTAAGTGATTTGTTAAGAGATTTATGCGCAAGAAATAAAGATGAATTTAAACAATCGTGTAACAATGCTTGGTCAAAAGATTATGGCTTCGTTACAATTAATATCGATAAAAAAATTCATGATAGAGTTATAGAAAATATTTTCGCGGAGTGATCGAATAATTTTTTCTTATAAATTTTTTATTAATAAAAAAATATGTTGAACGCGTACAAGATAGAACATGTACCAATTTTAAAAGATCATCGTCATCCTACAAACCCTGTTAATTCGAAGAAAGAAGTAAGATTTTATTATCATCATAAATACGTAGCGCTCGTTACAGATTATAAAACAAAACATGGTATTAAACCGTGTGTTAAAACAAACGATTTTCCACTTTGTTTAAGAAGTTTCCGAGTATTTTTGGCATACAATAATTTATGGTGGTTGCTTAAGAAAGAAAATTTAACAACACATGAATTTGAAACATTACATCAATTAAATATTCCTGTGTATATGTAAAAATACATTTTTTCTTTTAAAAAATATGAATGGTGAAATGTCTCTCGGACTAACGTCTAGGATTGATGAATGGAACAAGAAACAAATTGCAGAGTTTGATGCACAAATTAAACGTAGCAAACGTAGTAAACGTATTAAAAAACAGAAACGTACTAGGCGTAGTATTAGACGTAATATTAAAAAACAGAAAAGTGGAACAAAAGAAATATTAGAAACTCCTATTACTGATATCTTTTTTGATGATAGAATTAAGGATGAACTTGGTGATGATATGTGTAATTTATTTAATCCAATTGGAATTAAATATGAAAATGCATCTTTTATTAACGTAGTAAATTATATGCGGAAACTTTTAGCAAATGGTAAAATTATTAATTTACTTGGAAAAGTTATTAAAGATCAGGAAAATATAATTCAAAATTTTTACGCAACCTTCTATAATAAATGTCATTTGAAACATGGTTTTCCAATCTGGATGAGAAATCAGATAGTCAGGAATGAATTTTTACAGATAATATTAAATATGAAGATTTTGGAATGAAGCTAGTACAAAGATCAGATAGAGGTGCAGGTATTAATATGAAATATAGAATCAAAGAATATTTCGGTGAATATTGTTATATTCCTTCTGAAGATTTTTGTTTTATTAAATGTTATAATGTTTTACTGGGTCTTAATGAAGAACAAGGAGAAATGATGAAAGAAATGTTTAATAATTTTTTATATAAAGAGAAAACCACATCGATAACAGGAGTAATGTCAAACTGCAAATTTTCTCAGTTCAATAAATTTTTTAGAGAAAGTGTTCAGTATTACAGTGCTTCGAATCGTCATTTAAATCCTAGAGGAATTGAAACGTTTCATAATTATGTTTATTACAATTATTTTCACGAAGGTTCAACAATTGGACACTATTGTTTAATTAATGGATCTCATAAATTAAAAGCTATTAGAGAAATTTAAAATAATTTCAAACCAATATATAAAACAGTTACTGATGAAAATCTAACAACGCGTCCATATAAAATCATAACAAAGAAAAAAATTGACTATAGTTTAACACATATTTGGGATCTCGAAACTTTTCTTGATCCTAACTGTTCAACAGCACATCCTATTCCTTATGCTGTAGGAGCTATTAATTCTAATAAATTTATATGTTGCTTACCGAAACAAATATTGAAAGAATTAGGAACACGTTTGTTAAGTAATATGATTAAAATTAAACGATCAAAAGATAAAGATGAAATTAAAAAACTTAAAAAACAAATTAATGAGTATAATAATTTAACTGAATTAGAATTTAATAAACTTCAAAATTGTGTGAAAATATTTACGAGAACTGAGGATGATGAATGTCCAATCGGGGGAAACCCAGAGGACGCATGTCCGATCAATCAATTTTTTAAAACTCTTGGAAAATTTAATTATTCGAAAGTAACTTTAATAGCTCACAATTCATCAGGTTTTGATTCCTATTTTCCGATAAAAGCTAATTTTAAATTATCTAAACCGCCTCTTAAAACTTCAAGAGAAAAATTAAATGCTTCATTACAAAATCCTTATACAACTGAATGTGTTAGTAGATATATTCAAAAATCTTTTAGATTTAAAAACAATAATAATAATATGAAAAAAATTCACCTCTAGGTAAATTAGCACTTCAAACTATTATAATGAAATGTAGTTATCAACATGTAAAAACAAGTCTTTCTAAATGGTGTGAGAATTTTAAAATTCCTACCAATGTGTGTAAATTAAATTATGAAATTGGACACATAGCACATGAAAATTATCAAGAAAAAGAAAATGAATGGAGACCATATTTAGTTAACGATATTCTTTCTTTAGCTTCTTATATCTACAAATATGTTATTCGAGATTTAGTTGGTGAAGATATAACTACTAATTTAACATCCTCTGCTTTAACATTTAACGGTTGGATGAAAAGCGTACAAAATGACAATATAAATATTCATTCTCATATAGATTTATGGGCTAGAAATTATATTAGAAAATCTGTTAAAGGTGGAAGAGTTTCAGCAAACATAAGAAAATACATATCTCCATTTTGTAACATCTTGTTACCAATATTAAAACAGTATTTACCAAGAAGTAATTTAATAGATTTAATGAAACAGTATCGACATTTAGGAGATAAAACTGAAATTTGTAAGAAAATTTCAAATCAACTACTTGAACAAAAAAATGAATTTCTAATGGCTTTTGATGCAACATCTTTATATCCATCAGCTATGTATGATGAAAATTCAGAGTACCCTAAATCTGAATCAGCTAGAAAATTTCGTCAAGAAGAAGAACGAGAAATAGTATCTAAATTTAACACTCAAACATTTAGACCTAAAACTGGAATATTTACAGTTGTGTTTCAATATCCGAATGATATGTTTTTTCAACCAGTTCCTATAAAAGATAAAGTTAAAAATCAAAATAATAATTCTCATGTAAAAGTAATCAGGTTTGAAAATGGTATATGTTATGATGTATTAATTTCTGTAGACATACAAGAAATTGTTAGATGTGGTGGAAAAATCTTATCTATTAAAGATGGTATAATTTATGAAAAAAATTATCAAGTTTCACCATTTCGAAATTATATTGAAAAACTTTTTAATTTGAGAAAAAAATATAAAACAGAAGGAAATACTGTAGGCGATGAGTTAATTAAATTATTGATGAATTCGCTATATGGCAAAACTGTACAAAAAGATATAACCACTAAATATCATTTATGGAATGAGAATACATTGAGAAAAAATTTCACTCAAGAAGTAAAAGATTATGAAAAATTAAATGATGAACAATATTTAGCGAAAGTAGAAATGGAATATGATGAATTCCTTAAAGCTAATATTGTAAAAGATGGGAAGACTTCATTCATGCCATCACATTTAGGTTCTTTCATTCTTTCTCACTCTAGAAGAATCATGAATAACTTTATTTTAGAAATTAATGGTTTCAACGAAAAATACATTCATTATACAGATTCAGTAACAGCTGACACGCCTGTAATATTGAGAAGTAATAATTCAATTTTTATTTCTAGAATAGATAGTATTGTTGACAACTATAAAACGAATCTGTCTGAAATTAATGGTGATATGAAAGAAATTTCACTAGTTGATAATTTAGAAATTTATACTCATAATGGATGGAGTAAAGTAAAAAAAATTATTAGACATCTTACAAATAAAAGTATTTATCGAATAAGAACGAAAATGGGAATAGTAGATGTTACTGAAGATCATTCATTGTTAGATGAAATAGGTAATGAAATAAAGCCACAAGAATTAAATATAGGAACAAATTTACTACATAATAAATTATTTTTACACGACAATACAATCACATTGAAACAAATTGTGAGTGATATTTATGTTAATGATCCATCTAATTTAATATGTAAGCAAGCATTTGTAGAAGGGTTCTTTTTAGGAGATGGTTCTGCTGGAATCTATAATTATAAATCAGGCGTCAGATATTGTTGTACTTTAAATAACCAAGACCTTAACCTCTTAATTAAATTACAAGCATATATTAATGAAGCTTTTAACAATGATTGTAAAATATATGATACAATGAGATCATCTAGTGTATACAAACCTTATTTTCAAAATCCAAGACAATATGCTATATACTTTAGTGACAATTATCATAATCAGTTTAGAGAAAAACGTGTTCCTTGCTATGTTCTAAATGCTGAATATAATATTGGATATTGGTTCTTTGTTGGATTTTATGCAGCAGATGGGGACAAAAAATCTTTTTTTACAAGTAAATATGCAACTATTTGTTTTACACAGAAAAATAAAGAAACCTTTAGTGGTTTATACAATTTGGCATCATCTCTAGGTATTAATTTGGTAGAAAGCGAAAGAAAAGATAGACCATTGTGTTTCACTGCGCGTCAAGTTAAAAAAATATTGCCAAAAATGTTCCCACTGTAAGATATTTAAATATTAAACCACAATATGTTTATGATATTGAAACAGAAGATGGCGCATTTAATTGTGGTTTTCCATTAATTGTAAAAAACACTGATTCAATATACATTTCTAATGAGCTCTTCAATAAATTAGTAGATGCTGCTGGATATGTTGGAGGAGAATTGTGTCAAGGAAAAAATGATTATGGAAATGGTGGAATTATATGTGCAATGTTTATTGCACCTAAAATAAAATACTGTATTACTGTAGATGAACAAGGGAGACTTAGCGCATGGAAAACATTTAAAGGATATTCACAAGATAAAGTAAAAGTAGAAGATTTTCTAAAATTATATTCGGGCAAAACATTATCGACTACAGTTAATAAACCATGGAAAAGATCTTTAGAAACTGGAATTAGTATTCCTGATAAAAATAATAATACTGAAGAAAAAAAATTTTCTGGTCAAATAAATATTCTTAAACGTCAAGCACCTGATGAAAATGAAATTATGTTACCTTATAACGGAGAAGATATTCAAACTGAAATATTTCAAACAATCATCAGTGAGAGTAAATTAAGTGATGATAATGACACGTGGGAATAATAATTTTTTTATTACATCTAAAAATTTCATTACATCTAAAAATTTTATTACATATGAGAATTTTATTACATATGAAAATTTTATTACATCTAAAAATCTATTACATCTAAAAACTAATTATATCCACAAAATTTATATCTAAAATATATATATCTAAAATTTATATCTACAAAATATAATTAATTAATTATAGCACTCACACCGTTTATTATTGGCTTTTATCTTCAATTATTTGTTTCGCTTCAGCTAATGTAGATTTGGCATCAGATATTATTGGTGTTGCTTTTTTTCAAGGCATTTCTTTCATCATCAATTCCAGATTTTAAACATTTTAATGTATCATTATTTGTTAATCTGTTAGGTATTGCTATACCAAATGTTGTAATTGTTGAATGTTTGACATAGATTGAATTTCTTGAACAGGTTGAATTTCTTGTACAGGTTGAATATTTGTCAGAGGTTGCATATTTTGACCTTGTTGAGGTAGAAATTAACTTTTTAATTGTTCTGATTGACGAATGTATTGCCTATATGTCGTACGTAGTAATTGTTGAATAGGTTGCATATTTTGTTGAGATTGATTTATAAGTTGACCACATGGTGTATATTTCATATGTGAATATAAGAACGCTTGATTTGTAAAACGCATATTACAAACTTGACAAATATGAGTCATTTCCATTTTTATTTTTATGTGAGAAAAATTTATTTTTATTTTTATTTCCATGACACATCTTTTATTGTTAAAAAATGATGTTACCAAATGTTGGTGGAGGTGTATATATCCCGAATAATCGTGAATCAGAAATAGAAATAGAAAATTATATCATGAAAACTGGAGACGTTTTATCTGGTCCATTACATCTTTCTATTCTTCCGCAACAAAATACAGAGTTAACAAATAAACAATATGTTGATACACAAATCAATGACTTAAAAGAAAAATATATGAATGATGTTTTGGTTCCACTGATGAATGAATTAAAGTTGCTAAAACTTAATGACAAATCATTAAACGAAAAATTGTTAAAACTTGATAAAAAGGATAGAGAGATAGAAGTAAATATAGCAAAACTTTTTAAAAAAATTTCAGAACAATCAAAAATTTTAATATTACTTTCTATAAAGCTGAAATCTGCAGTCATTAAAAATAAACATCAGATACAACTATTAAAAGAACAATTAGAAAATGAATTAGAAAAACTTCCTAAAAAAATTTTCAAAATTTAAATAAGTTACAATCTACATTCTAAAAAAGTATTGATGAATTAACTTCTAAAATTACTCAACAAATGAAAAAGATGAATAGAATAATTAATGAAGTAAACTCACTAAATCAAAAAGTTGATAAAATGAAAACTCTTAAAATCAATTTAGAAAATGAATTAAGGAAAAATTATAAAGGAAATAAAGATTCATTAGATGCTGTTAAATATCAGTTAGATGTTCTTAAAGTACAATTGAATGCTCTTAAAACGGCGTTGAAGATGAATCAGCAGAAAATGCAAGTTAATAGAAAAGAAATTGAAATACATCACACGCTGCTTGACGCAATAGATAAAGTGCAACAGAAAATTAATAAAGTTATCACGCGGTTGTTGTCCATTCACACACGTGAATCTTAACGTAAGTATTTTTCCCAAAAGTCAAATTTAATCCTAAAAAATGCCTATAATTTGTAAACACAATCTTAAACATTTTGCTGCAAATCAAGAAATAGCACATGAACCATCTATGAAATCTGTTTACCATTATAACAATGAAGAAACTATTCAAAAAGAAGGAGATGGTGTAAACAGCACAGCTGGTGTAAACCGCGGAGCTGGAATATATTCTGGTATCGGAAGTATCGGTAACTTGATTAAAAATAATAAAGATTTGATTACATCTGCTGCAAAAGGTGCAGCTGCTATAGGTAGTACACCTAGTGCAATATCAAATGCTGTTAAGTCTCAAAACGAATTAAAACAACTAGAAACTATTCTTCAACTTAAGAATGATTCTGAAGAACTAAAAAAATTAAAAAAATTTTCAGAAGAAACAAAAAACAAAATTGCTAACATAGCAGTGACAGGTGAAACCTTGAGGAGTGGTACTCCATCAGAGAGTAAACAGGAGAAGAAATCAATTGAAGAAATGAGAGGTAATGGTTTAGCAAAATTCTAAAATATATTCGAAAAGGAAACCTAAGAAAATATTTTTTCTGTGTGTGGGAAATTTTCTTTTTTGTGTATGAGAAATTTAATTTTTTTTCTGTGTGTGAGGAAAACAAAAAAGTCAAATTATTTTTTAAAAATGTCTTCTCTTATCGAAAATGAATTTAGAATAGACGATTTTCCGTTCGTCAGTTACAATCAAAAAGAGAATGACTATATAAGAATTGCTATGAATCCTGGATCTTCTAGTAGAGTAAATACTGGAGGAGATTTAATCTTTGAAGTTGATAGATAATCAGCAAAGTTATTTATATTTATCTGATTCCTTTTTGCATTGTGAATATTCCTTATATAGTGATGCCAATTTTACAACACCATTACAAGATAGCGATAATATTGCATTAGAGAATAATTTCTTTCCAAGATTATTTACACAAATGCGTTTAGATGTTGCAACTCAAAATATAGGAACAATAAGTGATTCTCCAGGTGTAATTGATACAATGCTCAGATTTGTGACAATTGGTGAAAATAATAAAAAGCATGAAATCGAAGGTTGGTTTCCTGATACTAATGATGGCATAATTGTTGATGATTTAACTCACGCTGGAACAGATGCAGCAGGAATTGCGAAAGATGTAGAAAATATTGCAAATCATTTAAATAAAACAAACAATAGTGCATATAAAGAAACACGTGAGTTTAACAACAAAAGTAAACAGACAGTAAATTGGTCATTGCCTCCATTATTCGGATATTTAGATTATGATAAAATATCATATCAATTAAAATTTCAATTAACAATTCATCGCACAGCAAATAATGAATTAATATTTTATGGTAAGACTGTAAAAAAAGCATATTTAAAAATTGATAGATTTGAATGGTGGATAAAACATATTACTCCTAGCTTAGAGGTTGAATTAACTATTGCAAAAAGATTAAATACTAACAAACCAATTCCAGTTAGTTTTCTAAAGCGTACTGCGAGTTCTGTCACTTTTACTGAACAAAGATTTAACTGGCATTTTACTAGAACTTCGAATACTCCAAGATATTTTTTACTCGCATTTCAAAGAAATAATTCTCCAAGTTTTGATAAGAACAACAATCTTTTTCATATTAATACAATTCGAAGTTTACAAGTTGCTTTAAATCAAACCCGATATCCGATTGATCCATTAAGATTCGATGATACCAATAATCAATTTATGGAAGGATATGATGCTTATAGAAATCTTTGTATAGAATTTGGAGTTGAAGCACAATTAACTCCTGGAGATTGGAGACATTTATATCCTGTTTTCTGTTTCGATTTAAATGCACAATCTGAAGATATTATCAAGACTGGTTGTGATGTAACAATTAATATTGAAAAAGAAGAATCTACAACTTCATTGATGGCGTATGGTTTACTGCTAGAAGATGTAATATATTCTATTGAAATTCTTGATGGAAAGATGGCTAGGATAGGTTAGTAACCTGAGGTCCTTTGGTCCGATCGACTGAAGCCTCTGTACAGGTTCTATAGGTTAATTGAAATTTTTGGTAACTTAAAATTTGTTCTTAAGTTAAATTTTTTTCATAACTAGAATGGATTAAAAATTCTCAACTTAAAATTTTTGGCAACTCAAAATTTGTTCTTAATGTAAAAATTTTTTCATAACTATAATAGATTAAAAAAATTCTTAGATTAAAATTTTTGGTAGCTTAGAATTTTTTATTAAAAATGCCGCAAGCGAAAAGTAATAATAATAAGAAAACTGTTGAATTAAAACTACGTAACATTGTTGACAAAGATACACCTAAAGCTATTACTATTGACAAAAAGAAATATTACATAAGTAAATTAATGATAGAGAATATTCAATTACAAGAAGAAAAGAATTGTGGAATTCTCCCATTAATTCCACTAATAATAGGTGGCATAGCAGCAGCAGGAAGTGTTTCAGGTGGGACAGTTGGCATTGTCCAAGAAGTAAATAAAAATAAATCAGAGAAGGCAACATTAGAAGAACAAAAACATCATAATATAGAGTTAGAGAAAGTTGCTAGGGGTGAGGGAAAAGTAGATAATTTTATTAGTAAATTAAAATTAGTTGATGAAGGAAAACGAGTTCTCAAAAATATTCTACATAATGTTGATGATTTAATAGAAATAAAAGAAACTAAAGATGGTTGTGGAATATATCTAAGTCCTAGTATGATTAGGTAAAACACTTATTTTATCTTATCTTTAAAAATGTATTCTACAAATTCTACAAGTTCTACAAATTCTACAAATTCTTCAAATTCTATAGGTTCTACAAATTCCGAAAATTTAATTAAATTAAAAATTTCTAATTTAGATTTATTGAATTATCTCTTAAAAGTACATAAAACCTCAAATTGTCAGCACACCGGTGGTGATTCAACTTCGTTGCATTCCGGAGGCGACATACAAAAAACATTAGAAAACTTTCCTGGATTTGTTTGGAGTAAATATTCAAAAGAAAAATATCTTCCTGGTCATTCATATACCGGTCCAGGAATTGGATTAGATATAAAACTAGATGAGAAGAATAATCCAAAACCAGGTGCAGAACCAATAAACAGAGTTGATGCAGCAGCTTATAGACACGATTTAGCTCATCGAAATCATGACCTAAGTTCTCGACATGAAGCAGATAAGAAAATGATACAAGAATTAGATAGTATTCAAAATCCTACCTTTAGAGAAAAAATTGAAAGAATGTTTGTTAAGAAAGCTTTACAAGCTAAAATATTATTCGGTCAGGGTTTAGACAAAACTCATAACTCTGAAACCTACGCGTCTGAAATTCATAAAGAATATAGAAAGCCGAAATATCTATTGAAGGTAAAAGTATTTAATAAAGATGATATTTGGAGTGCTGATCTTACTCCTATACCGAATGAAAGAGACTACAAATACGCATTGACCGTTATAGATTTATATACACGATACGCTTGGGTAAAGCCTTTAAAAAACAAAAGTGGTCTGTCAGTTAAATATGCGTTTGAAGAAATCTTTAAAGAAAGTTTCAGAAAGCCAAAGAAGCTATTCGTTGATAAAGGATTTGAGTTTTATAACAGAAAAGTTAAGACACTATTCGTTTTAGTCTATTCAACTGAAAATGCTGGCAAAGCTGTAGTAATAGAGAGGTTTAATAGAACTTTGAAAAATAAAATATTCAAGAAATTTACAGAACAAGGTAATCAGAAATGGTTAAAAATATTACCAGGAATTGTTGAGGATTATAACAATAAGATTCATTCAAGTATTGAAGAAACTCCAAAGAATGCTTCTAACGATCCTGATTTGATACGAAAGAAAATATTCGAAAATAATTATTCGAATGAGAGTAATCCGAATTTACAGAAACGTAAGCCGAAATTTAAGATTGGAGATAGAGTACGAATATTTAAGTATAATGATAAATTTGAAAAAGGCTTTGTTGGTTATTGGACTAAAGAGATATTTGAAGTTTGTAAAATAAATCAAACTTATCCGATTTGTTATGAAATTAGAGATTTAGATAATGAGAAAATCACTGGCAGATTTCATAAAAACGAATTACAAATAACCGAGCTTTAACCTTTAGGTAGCGCTTTAGCTAGCTTCGCTTGAGCTTCAATTGCAAGCATTCTTTAGCTAGCCATTAGAACTAACGCTTTTCGGGAATTAAATTCCCTTATTCAATTCTAACATCATATCAACAAAATGGTACTCCTTCCTGTAATTTAAATAAAACATAAAGACATAGCTGACCGCAATAAGTTGTTCCTGGTTTTTGAATTTAAAATGTATTATAAATTCCATTTCCAAGTAATTCTCTTACTTCATTTGTTTGAGGCAATCCATATGAGTCGAAATAGTAATTGTCACCATTTTAATTAGACATACCCGCAGACCAATGTACTCCTTTTTGATCTGACGTGTGAAGATTTGTTACAAAATTCACTTCAGGTACATCTTTTATCAATAGTAATTCATCCCTCATCAATAGGTGAAAATTCTTTATTCCCAATTGATTTGCAATTTTCTTTAGATCAAAATTCGTAGTTGTTTGCTTCCCATATAATTTTAAGAACTCGGTCAAACCAAAGACTCTGGGAGATATCTCAGTCAGATTTTCACCATTCATTTTAAATGAAATAAAAATGTATAACTACCATGACAGGGTGTGATGACTTACTAAAATAATGCAAAAAATTCAATAGCACTTTTGGAGATGAAACAATAATAGCATCAAATAAATCACTATTTCCCTTGAAGAATGAATTCAGTTTTCTCCTGATGGCGATATATATGAGGGCGACCCATCTGTTGGTTGTTGCGCTGTGCGTTCTTCCTCCATTAGTAAAAGAACCTACTCATAACTTGGTTGATTAGATGGACGTTGGACGATGGACGACGGTCGTTGGCGAGTTTCTTCAATTAAAACTTCAACTTCCTCTTGCAATAAAGTTCTTTGCAATGAAATGTACGCTTGCTGTCTGCGTTCTATTAAGTTCAATATTCTTTTATCAATTGTATAATTGACATGTAAGTCACCCAGATTATGAAAATTTTCACTCATATGTATGTGAGAAAACATTTTACTCCGTGGTTGGACTCTGGCTATTTGTCTTGTTATTTCAGTAAGTCTCTGCTTCTTCGTTTCCAACCGTAAATCGCGTTCTCGATTTCCTACCATTGTAAATAACAATACAAACAGACAACTGCAATTTTCAATGTAACTGGTTTCCAAGAAAGTGAATTCAATAAACTGCACATCCTTTTAAAGTAACAATCCTCAAGCGCAAATAAAACGCTAATTTTCCCTTCAATGCAGGTTGTGAAATTACATTTACACTATGGGAACAAAAGAACAAATACAATCTAAACACAATAGACATATGAGAGAGAGAGAGAAGGAGGATAAATTAATGAATGAGCAATTCTCTTCATTTTAATTTCCATGACAATAATTCATGCGACATTATTTTGAATGGAAAAATACACCAATTGTCGAACCATGTCGGCACTTTTATCGACAGCCATGTCGACAAACATTCTGACAGTTTTTCCGGCTCCCAGAACGGTTTTGGTGTAAATTTCCATTAGCGTTCAAAGTCATTCTATTAAAAGCATACAGGAATTATTCTCATTGAAGACAAACAACTGCTTTAAAGAATGCATGTCATTGTGAATACAATATTCCTGTAACAGACAAGATCGAGAGAGAGAGAAAGAAGTCACGCTGCTCCGTAAAAGTTTAATTGATTTGTCCAACCAAACAATGTCATGGCATGATATACCTTGTCCGATACATTTTAATAAAAACTTCGATCTTTTCATTGCAAATTATGTGTATTCTGGATATCAGTGGATGGCATGGATATCAGAAAGTAGGAAAGTTATAACAAATTCTCGAAATGACCACCATCCTGTGATACACAAACTTCACAACGATGAATAAAATTTTTGTAAGAGCTTCTGATGAATGAAATAGGAATTTCACTCAGTTCCTGTTCGATTCGACGCTTGAGGTCTTCATTGCTCTCAAAGCTAGATGCATATACCTTATTTTGCATGTGACCCCAAAGAAAGAAATCACAGATCGTGAGATCGGGGGATCTGGCGGGCCAAGGAATGGGACCACCTCTTCCAATCCATCGATTGGCCAGTCGCTGGTTTAGCAACTTTCTGGTCCTGTTGCTGAAGTGGGAAGGAACGCCATCTTGCTGGAATACAGCAGAACGGTGAGGTCTTCGAGAAAGTGCTGGGAATACTTTCTCATTCAAAATGTCACAATAACGAACACTTGTCATTGTTTCCTTGCTGATGTCAGCCGCCATAATGACATGGCATGAAACTGAAACGAACACTGTTAGGCCTTTTGAACGGATAGACACCTCGTCATAAACATGAGGATTGCTGTTTGCGTAGTAAAAGTCATTGTGGTGATTGACATGACCCGACATGTGGAAAGTACACTCATCCCAGAAGATTATCCTGTCGGACCATGAGCTTTCATCACTATTCTTTTGTAAGATAGCACGACAAAAATCCAGTCTTGACTGTTTATCATGGTCAAAGAGTTGTTGCATTTGATGAACTTTTTACGGCTTGTATCCATTCTCTTTAAGGGTTTTGCCAACGGTCTTTTGTGAAACACCGACCTCCCTTGCGATCACTCGCTGTGATGTGCGCGGATTCTCCACAACTGTGTTCACAATTGAATCTTTCTTCTCATTCAGCACTTGTTGGGAACGATTCCCGGAGCTTGAACGCGGTAAGATGGAGCCCGTGATGAGAAACTTATCAGTCCATCGTCGTATTGTTTTTCCATCCGGTGCTTCTTCTCCATACTCCTCGTAGTAACGCCTTCTTGCTTGTTCACTGTTTCCATAAGTTACGCAGTAGGCAACGGGTCTGGCGTTTCGCTCGACATCTTCCATTGTACACATGTATCACAGTAAGTGAAGTAATCAATGGTTAAGATTCATGTCAGATGGTTTGAAAATTTGAAGAAGATTAGGCTGATAGATATCCATGCCAAACAATGAATCATCAACTATCACCTCAAAATTTTGAACAGAAATGCATTCATAGATATCTTATCCACTGATAGGCTAGATAAATGCACTTTATAGACAATAATATGATTGTAAATTTTATTGAAATGTATCGGACAAGGTATGGTATTCACCCTGTACATATCATATAATACGGATCAACAAAGACAATGAATAGACATCATCACGAACAATTCCGATACCTTGTGTTACATTCTTAACACTAGACCATCTCTTTCTAAATTTTTTATAATGCTCTAATCTTAATAATAATCGAGATTCCTTATCTTTCATATACCTAACTCTATCTCTGTGTTTTTCTTTATTCAATTCAGTTATTTTTAATTGTGATAACGAAGGATATAGTCTCGAAGTTTCTTCCACTTTTGTTTCATCCATTTTTTTGATAAATATTTTGAATACAATCTTCTGGTATACTGAGACTACGTGAAATTCTTAGAGTACCTAAATTTTCGACTACGTGAAATTTTCGACCACGCGATATTTTTTAGATTACGTGATATTTTGAGACAACTTAAATTTTCGATTACGTGATATTTTGAGACAACTTAAATTTTCGACCACGTGATATTTATCGACCGCCTAAATTTTTGAAATTTGGAGACTACCTAAATTTTTGAAATTTTGATTTTTTGAAAATTTGTCACTACCTAAATTTTCGGCCACGTGAAATTTGGAGACTACCTAAATTTTTGAAAATCTCGCAAGGTGTGACATCCGGTGCGAGCGAAGCGAAGCGATGCGCCGGATGTCACACCCTATACTACTGACAGGTCATCAATCATTTGTTTTAGTATCAAATCAAAATGGTCTATTGTACAAATGGTTTCAAAATTGTCTTGATAAAACTTTTCCAGGGACCGCCGAAAGTAAAATTCAAAGAACATGAACGGTCTCCATAACATCAAAAACCTGTATTTCTGCTAAAATTTTAGCCGAAAAATGGCCTCCGGTAGTTCGACAGTCAACCTATTTAGGTCTATCTCAACGAGATGTCAATGGCTACTGAGTTTCCGGCAAAATCTCTGGGAAACATGGGTTTTAGATGTTTTCAAGCATGTCTCTGTTAGTTGAATTTTATAGGCTTCACAAAGACAGTTCTGTCAAAACCAATCGCGTTTCAGAGGCGTTTTCACAAGGATCCATCGATCGTATTTTCCCTGTAAGTGGAGCGTCATATTGCATAAAAATAAAATGAGAAAATAGTCAGTACAATATCAATCATGCATTAGTATGACATTTGGCACATTTCCATTAAAAAACAACAACTTGTCGATCATAGCAACGTTATGAATTGCATTGTACATGCAACACCATGAATGTCAAATTTGATATAATTTAACGGTTTTCTTTTTCTTACTCAATTGGATTTCATACCTTTGCAGTTTACTTTCAATCAATTATGATTGACTTTCGCAAAGCTTTAATTTGCGCACTCCGGAAAAGCACATGTTGATCTTGCGGCTCAAAACCAAATTAAGAATATAGAGTTAGAATGGTATAAAAGACTGAACATTACATTTAACCGCCACATTTCCTGAGATTTTAAGCAAAATTAATAATAAAATAATAATGATAAAAAAATAATAAGGAGTAAAATTTTACTCAAGAATAAGACTTCGACTGAGTAAGTGCATATATTAGCTCAGCGTTTCGCGATCAGCTTCAAGTGGTAAATTACAATTTTCAATTATCTATTTGAAACTGATCGCGTGACGCTTATAGCTACTGAACGTATTTTTTCAGTCGAATACTGATCCTATCGACTAACAGATGAAGAGATATACAGTATAACAATGATAATAATTCGTGTCTACACTAAGCGATGCACGGAGAAGGACGGCAAGGGTAACATTGGTGGTGTATACAAAATCCCTTAAGAATTCAAGCAGAAAGACGTTGATATATGCGGCTGATGATGAAGCCCGTTGATAAAAAGATCCTCTCTCTCTCTCTCTCTCTCTCTCTCTCTCTCTCTCTCTCTCTCTCTCTCTCTCTCTCTCTCTCTCTCTCTCTCTCTCTCTCTCTCTCTCTCTCTCTCTCTCCTCTCTCTCTCTCTCTCTCTCTCTCTCTCTCTCTCTCTCTCTCTCTCTCTCTCTCTCTCTCTCTCTCTCTCTCTCTCTCTCTCTCTCTCTCTCTCTCTCTCTCTCTCTCTCTCTCTCTCTCTCTCTCTCTCTCTCTCTCTCTCTCTCTCTCTCTCTCTCTCTCTCTCTCTCTCTCTCTCTCTCTCTCTCTCTGCATGTTAATCACAGGTAGGAAGTGCTTATTGAGCTTTCGTTATTATTCTCTTTGAGGATAATAGTGATGGATAAAAAGAATCTAAATTCTTTCATTTGGTCATCTGTCTTTGCACTATAGTGTAAACAATACAAAAACGATAAAAATGAAATTGCAAAAAGTCGTAGAATATCTGATACATCGTCTGTAGACGCGACAACAGCTAAATTTGTTGCATTTCCGGAATCTCAATGAATTTCTCAGAGGTTGTTTCAATTCAATATTTTCTCAATGAATTTTCGAGTAACCAAACCAGGATGCTATTTCGATACAGAGGAGTTCGAGAGGGTTTCATCGGTTTATAGACATTTCTCCTTACACTTGTTTATTTCTTCGTGGGGAGGAAGGCAAGCGCATTGTGTTAATTTCTTCACTGCTTACAGAAATATTCATCCAAGTGTCTCGATGGTATCAATACCTCAGCACTTATCTGTTCATTCCCCGCATCCATTCGTTTCCTCATCCGCTGAGACATCATTGCTGCATTTACGAGAGAATCAAGCAATTCTTCTATGGAATCTTGACAGAAGGAAGCAGAGTGGAAGTGCGATAAGACAAACTTCTCTAATCATGATTGAGCAGTGTTCAATTATCGTTATTGCATGAGGCTATCAGTCGATATTTTATCAAAAATTAATGAGCTCTTTTCACTTGACTTTTAATTTTCCAGCACATGCCGATATAATGTTTAAGGTGAAGCCACGCGTCCCGTAATTATTTTGTCTTTCTGGACACAATGCATTGTCTAAATGCTTTGGCCGATGGTTGTTCTCTGCGATTGATAGATGACAGCTCACAGAATCCAGAGCTCCAACAACTTTCTAAGGCATGTGAAACCTCGTATTCCTTGAATGATGCGGAGCACTCACTAGTAAAGATCGTCAATCGACATTGCCAGATGCCTAGCGAATTCCGACAAGCATGAACACGGATAAAATAGCAAAGCCACATATCCATCACGTAGCGCAAGACAGGATAACCTAGGTTCATGATTGAATTGGACACTAGTGTACTCACTATGCTGCAAATTGTCATGCATATAGACATAATATGTACACATGGTAAAAATGGCACTGCTACTATAGCTGCAACAAACAGCCCCACGTTATCTTTTGCACAGGTCGCCAGATGTACTAAACGATGACAAAGAGCCATATTCGCACATCAAGTATGGAATATTAATACATGAATGCGCCAGTGATATCCAACACATTTTGATAATTTCTTGAAAACTTTATTCCTCCGGACCCCTACGTGGCAACCAAACATAATATGAGCAAATGAGAAATCTGAGCATAGTCACTTTATCATTTAAATGCTTGGTCAGTACATTAACAGTTAGTAATGTCAAAATTAAAAGTTAAAAAGTTTGTTGTTGATCCTAGCAATGCACTAAATTTCGAGCGCCATGGCTAGACAAAGAATTCTTATTTCCTGGGACTGTGATGTTTATTAATTAATTGGGTTAGGTCTTTCCTCCCCAATGGTCCCTTTGCATTAAGGTGTGAACTTCTGTCCTCCTGTCGCTTGTAGTGCATGTACTCGTATATAGCCACCGTGTCAAATTTTTCAATAGACTGATTGAATATAATTATCGTTCACTATCGGCACAATGAAATCTTCAACGTACATTAAAATCGTCTTAATGAGTTTAATGTCATGCAGTTCTCTATTCATACATCTTCTTCCTTTCAAACAATATAACGTTTGAAATTTCGCTTGCGTTTTGGCAGAATGTATCTACTGTATATGTTAAGAGAACAAAAGTTCAACACAACAAATTTCGACATATGGACAATAACAAACATTTTACATGTCAAAAGGTCTACAGACAGATCGAATGCAGGTCGAATGAAATGATATCCAACTTCTAGCCTTAAGCCCGATATAAATAATGCAAATTCCGCTCAGCAGACAAAATACAAAACATTAATACTACCAATATTCACTAGCTCTCTTATTTATGATTCCAAAGTTTACTACATTCTGTTTTCATCATTTTAAAATTAGATGTCAGCATATCCATTCATGGAGACATTTCTTCTATTCGTGAAATGAAATCAACATTGCCATCAACAGAATCTGACTTTGGTTCATAAGAATCTTACTTTTCAGTTTTGCATAAGTCAATAGGACTAGAAAGGAAGCAAACTGATTGTTGGTGTCAATTTAGTTTCGCATTTAGGTACAGATCTAGGTCAATGTTGTCTGATCTAAAGAATTATCAAAAAAAAGAATATATGAAAAAGAAAATATGATAAAGAATTTATCATATTAGGCCTTGATAAAGCGTCAGGACGGGAAACGTCGGCCACCTTGTGTCTTTATTTACGTCATTATAATTTTCGGCCTAACAACAATCGGGAGAGTTTTGTGCCTACACACTCGTAGTGTATATTTTTTGAATAATGGTCCTCCCGCCCAAAGCCATCAATTATGATCTAAAGAATAATCACGTTAGTAAAACATGTAATAGTGCATCTCCCTCTTTAACTTCTACAGTAAGGCTTCGAATCACATGAAATTCACGGGACGGCGTATGAACATTCCAATGGTGGTATTCACTTGGTCTAACTTGCTCATCATCTCATCTCTGTACTATAAATAGCAATTGAAAATTGAAAAGCATTTACTTTGACAAATGCTTAAAATTTTGCCAAATTGGCTATAAATCTGCGTGATAATTGCTATTTACGTTGCCAAACTGACTGGATGTACTTAAAAGGAACTGACAAATGAGATTGATCAGATTGATTTGTGAATTTGGGCTTACAACTAAAACATACTGCACGCGCACGTATAAGAAATGTGGAAGAAATTCCTTCAAATTTATTCCAATGTATATGAAGCATTGTTTTCTGGAGTTCCACGTAACGTGAAATGTGACTATAAAAAAGACGGATGACGTGCAGATATCAAAAGAATTCTAATGGTTAGGAAAGTACATAAAAAATATTGCTTCAATATGTCATTGCTACTTAATAATATGGCAAGTAGTACTGGCATAACACTTGAATCTCCAATACTTGATTCGATGCATAATGGATGATCATGATGCGATTGATAGTCTCATAGAAAGTTTGCATAATGCTGAATTCATATTGAAAATCGATTCGCTCCATTGATACAAAATGTTTTGAAATAGTGACAAAAGTCAGACACACGTACCTACCTTTCAAAATATGTCATCAATTTGATCTTCCAGTGGGTCAAATCCAATGGTTTTTGGTGAAAACGTATGAAAATACGCGAAAACTAATAGTCATTAATGCCTATGTCGGGCGAATGTGTTTGAAGAGGACCACAGGAAAATGCGACAGGATAGACCCTCACACGGATGTGGTTAAGGCGGTATACACGCACAGTATGCTGTCAATAACTTTATGTAGAGTATTTAAAATATTAAGTCTGTACAAAATATACTAACAAAGAACCGATGCATGAACTTGAAACTTCACAGCACTGCGATCAAAAGTATTGTTTATCATTGGAATTCGCCATTCTTCAGCGCATCAGAAGCGTGCGAAACGACGTTGTACTATACTGTCTACAATGTTCACGTCCCTCTTTTAAATGTGCACAAGGATGCGTATACCCTTCACTTAAAAGGAAGCACTTGAAGATGTATGACATGTGTGACTCAATACGTGCATGTACAAACATCCATGGACAACTAGAAATCTATAGCATCGATAGAATTCCAGATGTCAATGATATATCAGAGTGGTCAATCAGTTGATTCTAGATAATAATGTTTCGCTTCAAAACCATAATCAAACATTTTTATTTTGTAGCAGGTGTAAGCTACCTGTGCATGAAGTGAAACAAGTAGGAAAAGGACTGAGAGAACGGCGATGGTGTAACAAATGCAGCAGAAAATTCACAAAATACGAGTAGAAGTCCGAAATAGACCATATTACCATATATTAGTGCTTCACTTGTATTGCACTTAACAGGGATTAGAGTGCATCATGAAAAGGCGTGAATACAGTGCAAATGCGCGTACCACCGGGAAATGCCTTCATATGTACCTCATTACGGGAAGGGGAATTTTCTTCTCCATAACATAATGTCTATTGCAGTATTCAAAGAACATGAGACATTCCCATTTTAAAAACACTCGATGAAACGACACTGTCCTCAACCGAACGTCATGTGAGAAGACAGACTGCAATCTATTTACGTGAAGTGCTAATTTGAAGCAGTGCGATCTTACCATGGATTCCTACCGTTTACAGCTTTGAGTCTATATGAAGGCCATTCTGGTCACTCGATGAAATGGGTGGCTGGGAACCATGATACGAAGATTCTTTGACGAGAAAGAAATTATCACTGTCGCATTTTGAAGGAACTACCTTAACAATAATAAGACGAAAGAAAAATCATATTCTTGTAATATTTGTAGATATTTCAAGCATAACAAAGACCGAGTCGTCACACGCCAATATACGTGTGCTCAATGCGGACAATTTCATGTAGGAAAAACTGCCCGCATGTCGAAAACTCAGCCACGAGCTTAAGAAGACCATTGATAATCAGTAGTGCTCTTCGTAAACATATGAAAGAGAGAGGCATGGAGGGACAGGCGGCAGCGCTAACTTTCGGGCGACCGCACAGAAACAGTGTTAGATGGTTTGTTGTAAGTGTCTAACAAATATGTAAGAACTGTCAGAGATTTATCAGTCCCTAACCGCATGACGCGTACAGAAGCGCTGCTAGAGTTTTGTTTCAATCCAAGCATGACAACCCCTTTGTGTGACACTTTCTAATAAACAAGTCAAACAAAATTGCGGTATGAAAGAGTAGTATAGGGTGCGAGATCCGGCGCAACGCTTCGCTCAGCACCGGATCACACTCCCAAATAGATACGAAAGGAACTATAAACAAAAAAATAGGAACGCTCCTGAAATGTATAAAAAAATAGGAAAATATAAAAATACAAATGAGGAAAAATACAAAAATAGGAAAATATAAAAATACAAAATGATGAAAATATAGAAATACAACATGAAGAAAAATGAATATTGATAAAAAATAGTTGCTTAAAAATGGAAGATGAAAAAACAAAAGAACCATCAGCCCCTTTATATCCGATATTGGAACAAATGGATAAAGCAAAGTGTGCAGATAGAGTCAGATACATGAAAGATAAAGAATCCCAATTATTAATTAGACTAGATCATTATGATAAATTAAGAAAGAGATGGACGAGAGTTAAGAATGTGACACAAGGCGTTGGAGTATTGTTAACATTTTCTTTAGGCGCTCTCACTATTGTCATTTCATCTGGCGTTCTTACAATTCCTGTTGCTGCTACTGCCTTGCACTCAGATGATTACTCAATTGTGGAGAACAGCTGCTTCTCGTATTTATGAAACGCAGCATTTCAGAGCAAAGAGCTGTGAGTCTGAGATGAGCATTTGGAAGACACCCAATTGTAGGGAACAGTCGCTTGTCATATTCATGAAACAATGCATTTCAGAACAAAGAACTGTGACACGGAGATGAGCATTTGGGAGACGCTCAATCATGAAACAATGCATTGCAGAACAAAGAGCCGTGAAATATATATATATTGCCGTATGTAAGCAGCAATACTTCATTTGCAATGTCTTCCGTCAGCAAAATAGAGAGAGAATTTTGTTGCTTCGTGGATCAAGTTGTGCCTCTTATTTCACCAGACCATCTTGATTTCTTTAAAACAATAACAACAAAATTTATTCTTGAATCACTAAGAAAGAAACAGAAGACGAGTGGAAACGAAGAAGATAAAAAGAGAGAACTGTTTGAAATAATCCGAGATTCATTCAAGGATGTTGACAGCAGCAATTTACCTGTATTTCTCGAGAAAAAGGATATTATAAGTACATCATCGTGCATCTCTTCATTGAATAAACTCATTGGTTTTGAGAAAATTACACATCGGAATCTTCTACGCTGCCATGTTTTACAATGTGAAGTTGTTCAACGGCTGAAGTTATTGTCTAATATGAATTATACAAAATTCGTGAAAGAGTTGAATGAAACCCACAAAATAAAATTTTCACGCTCATATGTGACATTACTGATCAAATTGTTCAAATTATCAAAGAACTATCCAAACTTAGGCAATTCTTCTCTATCAATTCACTTTGTGATGAAGAATTTTGCTCATCTTGAAGATTTTATTGATCGTGAAAAAGACGAGGAACAGCAAAGAATAGCAGAATCCATATTTGATTCAGCCGCTGTGCAACAAACTGAACAACAAACTGCGAAACATACTGATCTCACGCAGGAATTAGAAGACTTGCAAACGTGAAAATCTACTTCATAAGTAATAAGTAGTAACATTTATTGCTACTTATTTGAGTGGAGACTGAAAAGTGACAACACTGTTGACAATTTGCATTTCTGTTTCATATAAAAATGAATGGTGGAATAAGTAGCAACATTTATTGCTACTTATTTGAGTGAAGACTGAAAAGTGACAATGGCGTTGACAATTTGGGTTTTTGTTTCATTTAAAATCACTGACCTGACCGAGTTCTTAAAATTACATGGAACGCAAACAACTACGAATTTTGATCTAAAGAAAATTGCTAATCAATTGGGAATAAAGAATTTTCACATATTGATTAGGGATACTATTGATATAAGATGTACCTGAAGTAAATTTTGTAACAAATCTCCATACGTCAGATCAAAAAGGAGTACATTGGTCAGCAGCTATGTCTAATAAAAATGGTGACAATTACTATTTCGACTCACATGGATTGCCTCAAACAAATGAAGTAAGAGAATTACTTGGAAATGGAATTTATAATACATTTTAAATTCAAAACACCAGGAACTACTTATTGTGGGCAATTATGTTTATATGTTTTGTATAAATTACAAAAAGGAGTACCATTTCTAGATATTATGTTAGAATTGAATAAGGGAATTAAACAAGGGAATTTAACTCTCGAAACGTTAGTTCCGAAAATTAAAAATCAGTTATTTGTAATTCGTTTTGATGAAATCTGCTGCTTCGTCTTGATAAATTCCTGATCATCTAAATCTTTGATTTCGTAACAAATCGGATAAGTTTGATTTATTTTACAAACTTCAAATATTTCTTTAGTCCAATAGCCTACGAAACCTTTTTCAAATTTATTCTTATACTTAAATATTCTAACTCTATCTCCAATCTTAAATTTCGGCTTACGTTTCTGTAAATTCGGATTACTCTCATTCGAATAATTATTTTCGAATATTTTCTTTCGTATCAAATCAGGATCGTTAGAAGCATTCTTTGGAGTTTCTTCAATACCTGAATGAACTTTATTATTGTACTGATCTACAATTCCTGGTAATATGTTCAACCATTTCTGATTACCTTGCTCAGTAAATTTCTTGAATGATATATTTTTTAACGTTCTATTAAATCTTTCTATTACTACAGCTTTGCCAGCATTTTCTGTGGAATAAACAACTTCAAATAATGGCTTAACATTTCTGTTATAAAACTCAGATCCTTTATCAACGAATAGCTTCTTTGGCTTTCTAAAACTTTCTTTAAAGATTTATTCAAACGCATATTTAACTGACAGACCACTTTTGTTTTTTAAAGGCTTTGCCCAAGCGTATCGTGTATATAAATCTATAACGGTCAATGCGTATTTGTAGTCTTTTTCATTCGGCATATGAATAAGATCAGCACTCCAAATATCATGTTTATTAGATACTTTTACTTTCAATAGATATTTCGGCTTTCTGAATTCCTAGTGAATTTCGGACGCGTAGCGGCTTGGGTCATTCGGCATTTCAGAGGCATAAGTTTCGTCTATCCCCTGACCAAAAAGCATTTTAGCTTGTAATGCTTTCTTAACAAACATTCTTTCAATTTTTTCTCTAAAGGTAGGATTTTCTATATTATCTAATTCTTGTATCATTTTCTTATCAGCTACATGTCTAGAAGCTGTATCATCATGTTGTCTGTATGCTAAATCATGTCTATAAGCTGCTGCATCTACTCTATTTATTGGTTTACTATTTTCTCTAGGTATATTAACATCGTTTAATCTTAAATCTAATCTTGTGCCGGGGCCAGTAAAATCATTCCCAGGTAAATGTTTCTCTTTCGAATATTTACTCCAAATAAAACCAGGAAAGTTTTCTAATGTTTTTTGTATGTCACCTCCGGAATGCAACGAAGAAGTTGGCTGAACCAAGGTTCTATGTACTTTTAAGAGATAATCCATTAGATCTAGATTTGAAATTCTTAAGCTATTCAAATTCAAGGAATCCACTTCGCTCATTTTTAAAGATTAAATATTAACGTTCCATACTAGGATTTAGATATATGCCAGATCCATCTTTAGTTTCTTTTATTTCAATTAAATCATCAATATTATGTAGTACATTTTCAAGAACTCGTTTCCCTTCATTATCTAAATTTAATTTACTAATAAAACTATCTACTATTCCCTCACCCCTTGCCGCTTTCTCTAACTCTGGATTATGCCGTTTTTGTTCTTCAAATGCTGGCTTCTCTGATTTATTTTTATTTACTGCCTGGACAATACCAGCTGTCCCGCCTGCAACACTACCTGCTGCTGCTATACCTCCTATTATTAGAGGAATTAATGGTAGAATTCCTCCATTCTTTTCTTCTTGTAATTTAATATTCTCTATCATTGGTTTACTTATGTAATACTTCTTTTTGTCAATAGTAATAGTTTTAGGTGTATTTTTGTCAATGATGTTACGTAGTTTTAATTCAACCGTTTTATTATTCACTTGCACCATTTTTTAATAAAAAATGTATACTCTTGGGTTTTTAACCAATAGAACCTTGTTCAGAGGCTTTAGCTGATCGGACCAAACGTCCTCAAGTTACTGACCAATCATAAACGTAAATATTTTTCCCAAAAGTCAAATTTAAGCTTAAAAAATGCCTATAATTTATAAACACAATCTTAAACATTTTGCTTCAAATAATAAAATTGCGAGCGAAACATCTATGAAACCTGTGTACCATTATGACAGTGTAGAAACAATTCAAAAAGATGGGGCTGGCATCTTTTCTGGTATTGGAAGTATCGTTAACTTGATTAAAAATAATAAAGATTTGATTTCATCTGCTGCTAAAGGAGCAGCTGCTATAGGTAGTACAGCTAGTGCAATGTCAAATACTGTTAAGTCACAAAACGAATTAAAACAACTAGAAGCTATTCGTTAACTTAGGAATGATGCTAAAGAACTACAAAAAAATAATAAGATCTCAGAGGAAACAAAAAACAAAATTGCACAATTAGCGAAGATGGAAAGTAAACATGATGAAAAAACAATTGAAGAAATGAGAGGAAATGGTTTAGCAAAATTCTAGTAGCAAAATTCTAGTACCAAACTGATTTTTTTCCAGTAAAAAATATAAGGTCAACTCTGATCGAAAGCAAATTTAGATTAGACGATCCCCCGTTCGTCAGTTATAATCAAAAAAAGAATGACTATATAAGAGTTGCTATGAACCCCGGATCTTCAGGTAGAGTGAATACTGGGGGTGATTTAATTTTTGAAGTTGATAATCAGCAAAGTTATTTATATTTACCTGATTCCTTTTTACACTGTGAATATTCTCTATATTCTGATGCTAATTTTATAAACACCATCACCTGCTACGGATAATATTACATTAGAAAACAATTTCTTTCCAAGATTATTTACACAACTGCGTTTAGATGTTGCAACTCAAAATATAGAAACAATAAGTGATTCTCCAGGTATTATTGATTCGATGCTTCGATTTGTTACAATAGGTGAAAATACTAAAATGCATGAAATCGAAGGATGGTTTCCAGATAATAATGATGGTATAATTATAGATGATTTAACTCACGCTGGAACAGACGCAGCAGGAATTGCGAAAGATGTAGAACAAATTGCAAAACATTTAAATGAAACAAATAATAATGCATATAAAGAAAGACGTAATTTAATAATAAAAGTAAACAAACTATTGATTGGTCATTGTCTCCATTATTCGGGTATTTAGATTACAATAAAATATCATATCAATTAAAGTTCAAATTAATAATTCATCGCACTGTAAATATGAATCAATATTTTATGGAAAGGCTGGGAAGAAAGCATATTTAAAAATTGATAGATTTGAATGGTGGACAAAGCATATTACTCCTAGTTTAGATGTTGAATTAGCTATTACGAAACGATTAAATACTAATAAACCAATTCCAGTAAGTTTTATTAAGCGTACTGCGAGTTCTGTCACTTTTACTGAACAAAGATTTAGCTGGCATTTCACAATGACATCAAATACTCCAAGATATTTTTTACTCGCTTTTCAAAAGAATGAAACACCTAGTTTTGATAAGAACAATAGTCTTTTCCATATTAATTCAATTAGAAGTTTACAAATTTCATTAAATCAAACACGTTATCCTATCGATCCATTAAGGTTTGATAGCTCAAATAATCAATTCATGGAAGGATATGACGCTTACAGAAATCTATGTCGAGAATTTGGAGTTGAAGCACAATTAACTCCTGTAGATTGGAAGAATTTATATCCTGCTTTCTGTTTTGATTTAAGTGCACAATCTGAAGATATTATCAAGACTGGTTGTGATGTTACAATTAATATTGAAAAGACAAATTCCACAACATCATTGATGGCTTATGGTTTATTGCTAGAAGATGTAGAATATTCAATTGAAATTCTAAACGGAAAAATGGTTAGAATAGGTTAGTAGCCTGAGGACCTTTGGTCTGATCAAGATTTACTTGTGTGAATGGACAACAACCGCGTAATAACTTTATTAATTTTCTGTTGAACTTTATCTATTGCGTCAAGCAGCGTGTGATGTACTTTAATTTCTTTTCTATTAACTTGCATTTTCTCCTGGTTAATCTTTAACGCCGTTTTAAGAGCATTCAATTGACCTTTATCACTAACCTTTTGATTAAGTGCTTTTACTTCATTTATCATTTTATTCATGAACTTCACTTGTTGTGTAACTCTGGTACTCAATTCGTCAACACTTTTTTGGAATGTAGATTGCAGTTGTTGCAACTCTTGTAATAATTTTTGATTCTTTTCAGTAACTTTGACTAACTCTTCTTTCAGTTGTTTATTTTGATTTGTATTCTTTATAATGGCACCCCTTAAAGTTATTGATAATAGGATTACAATCTTTGATTGTTCTGTTATTTTTTTATGAAGTGTTGATATATCTGCTTCTAGAGCTTTATTCTTCTGATCAAGTTTTAATAATTTTTTTGTTAATGATTTTTCATTAAGTTTTAGCAACTCCAATTCATTTATTAGTGGAGCCACCTGTCTATCAACATATTCTTTATTTGCTAATTCAGTATTTTCTTGTGGAAGAATAGAAAGATGTAACGGTCCTGTTAACACGTCTCCACTTTTCATGATATAGTTGTCTAGGTCTATTTCTGATTCCTGATTATTTGAAATGTAAGCACCTTCTCCAACATTTGTTGACATCATTTTTTCTGTTTAAAAATATGTTATCTAACGAGGAATTTGAAGCCCCACGTTTCGAAGAAGAAGTTGACGCTTTGCGTCTTGGCATCGAAGATGCAGTTGGTGGAGCCAAGCTTCTATCCAACAAAGTTGGCAGAACCAAGGTTCTATGTGAAATCTGTAATGCGCCATTCAATAACAAAGCATTATTAAATAAGCATGTGAAAGTAGTACATGCAACTGCATCTCCAGTAATGCAACAGCACACCCACTACAACACTTACAACAGTTACAACAGTACCAACCAGTAGAACAACAAATGCTACAACAACAAATGTTACAACAACAAATGCTACAACAACAAATGCTAGAACAACAAATACTAGAACAGTCGCACTCAGTAAAAAAACATGTGGCGCATGTGGAGAAGTCATAACATCTAAGAATTTTGCACGTCATCAAAAAGGATGTCAATTACCAACACAACCAAAAATAAAAGATAGACAATGTTTGAATTGTAATAAATATTTCACTGCCCAGGGTTTTACTAATCATTCTAAGTCATGTACAATTAACACGCGTAAATGTACTAGTTGTGAAATTCTTAGATCCAAAACAGAATTTTATGATAGCAAATACCAATGTAAAGAATGTTTAAAAGCACAAGTGAAATGTAATAACTGTAACAAAGTTGTAATGAAGAGAAACTTTACACGTCATGTAACAATTTCTCATGTGTAATTAACTTTGTACCTGTAAAAGTCCATACAGTCACTTGAGTCCCTTACCCTCTTTTAAGCTTCGGACAGTCCGACACTCACTTGAGTGTCTTGCCTTCATTTAAGCCTCAGACTAAATAGACCGTAGTAGTCCGGAGGTGCAACAGAGGTATAAAACACTCAAATGAATGTCGGACTAGTCTGGAGTCTGAAGCATTTTTTCTCATATAAAAAATAGGAAAAAAGAAATGAATATAGAAAATAGAGCTGCACTAGATGTTATACGAACAGGAATTAGTGATTTTCGAGATGTACTGAAAGGTGTGAAACTTTTAGTTTATGATGCTAAGAATACATTAAGTGATATAAAACCAATATTTAACAAGTTAAATAAAATGTAAATTCGTAATTAAAAATTAGTTCTAAAAAATATGATTAACGAATACAAAATAGAACACGTGCCAGTTTTAAAAAATTATCCCCATCCTACAAAACCTATAAATTCAAAACAAGCAGTTAAAATTCAATATCATCGAAAATATATGCAATTCGTACAAGATTGTAAAATAAAACATGGTATAAGAAGTTACGCTAAAAGAAAAGACTTTCCACTTTGTCTACGAAGTTTTAGAGTATTTTTAGCATACAATAATTTATGGTGGTTGGTTAATAAAGAGCGATTAACAGTTTATGATTTAGAAACATTACATCAACTAAATATTTCTGTGTATATGTAAAAACGGAACCGAGGTTCTATGTTAAAACAGAACCAAGGTTCTTTATTAAAAAAACATTATTTTTTCTTTTAAAAACATAATTTTTTCTTTTAAAAAATACGAATTGTAAAATGAATAACAAATTAACGCATACGCTTGACGAGTTAATAAAGAAACAAATTGATGAGTTTGATGCACAAATTAAACGTAGTCGTAAACGTCATATTAAACGTAGACGTAAACGTAATATATAAAAAACAGAAACGTAGAACAAAAGAAACATCAGGTACACTAATTACTGATATATTCTCTGATGATAGACTTGGTGATGATCTATTGAATTTGTGTTATCCGAACGAAATTACGTATGCAAATGAACTTTTTGCTAATGTAGTAAATACTATACGTGAACTTTTACACAATGGGAAAGTTTTAAATTTATTTGGTGTTATGATTAAAGAAGATGGAACCACAATAGAAAACTTTTACGCAACATTTTATAATAAAAATTCATTTGAAACATGGTTTTTTAATCTAGAAGAGAAATCCGATGCTAACAAATGGATTTTTACAGGTACTGTCAAATACCTGGAGCTATATATTTGGCATAAAGCTAGCACAAAGGTCGCATAGAGGTGCTGGTATTAATATGAAATATAGAATCAAAGAATACACCGGACAATATTGTTACATTTCTTCTGAAGATTTCTGCTTTATAAAATGTTACAACGCCTTACGTGGTTTCAATCAAGAACAAGCTAAAATTATAATCGAGATGTTTAATGACTTTTTATATAAAAAGAAAGCTACATCTAGAACAGGAGTAATGTCAAACTGCAAATTTTCCCAATTCAAGAAATACCTTGGAGAATGCGTACAGTATTACAGTCCTACTAATCGTCATGTATATCCTAGAGGTATTACAACACCTTATAATTATGTCTATTACAATTATTTTCATGAAGGTTCATCAATAGGTCACTATTGTTTAATAAATGAATTTTACAAAGCAGAAGCTATTAGAGAAATAGAAAATAATTTCAAACCAATATATAAAACAGTTACTGATGAAAATCTAACAACACTTCCGTATAAAACCATAACAAAGAAACCAATTGACAATGGTTCAACATATATATGGGATCTTGAAACTTATCCAGATCCTAGTTGTCCAACAGCTCATCCTATTCCTTATGCTTTAGGCGCTATTAATTTTAATAAATTTATATCTTGTTTACCAATACAAAGATTGAAAAAATTAGACACGCGTTTGTTAAGTGATATGATTAAAATAAAAAGTAGTAAGGATGAACATGTAATTAAAGAACTTAAGAAACAGATAAGTGAATATAATAACTTGACTGAAATAGAATTAAATAAACTTCAACATTGTGTGAAAATCTTTGTTAGGAAACAAGGTGAATGTCCAATCGAGGGAAACCCAGAGGACGCATGTCCGATACACCAATTTTTTAAAACTCTTGGAAAAATTAATCATCCGAAAGTAACTTTAATAGCGCACAATTCATCAGGATTCGATGCATATTTTCCGATAAAAGCTAATTTTAAATTAACTAAAGCACCACTTAAAACATCAAGAGAAATACTCACTGCTTCTTTACAAAATCCTTATACAACTGAAAGTGTTAGTAAGTATATTCAACGTTCCTCTAGATCTAAGATAAAAACTCCATCGAACCAAAAATCATCAAGTAAACCTTTGCAAACTATTGTAATGACATGTAGCTATCAAAACGTGAAAACGATTCTTTCTAAATGGTGTGAGAATTTTAAAATTCCTACCAATGTGTGTAAATTAAATTATGAAATTGGCGAAATTACACATGACAATTATCAAGAAAAAGAACATGAGTGGAAACCGAATTTAATTAACGATATTCTTTCTTTAGCTTTTTGTATCTACAAATATAATAATGTTATGCGAGATTTAGTTGGTGAAGATATAACTACTAATTTAACATCCTCTGCTTTAACATTTAACGGTTGGATGAAGAGTGCACAAGAGGACAACATAAATATTCATTCTTATACTGATTTATGGGCTAGAAACTATGTTAGAAAATCTGTTAAAGGTGGAAGAGTGTCAGCAAATATAAGACATTACGAATCTCCATTTTGTAACATCTTGATACCAATATTACAGCGGTATTTAACTGGTAATAATTTAATAGAGCTAATGAAAGAGTATAATCAGTTGGAAGACAAGAATGCTCTTTGTAAAGAAATTAAACATAAACTACTCGGACAACAAAATGAATTCTTAATGGCTTTTGATGCAACATGTTTATATCCATCAGCTATGTATGACGAACATTCAGAATACCCTAAAGCTGAATCCGCTAGAAAATTTAGACAAGAAGAAGAACAAGTAGTATTATATCAATTTAACACTCAATCATTTCGTCCTAAAACTGGAATATTCTCAGTTGTATTTTATTATCCTGATGATATGTTTTTCCAACCATTCCCTGCGAAAGATAAGGTAAAAAATGAAAACAATTGCAATCAAGAAGTAATAAGGTTTAGGAATGGAATATGTTATGATGTATTAACTTCTGTAGATATACAGGAAATTGTTAGATGCGGTGGAAAAATATCATCTATTAAAGATGGTATAATTCATGAAGAAAATTATCACGTTTCACCATTTCGAAAATACATTGAAAAACTTTTCAATTTGAGAAAAAAATATAAACAGAAGGAAACACTGTAGGCGATGAGTTAATTAAATTATTAATGAATTCGCTATATGGAAAAACCGTACAAAAAGACATAACTACTAAATATCATTTATGGAATGAAAGTACATTGAGAAAGAATTTCACTCAAGAAGTAAAAGATTTTGAGAAAGTAAATGATGAACAATTCTTAGTGAAAGTAGAAATGGAAGATGATGAATTTCTGAAAGCTAATATTAAAAATGAATCTACGACCAAAGCCCTGAGCAGCTGCGCTGCGACATCATTCATGCCATCACATTTAGATAATATGATTTGATAATATTTTGTATAGTGTTAAATGTTGAAAAACTAGTTAATGCTACTTCATAATGTTTGTCTTGTTCTAAGTGAATAATGGGATCTAAATTACAAGTATGCGATGACGCAGTTGCTATAAATTTTAATGTCGTACTAAATTTTGATGAGGTCAAAATCTCGGTTAAATTTTCTAAATGTTTATTAATTTTTTCTAGTTCTGCCGAAGACATTTTTAACTAAATAATTTAGATATTGCCATATAGAGTTATGTCCTTCTTTCGCTGAGGCTAATAACATAATTAGATAAGTTTTTGTAGTTTTCTTCAGTTATAATGTTCTTTTTTAATAGTTTGTCTAAGATTGCATGTATTTCGTTAAAGTTAGAGTTATGTCCTTCTTTTGCTGCAGCTAATAAAATATTTAATCTATTTATTAATTCTTGTGGATCATCTGATAAAACTATAATTGATGAAGAATAACCAGACGGTGTTGGATAACCAGCCACTGTTGCATAAGTTCCCATTGGTGGAACACCCGACGGTGGTGGAATACCAGTCGGTGGTGGAACCGATGCCATTGCCAATGAGCGTTCTAATTCTCTAAAACGTTTAAGAGTTCTTACTGCTTTAACTTTATCTAACATATTTTTATATCTCAATAGATCATCAGTAGGATATTTATCTAAATCTGCTCCTCTTAATAAATCCACGAAATTTCTGTCTAAACTAAAGGGTGTTTTGTCTGGTGCGAAAATTAAACCTCTAGAAGGATGTGGAAATATTTCCTTTCCGCCTAAGAAAAATCGAAGAGATGGCTTTCCATCTATAAAAATTGTAGAATATTCAAATAACGTAGATTTTGGTAATTTCTTATTTATATTTTCTTCTAATAATCATAATAATAACCATAATCATCTAATACAGTTTTCTGCACTGGATCAATCAGACCCATTTGTTTATCATGATTTGTACGTTCTTTCTTAATATCAGATTTAACTTGTTCAACTAATTGTATTTTGTCTTTCATATTAGATTCAACGCCAACTTGCAACATTCGATATTGTCTACGTTTTTCCTTCATAATATTTTTCTGTTTTATTAGTTCTTCTAGTTGTTTTATTTTTGCCTCATTTGTCTCATTGGTATTTATTATTTTATAATATAATATTTGAATTTTGTGGTATCATTGCTACACAGCAAAAACATTTTACTGATGCTCTAATGTTTTGTTTAATAAAGTTTTTATTTCTTCTAAAAAAGCATCATTATTATCTTTGCCTTGAGAAAACTTGTTTGGTATTTTATTTGCTTCTCTAGCTATTTGATCAAATTTTTCAATCTCATCTAACGTAATAACATTATCATCACACACTCTCTGAAAGTAGTAATGAAGTTTATCATATACCTCTTTGACATGTACATGTTTCTTACTTAAGGATTTACGTTTCTTATTTATTAAAGACTTATCTATCACTGTTGCGAGTGAAGTTGTAAAAACACCTTTGCCTATTAAAGCAGTAGCAACAACAGGAATTGTAAGAACGCCAGATGAAATGACAATAGTGAGAGCGCCTAAAGAAAATGTTAACAATACTCCAACGCCTTGTGTCACATTCTTAACTCTCGTCCATCTCTTTCTTAATTTATCATAATGATCTAGTCTAATTAATAATTGGGATTCTTTATCTTTCATGTATCTGACTCTATCTGCACACTTTGCTTTATCCATTTGTTCCAATATCGGATATAAAGGGGCTGATGGTTCTTTTGTTTTTTCATCTTCCATTTTTAAGCAACTATTTTTTATCAATATTCATTTTTCCTCATGTTGTATTTCTATATTTTCATCATTTTGTATTTTTATTATTTTCATCATTTTGTATTTTTATATTTTCCTATTTTTGTATTTTTCCTCATTTGTATTTTTATATTTTCCTATTTTTTTATACATTTCAGGAGCGTTCCTATTTTTTTGTTTATAGTTCCTTTCGTATCTATTTGGGAGTGTGATCCGGTGCTGAGCGAAGCGTTGCGCCGGATCTCGCACCCTATACTACTTGAAAGCATTGATTTATAAATGGCATATTGACGGAGATTGCTAGTTCCCTTATTCACGAGTGCTGTCATGTCAGCAACCACATAGTAGAAACCATACTCTATGGTAGAAACACAATTAGCACAGAATGAGTGCTATTGGCATTGCCATGCAGGGCATAAGAGCCATTGTCATTCTGTTTTTACCATGCAGTGGTCGGTCACGAAAGGTCTGTGTAAGTAAGCGCACGCGCTTTTGGGAAGTCATCAATCTCCTGCTTTTAGATCAATGCATGAAAGCAGACGATTTCTAATTTTGGATCAATCTAACGATTTGTCATCACAATTTGTCATGTCCATTGCAATATGCATTCATTCATAATTTGTATTCATTGTAATAAATAACGTGTTTTCAGTATTGAGAAATAACCGCTTCTGACTTCAGATGACGAAGGAAACGTCATCTGCTATGAATTCACTGTGCAAGGTACTCAACAATAGTAACCTGTTGATGCTTGCAGAAACCAATCACAGATAGGCTGTCATGAGGACAGCGATCACTAACCAAGAATGACCTAACAGTCCTTCCATGCGCACCCCTAATGGCTTAGTGATGCTGTTAGATATTTGTTAGCTTAACGGTGTTTCTGTGCGGTCGCCAGGTCGGTCCCCATCGCAAACTGCGCAATATTCAAGACACAACAATTGTAGAAGCAGAATCATCGATAACACAGCTTAAACCGCAGATCAACAGGAAGCACGAAATTCTAGACTACAATCTCTATTCGCAATTCTATAATCTGCATACTGTCAACGCACTTCTTGATGCAACTCACATCTTTGAATAAATACTTCACACAGTTGCATCCCGTATGTTGCCATCAACCACTTGAAAGCATTGGATGCCGAAAGCCCGTCTGATTTTTACTTTTACCGCTGATGGTCATGTACAGGCGGTTGTTCATTATGACAGGGAAATTCCAATATTCTCTCCTTCGATTTATTGACCGGTTTTTGATAAAATGTTGATTTAAAAACAGCCGGCGCTTCGTACCGCAGACACTTCTGAAGGGCTTAGATAAAATGTAGCTTCGATGCCCCAGGTTAAATATGTCGCACTAAAACTGAGTTCTTATAAAAGTGTTCAGAAATTTGGGAGCTCGTGTTTTCAGTTGATGCTTGGGCGTAGAGATTTAATCAGGCGAGCTTCGATCAAGCCTTGACCTTCGGTCTTCCTTACATAGATTAAGTACATAAGGTAGAATAGCAACAGCATAGATGAAATCTCCAATATGCATACAGTTTCGATTTTGATAAATGAAATAGAGTTGAGACCAAGTACCACATGTAAGACATGTGGATTGTTGCATTTTGCAGAAATTTACGAAGATTTGACTGATCATTATAGCAATACAGTAGGAATAATAGCATTTTACAAATCCTCCATGGCATGTCCGTGAAGAGGTTATATAGGTTGTTAAATTAGCAATTCGATGGGTTGCTATTACTTTAATGCTCAGCCTTAAGAGCATTTTCTTAAGCATAATCTTAAGCGTGATCATATCACAAAACTTGCCACTGAAAGAGAAAATTTCATAATCAAAGACAAACATAATAATTAACTTCAAAAGATGTAAGTGGGTCCACTCCACATTCCTATTCAGATTCAAGAAATGAGGCATGAATTTTGTGAATCACAAAATCATGCCGATGAAAATTGAATTAAAAACTTGAAATTTCAGCCAAGAAACTTTCAGTAGAATCTCAACTTTTACATGAGGACTTGCATTATAATGTGGTTCAAGAAGTGTCCTTTATAGTCAGCTCAATTTCCGCTGAATAAAGACACATGTTGGCAAATGTTCATTCCCAATAAGTTCCATACTATTTATATAAGCACAGGAAAATTTTGTAAAAATTAAGCTTCTGGAAAATTGATCAAATATCTTTTTAGACCGCAGGAGCGTGCTGAATCTTTCAATAAAGTAAAGTTTTCACTGTACGCCGATATTTTTTTTGAGACGACACTCTGCCTACTATACATAGTTACTCTGTGGCTCTTTATTGTATTATATTGTAGCTATGACTTTCAACGTAAGTTGTATGATCGATCGTTTATTTATGAGTTAGTATCAATGACTCTTATCGATTGCTATTTGTTCATAATGTGTACCCTACACAAGTAATGGGCAAAAGTCCGTTCCAGGACACCATAAAATTCAAAAAAATAGTATCTTTAAAAACGACATAAATTCATGAATTTAGACCCTTTTTCAGGTTTTTAAGACCTAAATTCATGAATTTAGACGTTTTTAAAGATACCGATTTTTCAAAAAATGGTACTTTTTAAATGGTCTAAATTCATGAATTTTGGTCATTTTTCAGGTTATGAAGACCTAAATTCATAAATTTAGGCGTTTTTAAAAATACCCAATTTTTTAAATTTTTCAAAATCTCAAAATTTGAGAATTACAATTTTCTCGCTTAAATCATGACCGTTCCAGGACACTGTAAAATCATAAAAGTTAAGAAACTCAAATTTGTGATTATGACATCTCACCCTTAAAATCATGACCGTTCCAGGACACCGAAAATCATAAAAGTTGAGAATTTCAAATTCATGAATTTTATCCATCTTTCAGGTTTTTAAAATATAACATGTGACTAAAAATATTTCTTTAAAAATGGAAGAAACCGCAAGAATATATCCTTCGTTATCATATGAACGTAGTTCTACTTTAATGGACATTGAAAAGATTAACATTGAAAAAATGAATAAAGAAAAACACAAAGATAGAGTACGTTATATGAAAGATAAGGAATCTCAATTATTATTAAGATTAGAGCATTATAAAAAATTAAGAAAGAGATGGACTAAAGTTAAGAATGTAACACAAGGAATTGGCATATTCTTAACAATAAGTTTAGGTGCTTTAACAATTGTTACATCTTCAGGTGTTTTAGTAATTCCAGTAGTTGCTACAGCTTTAACAGGTACGGGTGTTTTTGCAACTTCACTTGTTACAATGTTAGATAAATCTTTAATAACTAAGAAATGAAAATCATTAAAAACTAAGCATTTACATATTAAAGAAGTCTATGATAAACTACATTACTACTTTCAAAGAGTATGTGATGATAATGTTATTACGTTAGATGAGATTGAAAAATTTGATCAAATAGCTAATGAAGTAAATCAAATATCATTTCAATTACAGTCAGAAAAAGTTGATGATAAGAATAAACAGGATGGCAAAATTTCGAGTGATGGTAAAATTTCTAATGAAGAAAATGATAAAATTTTTTTAGAAGAGCTAAAAACTTTAAGCGAAAATTTAAGCAAAACTTTATTAAACAAAACTTCATTAAACAAAACTTAAAACGAGAAACCTTTAAACGAAAAGATGTCAGACAACAAAGCAATAAAAAAATAATTTGTTCAGTAAAATGTTTTTGCTGTATTCCAATGTTACCACAAAATTCAAATATTATATTTTAAAAATGGATAAAATTAGAGCTGATAATCAAAAAAGAATAAAACAATTAGAAGAGTTAATAAAACAAAGAAATATTATGAAATAAAATCATCTTCAACATAGAATGATAAAAGCTGGTATTCAATCTGATATGTTTGAAAAAATGCAGCAAACCGAGCAAGTAAAAACTGATTTTGAAAAAACTATGAAACCATTTAAAACTCTTGAAAAAGAACTTACAAATAATGATAAACAAATTGATATAACAGATCCAGAGCACAAAACTATATTAGATGACTATGGATTACTAGAATCAAGCATTAATAAGAAATTACCAAAATCTATGCAATTTGAACATTCTATCTCATTTATAGATGGAAAAACAATACCTAGATTTTATCTCGGACAAAAAGAAATATTTCCACAACATTTTCGAGGTTTAATTTTTTCACCAGATAAATCTCCTTTTAATTTAGATAGAAATTTTGTTGATCTTTTAAGAGGAGCAGATTTAAATAATTATGCTGTAGAAGATCTCATAAAATATAAAGCTATGTTAGATAGAGTTAAAGCAGTAAAATCTCTTAAACGTTATAAACAATTTGAAAATTTATTATCAACGGGAGTTAAAGTAGGAAAAGGTTTTAAAACTGAAACAACTGTATTCTTACCAGATGATCCACAAGAATTACTAAATAGATTAAATATTTTAATATCTGCAATAAAAGAAGGTCATAATTCTAGTTTCAATGAAATTCATGCTATATTGAAAAGACTGTTAGAAAAGAAGATTCTAAATGAAGAGGATTATAAAAGTATAACGGGACATCGGAGATGTCTTCCAGGGCTTCGCCCGTAGCTGAAATATGTTGTTGTTTTTAATTTTTTATAAAAAAAATATTTGATAAACGATATTTATTCAAATGTTTTTAGTTAAAAAATGTGTTCAGCAGATTTAGACAAAATTAATAATCATTTAGAAAATTTGACAGAGATTTTGGGTTCATCAAAATTTAGTACGACGTTAAAAATTATAACAACTACTTCATCACACACTTGTAATTTAGAACCCATTCTACATTTGGAACAAAATAAAAATTATCAAATTGCATTGACTAGTTTCTCCACATTTAACACTATTCAAAACGTTATCAAAGATGTGAATGATCAATTTAGATATTCTACTGATCAAGGCAAAACGTGGAAAATTCTAACTTTTCTTCCTGGTTCTTACGAAGTTGAATCAATATCAAATGAAATTAAGAGACATTTAGGTATACCATTTAAAGATAAGAAACAATTACATTTTGCAGTTGAACCGGCAGTTAACAAATTTTCTCTTACTTTAGACGAAAATCATCAAGTTGATTTTAATCATGATAGATCATTGTCAAAGCTATTAGGATTTAATAAACAAACCTATAGTCAAGGTTATCATTAAGGTGAGAAGATTCCAAAAATAACTGAAATAAATTCAATTGTTGTACATTGTGACATTATTGAAGGAGGATATATAAATGGTAAATTGTCAAATTTAATATTCAGTTTTCCAGCTTTTACTGTACCCATTGGTGATAGATTAAATGTAATTCCACAAACATTAATATATTTCCCTATTACAAGAAAAACTATTAACAACATTAACATTAGAATCACTGATGAGAAAGGAAAAGAAATAAATTTTGGAGGTGAAGAGATTATGATAGATCTTTTGGTTCGGGAGGTATAAACTCCCGTTCGGGAGGTATAAACTCCCATTCGAGAGGTATAAACTCCCACGCGAAGCTAGAGAAGTTTAATTTTCTTCTTCTTATTATTCTTCTCATTATTATTCTTTAAAAAACAAATAAATTAAGATTAAATTTTTTTTATTAAAAAATGAGTGAAGTACTACCATTAAATAAAAAAAACTTAAATTTAATCATCATCCAAATTTATCTAATAAAGTTTTGTCTGTTATTTGCGGAAGATCAGGTTGTGGTAAAACGTATCTATTGTTTAAAATTTTAACGACTCCAAATTTTTTGGATTATATCAATCTTATAATTTATACAACAACAGCAGAACAACCCGTCTATCAATTTTTAAAATATGGATTTGAAAATAATCTTAAAAAAACAGCAATTGCTTCATTATTCAAAGAATATGAAAAATCTGAAGATGAAGAAGAAATAAGTTCGTGGTGTGAAGAAGCACCAAAAAATAGTCAGTTAGTAGAATCCAATAAAAATAAGCATATAAAAATACAATTAATAGATGATAGTGGTAATATGCAAGATCCTAGTAAACTAGATAAAACAATGAAACATTGTGTAATTTTTGATGATTGTGTTAATGATAGAAATCAGTCAGTTCAGAGAAATTATTTCACAAGAGGTAGACATAATAACTGTAGTGTATTTTATTTAACACAAAGTATGTATTCATTAGACGGAAGTGTTATTAGAAAAAATGCAAATATATTTATACTATTTGAAATAAATGCAAGAAACTTAAATGATTTGTTAAGAGATTTATGCGTAAGAAATAAAGATGAATTTAAACAATCGTGTAACAATGCTTGGTCAAAAGATTATAGCTTCATTACAATTAATATTGATAAAAAAATTCATGATAGAGTTATAGAACATTTGTTTGCCGAGTGATAAAAATATACAAATATAGTGTTATAATATTTTATTTTTTTATTTTATGTATATATCAAATTTGTCTATCTTAGAAATTAGAAAATTAAAAAGGTGAAGTAGTTATTCCATCAGGCAAAATCTTTCTTTTATCATCAAATGGATCTAATGCTAATTTATGTTCTTCTTTTAAATACATTTTATGTTTCTTTGAATTAAGTCTATAATTACATGCTGTTTTTATTTCATTATTAAATAATGCATTTTTATAATCTTGAAATGTTATTTGATTAGCCACTGATGCCTTTGAAATTCCTTTTAATGTTTTATGTGTTTTAATATTATTAGTTGTATCATAAAAGTAACATTTAGATTTTAGAAATATAGCTTCTGTTATGAAATCTTCATTTCCTAACTCATCTTTTACTTTACATAATTCTGAAGGATGAATAAAATCTTTTATTTTATCTATTTCTTCATCAAGTGAAGAATTATACGGTATTGTTAATTCTAAGAAAACGGAATCCGTATCTGTAAAGTGTAATTTATAGTTTTTGCCATAAGCAGGTGGTAAATAATCATATATAAATCTATACATAGATAGTTTAGCTAATTCTAATATAGTGAATCCAATAAAATTAAACTTATCATGTTTTACGCTGATTCGACGTAAGTGTACAGCACATAGTTCATCACTAAATCTAGTAGTTCTTTTATATGTAGGTTTCCTTGTTAAATTTTGAAACCTATCTTTATC
This sequence comes from Prostheceraeus crozeri, assembly GCA_907163375.1. NCBI lineage: Eukaryota > Metazoa > Platyhelminthes > Polycladida > Euryleptidae > Prostheceraeus > Prostheceraeus crozeri. The sequence goes on along the minus strand of CAJQUW010008438.1, from coordinate 129,176 downwards.
ATAAACTATTTCAATATTTTGTCTATTACGCACCTTTTCTAAAGTCTTACCATAAAATGCATTATTCATTAATTTGAAGAACACGTTTCCAAAATCATCTTTATTTCTTTTAGCTATTTTACGTTTTTCAATATTGAACTCTATATAATTTTTTAACCATTTAGATTTTTGATAAAATAGTTTTCGATGTATTTTGGTGAGAATCATTCCATGTTCTAAATACCAATCTAGCATTCTTCCTTCAACAACATACTTTCCTTTATTACTTTGTGTTAACATAATTTTTTTGTTGGTCTGTATTTTTTAGGCATTATAGATTTTTGTTAATCTGAAAAATCTTCTATATTGGGAATTTTGTTTTCGGGACAGAAAGGAAAATATTTTGTTTTATCTTTTATTTCATCAGGGTATACTAAATCAACTTCATATATATAACCATGATTATAATTTCCATCATATGTTTTTTGATAATCTAGAATATTACACCATGACATTTCACCTGTTGGTAATTCTTGTATCATGCAAGAAGAATATAAGCTATTAAAATCATAATATAACAAATAGTTTTCTCTCATGATTTCATCAACTGCTGCTTGACTATCTTCATTTGATATAAGTCCTTCTATATTTTGATTAAACAATTTTATAAACTGATCACTTTCTTCTGGAGATAAAGGTTTCATTATTCCATAATCATCAGGATTTACTTTTTTATTGTAACACTGTACATAACGATTACCTAAAACTGATGAAACTCCACCTCTAATTCCAGATTCAAAAAATAATAATTTATCATATGTATTTTCTTTATAATGTTTAAGTTTAACGGACTTTGTCCTAGAGCCATCGGCTTGAACACCAGTATGTTTTAATCCTGCTAACCATGTTAAACCTGGTGTAGAATAACAATCACATGGATCTATTCCGTAATATTCTAAACACATATCACGAAAGTTTTCAAAAAGATCAGCAAGGATTAATACATCTATCTGAAGATATTTCATTGTATAATCATACATTGTTCTACAATTTAACTCTGTCCAATTCTTTTCAGCTTCTGCATAATCTTCTTCAGATAATTGTGATTGTTTTAATGTTGATTTAAATTTATTTATTGGAGGAAGTTTCTGTTTTTCCATAATTTTATTCACAGAATTAAAATCTCCAGTTATATATTCATACGGAAATATGCCTTTTAAAGGTTTTAAATTATATTTATTTAATATTTTACATTGTTCAGGTTTCAAAGTTTTTCCCATAACATCTAATGAATAAGGAGTAAAAAATCTAAATGCATCTAAAATTCTAATACAACCTAATTGCATTGAAAAATATTCTTCTTCTGTTTTACATAGTACATTTATTTGTTGTTGTTGTAATTTTTCAGATGAAAATAAATCTTTCATTACTAGATGGAAATCATACTTAGAACCATTGTAGAAATATAGAGGAACAAAGTTATATTTAAATTTATTAGCATTAAGATTACAAGAATTATGTGCTGCACCTCTATATAATCCATTTAGATGATCATGATCTTTTACTTTAACGGCAGAGCCGTCGCTTCGCTTATCAATATATTTGCCATTTTTATAATTTTTTGTAAATTCTTTTCCACAGTAATAACAATTTGTTTCATTAACAAAATTAATTTTTTCTTCATCCGTTAATGGAAGCATTGGTATATTTGTTTCAAGAATTGTTTCCTTGTAATTCTTCTACTTTCTTTGTAAACATTTCTGAACTATCTTCACCATAGTATTGCAAATATTCTGATTTAAATAATTCAGGATAATTTGAATGAATGTACATTCCCCAACATAATGGTTTTTGTTCAAATAAATATTTTTCTTTACTTTGTTCAGGTGCACTTTTTTCATATTTATAAACCGAAGGTTCTAGGGCTTGGCCCGTACCATTTTCAGAATTATCATTTTCAGAATCGGGCGAAGCCCTAGAACTTTCAGTTCGATTTTGTGTCATATTAACATTATATGCTTCAAAATCACAATAAATAGTAAAGGGTACTTTATTTTTGAAATACCATTTATTGTATTCTAAATAATCATCTTTAGGAAAAGTATTTTCAACTGCTTCGTTTTGTTGACAATTCTCCAAATGTCTATTCATTTCTTCTAAAGTTCTAAAACTTGTCATACATTGAAGACAAGGAAAATTTGTATTATCTGAAGTTTTTGTAAATATAGAAACATCTTTACACAATATAAAATGACCCTGATAATATAATATATTCGCTTGTGCTGATTGTTTTGTTTGTTTTAATTTTTCAAATTTATCTTTATATATTTCATGTGTTTCATCAATTTCTTTGTAAGATTAAATGTATTTCGATGAAAATTTTGATTTAATATTTGTAGCTGATAAACATATTCTTTATTATATTGTTCTTTATATTGTTGTTGACATTTTCTTAAAAATTCATTTAATTCTTTATTTTCTTCATTATTTAATTCTTTATTGTCTTTATTTAATTCTTGAATCGTTTCTATCTTATTTTGATATTTATGGCCATATTCTTGTACTAATATTTTTGTTCGTTGTTGATAATCTGTTTTACATTTTTGTAAACTTTCATTTAAATTTTGTAATATTTGTTGATATTCTAAAGATAAAGATAAATAATCGGAATCATAATCATAATTATAATTACGTCCTTTATAATTATTATGATTAATCATTATTGGTGATAATGTTTTAACAATTTGAAATTTTTCAGTACATATTATATTTCCTTGGTAAAAAATATTATGATGTATGTAATTTCCTCTATCATTATATACTATTTCTGATTGACATAAATTTTTATTATTCAAATAAAATTTTTTTGAATCTGAGTAAAATGGAGTAATATTACCAATGGAAACATAATTCACATTTAATTCAAAAACATTTACTTCTATTAAATTTTTATTCTTTTTATGAAACTTTATTAACCTATTATAATCATATGGAAATTCATGTAAGCCATCAGAGAGATCAAATTCATTTATATATTCTTCTTTATTATAATGACTTAGTCTTTCTTTATGATATTTTGCAGGATGTAAATGTGCTATAATACTCCACAGAAAACAATAATCATCTTCATTTTTTATGTTGATTATTTGTGGTGAACTGAAAGGCAAAGGAACATAACTACCACCAGTATTATTTTTATATTTATCAATTACTATTTTCTTAGATAGTATTTTAACAAATCTCCAACCAGATTCACGTAACTGGGCTTCAATTATACAATTTTCTAATTTAAGTATCATTTGTTCAAATATGGGTTGTATATCATTTACATTATGAATTTCTTGTGAATTTGTAAAATGTCCTTGTATTATTTCTTCAGGAATTCCATCAGGTCCATTTTTTATATAAAGTACTTCTACATTCATATAACATTTGAAAGATTTCTTAAATATATTGTAAAAGTTGGATAGAATATCAGAAAAAGTTTCATCGGTTTCATTATGTTCAACGGGCGAAGCCCTGGAAGACATCTCCGATGTCCCGTGCACAGACTGATTAAATAAATATTTTATATTTGCTACGGCTGCATCGGTTCGTTCGGCTTAATCAAATTCATCTATTTCGTTAAATTCATCAGTATCGCTAAATAAATATCTTCCATCTGGTACGGGCCAAGCCCTAGAACCTTCGGTTTGTATGGACTCATCTTCACTATTAAAAACTTTTTTATATTCTGAATGTGAATAATCATCAAACATTTTTTTAACTTTTATATCAGTAGGAAATGTTTCTAGATAGTTTTTATAACTATTTAATTTTAATATATTTCCTTCATCAACTCGATCTACATTTTGTAAATGCAATTTACTATTTAAATGAGATTGATAACTTCTTTTTGTTTGCAACTTTTTTTTACATAAGACACAATAAAACTTGGTATTTTCCATTTTTTTATTTTTTAAAGAAAAAATTGTGTTTAAATTTTAGATATAAACATTCTAATAACAAGGTCTTGAGACTTATTATATATTGTTATATATTTCACGTTTTTAAGTTATTTTATTTTCTTTTTCACATTCAGTTTTATCATATTAAGTTTTATCATATAATGTTTTATCATATTGAGTTTTATCATATTAAGTTTTATCACATTAAGTTTTATCATATTAAGTTTTATCATATAACGTTTTATCATATTAAGTTTTATCATATAACGTTTTATCAAAAGATAATTTAAATTTATTTTCACTAACTATTGATTCTTCATCATCATCATCAATTGATTCTTCATCATCATCATAAATTGATTCTTCAACATCATAAATTACACTTTTTGGTATAGGATGCCATTCCCTGATAGGATACCATTCTCTTATTGAAATGTCTAAGTCTAAATTACATTTTTTATCTGATAATAATATAATAGAGAAAAATATTGGTCTTTGATCTCTTTTGGAAAATTTGATAACACCAACATAATCTGAATCACTTTTAGTTTTTATTAAAGATGATAAAATTTTTAATTGATTAGATGTAAATCCTAATTTAAATTTTGTAGACCCGACACATAGTTGTCTAACAGTATCTTCAATTATTCCATCATTATTATTTTCAATTGTAAGAAAATGAAATTTAGATAAATTTTGATTATATGTAGTATTAATATCATGTACATCAGTATGAGATATAAATTTTTCTTCACTTAAATTTTTATAATTACTAATATTTTTATAATCTTTTTTACCATTTACACCTTTTTCAGATGTTTCAGAATCATCATCTATATTATCATCATTATTATTATTATAAGATTCTTTAAAATTCTCATTTTCATGATGCCTAAAATTTTTATTAATTTTAGAAGTTTTATCATTTTCTGAATGTTTATAAGGTGTATTCCACATGTAAATTTTCTCTTGTTGTGCGAAGCCATTTATATAACATTTCAATAAATTAATATTTAAATTTGAATATAATCCTATATACGTATCATCATCATATCTTTGCGGCATTTCTAATGTTTCTTGTTTATAAATTGTGTCTCTATAATAAACTTGACATAATAATTCTTCGTTATGTTTTTTACTCTCTATATGAATATTATATTGGTTTTGTTCATCAACAAATAATCTTATTTTTTCTTTGGAAAATGATTTTAATTTTTTAACTAATTCTCTAATATTGATATAATTGATAATTTTATTTTCTATCCAATCAGTATTACTAATTGGTAATACTGCTCTAATAAATCCGTAAACATTATTATGTCCAATAATAACCATATTTTCTTTATTCAATTCCACATACGCAACATCATTATATTTACTAACAATATCCATAAATTTTATAAATGGATCCCCCGGAAAAATACAATAGTTAGTTTCTATAGAAGGTAAACCTTTTGTTTGTTCTCTAAATATTTCTGCTTGTAATTCAAATAAAATATTAACATCTATACATGGATTATTATTATTATCAAAACATTTATTTTCAAATCCCGTTGATCTCGTCGAATAAGAAGAACAGGATGACGCGGACAAATATAATTTTTTTAAATTTGGTTTTTCCATTTTTTTATTTTTATTAGAAAAAATTTCATTTTTTTTATTTTTATTAGAAAAAATTTTATTTTTTTATTTTTATTAGAAAAAATTTTATTTTTTTTCTCATTATATAAAAAAAATTACTTTTTTATTGTTTTGAAAATGATGTTACCAAATGTTGGTGGAGGTGCATATATCCCGAATAATCGTGAATTAGAAATAGAAATAGAAAATTATATCATGAAAACTGGAGACGTTTTATCTGGTCCATTGCATCTTTCTATTCTTCCGCAACAAAATACAGAGTTAACAAATAAACAATATGTTGATACACAAATCAATGACTTAAAAGAAAATTTTATAAACGATGTTTTGGTTCCACTGATGAATGAATTAAAGTTGCTAAAACTTAATGACAAATCATTAAACGAAAAATTATTAAAACTTGATAAAAAGGATAGAGAGCTAGAAGCAGATATAGCAAAACTTTTTAAAAAGATTTCAGAACAATCAAAAATTTTAATATTACTTTCTATAAATTTAAAATCTGCAGTCATTAAAAATAAACATCAGATAAAAATGTTAAAAGAACAATTAGAAGATGAAATAGAAAAACTACCTGAAAGAATTAAAAAAAATTTAAAGCAGTTACAAACTACATTCCAAAAAAGTGTTGATGAATTAAGTTCTAAAATTACTCAACAAATGAAAAAGATGAATAGAATAATAAATGAAGTAAACTCGCTTAATCAAAAAGTTGATAAAATGAAAACTCTTAATATCAATTTAGAAAATGAATTAAAGAAAAATTTACAAGAAAACTCTAAAGAAAATAAAGAACAGTTAGATGCTGTTAAAAGACAATTAGATGTTCTTAAAATTAAGTTAAATGCTCTTAAAGCGGCGTTGAAGATGAATCAGGAGAAAATGCAGGTTAATAGAAAAGAAATTAAAGTACATCACACGCTACTTGACGCAATAGATAAAGTGCAACGGAAAATTAATAAAGTTATCACGAAGTTGTTGGACATTCACACACGTAAATCTTAACGTAAATATTTTTCCCAAAAGTCAAATTTAATCCTAAAAAATGCCTATAATTTATAAACACAATCTTAAACATTTTGCTTCAAATAAAAAAATTGCTCATGAACCACGTATGAATCCTGTTTATCATTATGATAATACAGAAACAGTTCAAAAAGAAGGAGCCGGTATATTTTCTGGTTTTGGAAGTATCGTTAACTTAATTAAAAATAATAAAGATTTGATTACATCTGCTGCAAAAGGAGCAGCTGCTATAGGTAGCACAGCTAGTGCAATATCAAATGCTGTCTAGTCTCAAAACAAATTAAAACAACTAGAAGCTATTCGTAAACTTAGGAATGATTCTGAAGAACTAAAAAATTTAAAGAAACTTTCAGAGGAAACAAAAAACAAAATTGCTAACATAGCTGTGGGGGGTGAAATAAACATAACTAAACATAACCGTCTGATAGTAAACATAAGAAGAAATCAGGCGTAGCCATAAAACGTTCAATTGAAGAAATAAGAGGTAATGGCGTGAGCAGCAACCTTCGGTCTAACCAGCAAAGCTGTAGCGGAGTTGGTCTAGCAAAATTCTGAAATATATTTTTTAGTAAAATTTTTTAGTAAAATTTTTTTAGTAAAATTTTTTTAGCAAAATTTTTTTAGTAAAATTATTTTAGTAAAATTTTTTTAGTAAAATTTTTTCTATGTGTGAGAAAAAACAAAAAGTCAAATTATTTTTTATAAAAATGTCTTCGCTTATCGAAAATAAATTTAGATTAGACGATCCTCCGTTCGTCAGTTGCAATCAAAAAAAGAATGACTATATAAGAATTGCTATGAATCCCGGATCTTCTAGTAGAGTAAATACTGGAGGTGATTTAATTTTTGAAGTTGATAATCAGCAGAGTTATTTATATTTATCTGATTCATTTTTACACTGTGAATATTCTTTATATAGTGATGCCAATTTTACAACAGCATTACCAGATACCAATAATATTGCACTAGAGAATAATTTCTTTCCAAGATTATTTACACAAATGCGTTTAGATGTTGCAACTCAAAATATAGAAACAATAAGTGATTCTCCAGGTGTAATTGATACAATGCTTAGATTTGTAACAATTGGGGAAAATAATAAAAAGTATGAAATCGAAGGTTGGTTTCCTGATACTAATGATGGCATAATTGTTGATGATTTAACTCACGCTGGAACAGATGCAGCAGGAATTGCGAAAGATGTAGAAAATATTGCAAAACATTTAAATAAAACAAACAATAGTGCATATAAAGAAAGACGTGAATTTAACAACAAAAGTAAACAGACAGTAAATTGGTCATTGTCTCCATTATTCGGATATTTAGATTATGACAAAATATCATATCAATTAAAATTTAAATTAATAATTCATCGCACAGCAAATAATGAATTAATCTTTTTTGGCAAGACTGGAAAAAAAGCATATTTAAAAATTGATAGACTTGAATGCTGGATTAAGCATATTACTCCTAGTTTAGAGGTTGAAACAGCTATTGCAAAAAGATTAAATACTAACAAACCAATTCCAGTAAATTTTTTAAAGAGAACTGCTAGTTCAGTAACTTTTTCAGAGCAAAGATTTAACTGGCATTTTACTAGAACTTCGAATACTCAAAGATATTTATTACTAACATTTCAAAGAAATAATTCTCCAAGTTTTGATAAGAACAACAATCTTTTTCATATTAATACAATTCGAAGTTTACAAGTTGCTTTAAATCAAACCCGTTATCCAATTGATCCATTAAGATTCGATGATACCAATAATCAATTTATGGAAGGATATGATTCTTATCGAAATCTTTGTATAGAATTTGGAGTTGAACCACAATTAACTCCTGGAGATTAGAGACATTTATATCCTGTTTTCTGTTTCGATTTAAGTGCACAATCTGAAGATATTATCAAGACTGGTTGTGATGTAACAATTAATATTGAAAAAAAAGATTCCACAACTTCATTGATGGCTTATGGTTTATTGCTGGAAGATGTAAAATATTCTATTGAAATTCTCAATGGAAAGATGGCTAGGATAAGTTAATTAAATTCTTAGATTAAAATTTTTTAGTAATTAGTAATAAAATTTTTTTGTAACTAGAATAGATTAAAAATTCTTAACTTAAAATTTTTCATAACTAGAAGAGATTAAAATTTTTTTTATAAATTTTTCATAACTAGAAGAGATTAAAATTTTTTTTAAAACTTAAAATTTTCGTAACTTAAAATTTTTTTATTAAAAATGTCGCAAGCGAAAAGTAATAATAATAAAACTGTTGAATTAAAATTACGTAATATTGTTGACAAAAATACACCTAAAACTATTACGATTAACAAAAAAAAGTATTACATAAGTAAACCAATGATAGAGAATATTCAATTACAAGAAGAAAAGAATGGTGTTACTCTCCCATTAATTCCTCTAATAATAGGAGGTATAGCAGCAGCAGGAAGTGTTGCAGGTGGGACAGCTGGTATTGTCCAAGCAGTAAATAAAAATAAATCAGAGAAGGCAGCATTAGAAGAACAAAAACGTCACAATAGAGAGTTAGGGAAAGTTGCTAGGGGTGACGGAATAGTAGATAATTTTATTAGTAAATTAAAATTAGTTGATGAAGGAAAACGAGTTCTTAAAAAAAGTCTCCACAATGTTGATGATTTAATTTAAATTAAAGAAACAAAAGATGGTTCTGGAATATATCTAAGTCCTAGTATGATAAGGTAATGACCTCAGGACCTTTGGTTCTATTCGGTAAAACTTTTATTTTATCTTTTAAAATTTTTTTATCTTTAAAAATGGATTCCGCAAATTCTACAAATTCTGAAAATTTAATTAAATTAAAAATTGCTAATTTAGATTTATTAAATTATCTTTTAAACAAAAATGAAAACTCAAATTGTAAAATTTATGAAGGTAACGACATACAAAAAACATTAGAAAACTTTCCTGGATTTATTTGGAGTAAATATTCGAAAGAAAAACATCTTCCTGGTCATTCATATACCGGTCCAGGAACTCGACTAGATATAAGACTAGATGAGAATAATAATCCGAAACCAGGTGAAGAACCAATAAATAGAGTAGATGCCGCCGCTTATAGACATGATTTAGCTTATCGAAATCATGATCTAAGTTATCGACATGCAGCTGATAAGAAGATGATTCAAGAATTAGATAGTATTCAAAATCCTACATTTAGAGAAAAAATTGAAAGAATGTTTGTTAAGAAAGCTTTACAAGCTAAAATATTATTCGGTCAGGGTTTAAATGAAACGACAGCAAAGCTGTCTGAGAGCAACGCTCGAACCTACGCGTCCGAAATCCACAAGGAATACAGAAGGCCTAAATATTTATTGAAAGTAAAAGTATTTAATAAAGATGATATTTGGAGTGCTGATCTTATTCATATGCCGAATGAAAAAGATTATAAATACGCATTGACCGTTATAGATTTATATACACGATACGCTTGGGTAAAGCCTTTAAAAAATAAAAGTGGTCTATCAGTTAAATATGCGTTTGAAGAAATCTTTAAAGAAAGTAAGAGAAAGCCAAAAAATTTGTTTGTTGATAAAGGGTCGGAATTTTATAACCGAAACGTTCAGCCACTATTTGAAACTGTTTATTCAACTGAAAATGCTGGAAAGGCTGTAGTGGTAGAAAGATTCAATCGGACGTTAAAAACTAAATTATTCAAGAAATTTACTGAGCAAAGAAATCAGAAATGGTTGAAGATATTACCACGAGTTGTAGAGCAGTACAATAATAAAGTTCATTCTGGTATTGAAGAAACCCCAAAGAATGCTTCTGACGACCCTGATTTAATACGAAAGAAAATATTCGAGAATAATTATTCGAACGAAAATAATAATTTGAATGAGAGTAATCCGAATTTTCAGAAACGTAAGCCGAAATTTAAGATTGGAGATAGAGTACGAATATTTAAGTATAAGAATAAATTTGAAAAAGGCTTTGTTGGTTACTGGACTAAAGAAATATTTGAAGTTTGTAAAATAAACCAAACTTATCCGATTACTTATGAAATCAAAGATTTAGATAATGAAGATATCAGAGGCCGTTTTTATCTAAATGAATTACAACTAACTGATTTTTAATTATCATTATTATTATTGGAACTAACGTTTCGGGAATGAAATTCCCTTGTTCAATTCTAACATAATATCTAGAAATGGTACTCCTTTTTGTAATTTAAATAAAACATAAAGACATAATTGATCACAATAAGTAGTTCCTGGTTTTTGAATTTGAAATGTATTATAAATTCCATTGCCAAGTAATTTTTTGACTTCGTTTGTTGGAGGTAATCCATAAGAGTCAAACCAATAGTTCTCAGCCTCTGGGCGGTCGAAATAGTAATTATCTCCATTTTTATTAAAGATACCTGCAGACCAATGTACTCCTTTTTGGTCTGACGTATGAAGATTTGTTATGAAATTTAAAGTTATTGTTGGCTTATTTTTTAGGAATTGTAATTCGTCTCTCATTAGAACATGAAAATTCTTTATTCCCAATTGATTTGCGATTTTCTTTAAATCGAAATTTGTAGTTGTTTGCGTTCCATATAATTTCAAAAACTCATTTATGTTGCTCATTTTATAATAAAAAAATTTCTTAAGGGACCCCTAGAAGTCAAAAGGGAGGGGGTATTGATTTAAAACTGTTCTCTAATGATGACTTTCCTTACTACTTAGTCAGAAGGGGGGTATTGATTTAAAACTGTCCCATAATGATGACTTTCCTTACTACTTAGTCAGAAGGGGGGTATTGATTTAAAACTGTTCCATAATGATGACTATTCTTACTACTTAGTCAGAAGGGGGGTATTGATTTAAAACTGTCCCATAATGATGACTTTCCTTACTACTTATTCGATTTTGAAATGATTTAATTTAATCTAAATTAAAACGTTACATTGATATATTTTATTAGTAGAGTTAGTGTTTCGTACATCTTTTATCAATAGTAAATCATTTCTCATCAATATGTGAAAATTCTTTATTCCCAATTGATTAGCAATCTCATTTAAATCGAAATTTGACGTGGTTTGTTTGCCGTATATTTTTAGGAAGTCTCAAATGTTACTCATTTTAAATGAAATATAATCTATTTCAGAAATTTCTCAAAAGAATTGGCGTGTAGCAGCTGCTAAATTGTGTCAGCTGATACGAGTGAAGGAAATCACAGACAATAGCGCATGATGCGGGTTGTGAAATCTTATTTACACTATGAGAACAAAAGAACAAATACAATCTAAACACAATAGACATATGAGAGAGAAGAGAAATGAATGAGCATTTCTCTTCATTTTGGTTTCCATAACAATCATTCATGCGACATTATTTTGAATGGAAAAATACACCGACTCTCGAACCATGTCGGCACTTTTATCGGCAGCCATGTCGACAAACTTTCTGACACATTTTCCGGCTCCCAGAACCATTTTTGGTGTAAATTTCTATTAGCGTTCAAGGTCATTCTATTAAAAGCATACGGGATTTATTCTCATTGAAGACAAGCAATTGTTTTAAAGAATGCATGTCATTGTGAATACAATATTCCTGTAACAGACAGGATCGAGAGAGAGAGAGAGAGAGAAAGAAAGAAAGAAGTCACGCTGCTCCGTAAAAGTTTAATTGAGATAACGAAGGATATATTCTTGCGGTTTCTTCCATTTTTGTTTCATCCACTTTTGTTTCTTCCATTTTTAAAGAAATATTTTTAGTCACATGTTATATTTTAAAAACCTGAAAGATGGATAAAATTCATGAATTTAAAATTCTCAACTTTTATGATTTTCGGTGTCCTGGAACGGTCATGATTTTAAGGGTGAAATGTCATAATCACAAATTTGAGTTTCTTAACTTTTATGATTTTACAGTGTCCTGGAACGGTCATGATTTAAGCGAGAAAATTGTAATTCTCAAATTTTGAGATTTTGAAAAATTTAAAAAATTGGGTATTTTTAAAAACGCCTAAATTTATGAATTTAGGTCTTCATAACCTGAAAAATGACCAAAATTCATGAATTTAGACCATTTAAAAAGTACCATTTTTTGAAAAATCGGTGTCTTTAAAAACGTCTAAATTCATGAATTTAGGTCTTAAAAACCTGAAAAAGGGTCTAAATTCATGAATTTATGTCGTTTTTAGAGATACTATTTTTTTGAATTTTATGGTGTCCTGGAACGGTCTTTTGCCCATTACTTACACACTCGAAATGGGATGCTTGATCTAACTGTAAATGATATATAGTTGCTTGCAAGAAAGGCTTGGAATCTCGTTTGTGCATTAAATTGACTTTATGTTTAAAAGTATCTTTATTATTATCTACTTTTCATATTATAGTCTTAGCTCATCAAGTAAGACTGCGCGCAGCGACTGCACCATATGCGTCATCTTGGCTTAATGTGATTCCGTCTACTGGACTTCACCAGCACCAAGAACCAAACGAAATGCAAATGGATTGGAATGATTTTCAAGAGATGATCTTTGTTCAACACGCACTCCATGTTAACGTTCTGCACTTGTCCAGCTTGGCTATCATTCACTGGCATGCAAGCATGGCCCAGTGTTGTCGCTCGCCATAACGCTCTGTGGGACTGTTTTCCAGTACTCTCAGAGAAGTCATTTTGCTCCTGAGCTAGAGAAACAAGGGGATCAATCGTGTTATCAGCTGACATTTTGCTACCTTCCTGGTTTCTAGGTAATACCTCAGCTATTGACCTGAAAGTTGTGCATCCTCTTAATCAAGACGCAATGTCTGAAGCGCGCACATCTCCTGAGGAAACGGTTGAGGTAGCTGAGACCAGGAAACTCGGACAGAATTCCGGCAAGTGCCTTGAATTGGGAAAAGCGAAAAAAACATGAAAAAATTCATTTATTGCAAAAGAACTGCAATCTGCGTCGCATTGGATTCACATATGTTTTTCTTTGATCCTGTCTGACAAGAAGAGGAACTAACTAGAACTCGGCAGACGCGCAGATTCGTAGTTGCCATAGGGTGTGCGTCACTCTGTGAAGGTTTCACTTTCGGCTTCGTTCCCTGCGGAAACTCGCTCTGGCTGATGGACTATATCTTCCACTAGCGGTGTCAACGCATGGTGAATGGAGAAAGACATATCGATATCGATCATCAGAATAATTTGTTCGTGTCTGTAATGTTTACTAATAAATGTACATTTCTAGAATTTCAAAGCGCAAGCATAGCTGAAAGCAAAATTGTTTCCATTTTACGCAAATTTAGATATCAGTTTTTGACACAACGATTTTAACAAAACAACAAACCATCAACATGAATGTTACAGTGTCTGTCCATCACGACAACATCTCCAGCACCACAACCTCAAGGACTGTGCGCGGAGTGGTGCGGACCCTCAAAAGAGGGACGAAGTGGGGTGCTCCTCACGGTAGGTAAGCGGATCTCAGCCTCGTGGAGCGAGCGCTTCACAGGTCTCTGTGTCTTGTGTTGCTTTGCATGCACATGTATGTTTCGGTGGCCTTTTGCCGCTTGGATGGCGGTACTTCCTTTTGGGAAAGGGTCTTTTCGTTTGTGTCGTGTCTGTGGCGGTTTTTCGTTTTTCTTTTCTGTGTGCTGTGAGAGTGCATCCGAAGGTCTTTTTGTGGAGGAGGTTGCTGTTGGGTGGGGACGAACTCAGAACCAACCTCGGGCTGCGATTTCTGTAAATTGGGTGTGGCCAGTGTGAAAAGCGACTGCATGGAACGTGCACTGGGTTGTCGTGGTGAATGGCCGATGCATGGTTTGTTACAAGGCCGGAGGACCCAGGGGATTGGGTGCAGCCAGTGTGGGTGCCGGTAGGATGCGAAATGCAGTTGGATGGCTGATGCTGATCGGGAAAACGGAGTGGCGTGGAGGTTTGGGGATTGTGAAGGAGGGCTTCTGAAAGTGGAAGGGGAGGTCAGGCCCAGAGGTAGAGCGACAGCAGTCGAGGATGCGTATCGTCTGTCGACTGCCATTGCGCAGAGGGCAGAGTGCTGTGAGCTGTAGAGCCTTTGGGGAGGAATACCACTGCAAGTGCTCCAGGCTCAGCATGTGGCAGAGGGAACGAGTGGTTCAGCGAACCTGCGTAGGATGTACCGGGTAAAGCAGTGAGGACCGGGGAATGAGAAGTGCGATGTGTGCAAGAGGGTCACGAAGAGAGGGCATGAGGTAGAATGCTTATCGTGCAGAAATTCTGCACAAATTATCCACGGGGACAGGGTCGAAGGAACCCGCCAACCGCGCGGACTGGCACAGTTGGATGTGCAGGGAGTGCCGGAATGGAAGGGATGCCGAAGAGGGGAGGGTTGGCTGTCGAGGAGGAAGGGCGGTTTGGTTGATGGGCAGTCTAGTGGTCATACAGTGGGACTGCGATGATCTTTTTGGCTGGGGAGAACGGGAGTTGCTGTCTCTGCTACCGGGTGGCAGGACGGGTAGCTGGGTGGTGGGAGAGGACTATACCGCGCATCATTAGGGGTGGGATGAGCGAGGCCCGACGAGAGGGGTGAGTGGGTGGTAGAATGGCCCTAGGTTTATGGCTTTCGGTTCATGAAAGACGAGTCGAGCACGAGGATGGTGAGTGGACAGGGACGACATCGTCTCCATTGTGTTCCTCGTGCCTGGTGAAGGATGCCACGTGGGATGTCAAGAGGGAGCTGGGATTGCAGCAGTTTCCCATCCTGATGACGTTCGGTCGTACGGAGGAAGAATGTGCGGCCGATGGGACCCAGGGAACGGCGTGGGATTGGGAGAAGGCGAATTGAAAGAGATTTCAGTTGAGGTGAGGAAGAGGACTGTGTTTTTGAGAGGGAATGGTGAGGTGAGGCTCAGGATCCTCGAGGAAAGGTTGCATAACGTCATTTTCAAGGCGGTGCACAAGTGAGTAGGGATGAGGGCTCGAGGCATCTGTAGGCGTCCGTTGAGTGTGGAGGTGAAGAAGGATGTCAAAGAGAGGGAAGACCTGAAGGATAGCGAAGTGGTGGACATGGGAATGCTGGTGGAGGCGGAGGTGGGGACCATGTATACCATTCGTGACAGCAGGGAGTCGGAGTGCAGGGACACAATGGACTGGGGTGCGCCAGTTGGGGAGATGTGGAAAGCGGTAGGAAGGGTGAGGGAAGGTAAGGATGTGAGAGGTCGGGAAATGATGGCGGAAGGGGAAGGTCCTGCGGACAGTGAGAGGGAAAAAGGGAGAGTACGAATGCGTTTGGAAGGCAGATGTATGAGAGGGTCAACTGAGTGAGCATCCTCATGGGGCGAGGGATGAAGAAGATGAATGAAGTCTTGAGGAGTCCTGGAAGCCTAGTCCTCTTGAACTTCGATAGGGCGCACAAGCTTGTGTGGCGGGACGGGTTTCTGTGGAAGCTGGCGCGTGCGGGGGTCAGCGTGCAGATGACTCGGTGATTGTAGGAAAAGTTGAAGAATAGCCTCGCGTGGGTCACATCAGAGTGGATGGGGTCAGAGGGAAAACCAGAATGTTCCTCAAGGGTTCCCTCCAGCTGGTGTGCTGGCGCTTCTCTTTTTCTTGGCGTGGATGAATGTCCTGGTCGAGAGGCATCGTGAGAGGGTGGAGGAGAGCGACTTCGCGGACGATCTGGCGGTGTGGTCTTCGAGGAAGTTGGTGGGAGAAGAGAAGACGAACCTGCAGTGGTCTGAGAAGGTGATGGAAGAATGGACAAAGGAATGGGTCTTGAAAGTGTCTGTGGGGAAGTGATCTGCCACGTTGTTCTCTATGGGCAGGAAGGATGAATGAATGTAGGGGTTGGCCATTATGTACGGTTGGAGTGAACTGAGGAGTGAGAAGTAGCCCTGTCTCCTGGGGGGTCACGTATGACGATGGGTTCACCTTTAGGGAGCAGGTCGACAAGGTGGTGAGGAGGGCACCTGGTTGCTCACCTGCCTGGAGGGGAAAGATTGGGGTTGGAGCGTTGAATCGTTGTGGGCGACATACCCGGCCCTGGTCAGTTCGCTCCTCCTCTACGATTCGGCGACTTGGGATCCGTGAGTTTCGGCGGGGAACTGGGAGAGGTTGGAGAGGTTTCAGCTTCAATGTGCGAGGACTATCAGGAGTACATTCAAGATCACACCTAGGGAAGGCATCCTGGAGGATGCTTCGGTCACTCTGCCGGTTGAGGGTGGTAGCTGAGGTTTTGTGAGTGGAGGAGTGGGAAAAGGACTGAAGGTGGTGCCTTCACGCCAAAACCGTCGCCGTGACTGGAAGTCGAAAACTGATGAGCATCTGATCTTCGCAAATACTGACCTTCGGGATGCCACCGCCTCTTCTTGGTCAACTTCTTCAACCGCTCTACCCGTGTCTTTGTCGACTTCATCATTTCTATCGATACCACAATGTGCGGTTACAAACTGCACACATATGATTTTGGTCTCTGCTACTTCAATAAGCAACTGCCACACTTTGGACTGCTGTTGTTTTCTTGTTGCAATGATCCATTCTGGAGTGCCTTTGTCATAGATTGTGAGTCGTTGTAGACGAGCAATTTCCCTTCAAGTTGATGAAGGCTCGAGTTTTTAATAGTGGTTAATCCGGCATTTAGGCCCACAAGCTGTGCAGTAAAAGATGAAGCACAAGGACCAGCGGGAGCCGATGTTTTCATCAAAGGCAATTTAGCTTCTGCTAAGTAAATATTGGCCACTCCAGCTCCCACCCTGCTTGCACTGAGCCATCACACTAGATTTCAACAATGATTCGATCTCTGTAGCTCTTACACATCAAGTGATAATTCGCGCCGCTCGGTTCTGAATTCGTTTCAATTTAACGAATCCATTTCCGATTTTCGAATCAAACGTCATATATCAGCCACATACTCCAAAACATATATTATGTAATCCGCATACATCTGACGAAGAACTGATGCGTTGCTTGCCCCATTCAGAATTGGCAAGGGCGCATGAGACGGGAACACAAGTCCCTTGTCAAGTGTAATACCAATAAGTCTAATTTCCTCTTAATAATGCAGTTATGATTCTCCAAGATGAAGAACTGGGCGTCTCTAATCAACTCCTCCTCCCAGTTTTAGAATAGGAAGCACTCACATTCTTGCGGAGCAATTTTCATGTGATGCTCCTCGCACCAGCTATTGATAACATCGAGACCAGTCTTCACTCGATCTGTGGCTCTACGCACATCCTTGTGTGAAGTCCAGATGATCAAGTCATCTGTATACAGGTCATACTTTAATCCGCTGATATTGTTTAACTTCTGAGTCAAGCTGACTGTAGTTTAAGAAAGACTATGCAGTTTACTCCTGCCAACAACTTCCACTTTCCAGAGAGTTTCTTGCCTACTTTTGTAGCATCTTTCCTGTCGCTTAGAATTTAAAAAAATCCACTTGCAAATGCGAGTAGGGCAAATTCGAGCAACTACCATTACACGCAGTAAATGCATGTACATGTACATGCAGCCAGCTCAATGAATTAAAAAACATCTTAAAAAGCTACATGTGCAAAAATAGTGAGTGTACCTATTCAGATGTCACGGTATTCATAATCCAACTCCACATAAAAGCTCCATCATCTCTGGTTGTTCGCCCTCTTTCTCCTTTGAGATGATTCATGTTCTAAAAATATCAAATCTCACTGTGAAGCAAATGAACTACATCATCTAACTGTAGCTTTCTCCTTTCTTTTCATTAATCTTCATTGTCAATCTTTTATAAAATTTCTGAACTTCACTTCCCATTCCACCGGAACAACTAGATATATTTTCCTTTGGTGAATTTTTGGCTAGCGGTAAAATGTAGCCTAGCCCAATGCCATTTGTCGCATACTCACATTTCTATGGTCTGATGTCTCTTATAATGTGATTATTATCCTATGTAATGCCAGTTTTGAATTTGTGGAATGTTTGCTTAATCTTTCTATTTCTGACGATGATCCTCTAATGACGACAGAAATTAATTGCAAAATATAGAAAAATTGCAACCTACAACCTCAAGGCTTCCCAAACAATCAATTCAAAATGCTGCTATGAAATGCTTTATTCTCAGCAATGCGTCCAACACTTACATATCGTTCTCAAGAGACAGGGAATGCAAATACTCGAAATTGCAATTCATTCACAACTTAATTTATGGTTTAATGCTATGTTAATGTATCACAAATCTTCAAAAAGGCGATGGAAAATAATGGCTATACCGGGTATTGCACGGTATATTAAGTGCATGTAAACTACTGCGTGGATCATTTTCATGTTGGACGGCCAAGAGTCAACAAAAACTTTTAACGAGACGCCATATCTCAGGTTTGCTGACTGCTGATCTAGGTCGTTCTGGAATGGGCGTGCGAACAACATGACAGTTGTACACTGCTACTGTAAGTTGGGGTTATTATAACTAATGAGGGTCATCAGAAATAACTAAAATTTGAATTAGCCGTTCGGGTTCATTGAATTTTCATTCCAATTTCTTGCAAAGCGATATTTCTTCATAGTGTCTATCAGCATGAGATATCGTGAGTATGAAATGTCATTCCATATCACTGTGTTGTCACAAATTGAGACATTTTCTCATTCAATCGAAATAACAACAACAAGATTAAATGAGCAACTCATAAAGACAACATTTGCGTTATAGAAAAACAGGTGCGCACATGTTTGCTGAGAAGATGGGGAAATGATTCTTCACATCGATCTCATTCGAAGCACTGCAGCAGTAATGAGCAGTTTCCGAACGGAATCATATCCAGAAAGTACAAAAACAATCACATTAAAACTTGAAACGCTCACTGATAGTTGCTTTTATAATAAATGCGTTTATAATTAGTCAATAACGAGCCTGTGTTATTTCTATATCATATCCAAGAGTGAGAGATTTGCTTTTACTGCATATTGACATCTGGCTGAGCAGAATTTGAGCATCAGCACATGCAGACACCGCTTCCGTAATGTAGTTGTTTAATACTACTACATTTCAAAATACAGTATAGCACAAAGCGAAGCAGAATGCTATGTCTGGATGGAGCCTATTCATATTTCTCAGTGGGCTTTCTTCACAATGGAAAAAAAATTGAACGACTTGCATTTGAATAGCCCACTTGATGAATTAGCTTCCTAATTTAGTATAATACATGTATGTTATGTTGAATTCTTAATGTGTATTCATACAATCAACACGAAGAATATACTGACTTAATAAGGTACTTTAACCTTTCCTTTTGCTATGTAACAAATGAAAAGAAAGCAGGCTGTATGAAAACAATAACTGATGATGGTGAATGACGGCTATCATGGAGAGAACCGTACAAGACTAGGTTCAGTAGCTGACACCCTACAGTCTATATTTATACCGAGGATTTGACAGGGTACTGATACGGCCCTTACTTGCACTGTCCATCATATATTATCGCATCTTGACACTCCCGGTGCTGTCAGAATGTTAATGCTGGACTATCCCTAAGTCTTTGACACAATTTCCCACCAGCCTATCTTGCAGAGACAAGCGTGCCCCAAAGGAATTGCTACAATGGGTGATCTTATACCTGATATCCAGAGAACAAAAGGTCATAGTTAATTGAGGCTTCTCCGGATGATTTAAAGCAACAAGTGGTGCACTGCAAGGAGGAGTCTTGGCTCCCTTATTATTTGCTGCTGCTTTGGGCAGTCTCGAAGTGTACTTTGAAAACTCCTACTTAGTAATTTTCGAAAGCTTAAGTCTCTTAATAAGCGTTTTAAGAACTCGTTCTATTCGCAGATGTCCTGCATTTTCTGCGATACAGCAGGGAAAACAATCTTCAAGCCGAACTCAATCATATCACTAAATGGTCTTGCAATCATAAAATGCACATCAATTTTGCTAAGACTAGAGTCATCAACTTCGCAACCAAGAAAAGTCTTACTATGGGGGAGCTGCGTGATCTTCCTTCTTCCAACATCATTGAAGATGTTCAGTCTACTAAACTCCTTGGAGCTACATTCGACATCAAGATGAGTTGGGAACTTCATTTCAACTACTGTATATTCTCTCGAAAGCAAAGCGAAGAATATACTGCCAAATATACCTGAAAGTACTTCACATACCGAGACAGATTTCTCCGAATAATCGCCAACTCATCCTAACAGTTCATCTAACGATAATCCGTCCAATATTATCGTAGGCCTATGCTTCATGGTGTAATATCTCAACCTCCCGCTTCAATCATCTGGTGTGTTTTGAAAAACGACTTTTTTGAATATTTAATCTTTCTTGTGAACAGATGTCGCAATTTTTCGCTCAGTGGGACAGCTTGCAATTAAGGCAAAGGACTAGCAACTTCCCCTGAACATTACATATATGTAACTCAAACAAGAAGACATAGTGCGCATTGGATGACCACAGCGAAAGCTAAAGTCTCGTACTAAGCGTTTTAAGAAATCGTTTATGCGATTTGCATGACTATTTACAATATTACTTACAGTTTTTATCTTTCTGTCTTTATGTAGCGCTACTTCTGAATGCCCTTCAAAGCACGAATAAAGCTATTATTATCATTATTGCTACATACGAAGAAAGAAGTGTTGAGCGGTATCCGAAAATTGTCCGATATGTTTTGATGGAGAGGTTTCTTTCAGTCCCATTAAATCGGTGAATACGGATAATTACGCCTTCCTATAGCTAGGTAGATTATTTCTTCACTTGTTATGCAAGGCAACTCGAGAAACTCTGTGACAGCTGTTATGTCTAAACACATCATTTTTATGTTTCAGAACACTCACGAAACTGGAGACTTCTAGCCATTGTTATTCACCTTATTATGATTGCCCAATTTAATTTTCAACTGAGACACTTTATAATGCACAAAGAATTAAAGTATTATTTCAAAATAGTCTTTTGCGAGTAATCATAGAACAAGTTGATAGATGTTTCCTAACAGCTTACAGCATTGCAGCGATCGGTTTGAAGAATTTGACGTTGATCGTTCTTACAATTTTATGCATTTGACGAACTTTCTGGATATATCAAAGTCTTTTAAAAAATGCTTCTTGGTGCTTGCACAATCAAAAATGCTTTCATAACAAATTTTGACAACATGCTTCTAGTTATAAAGAGACCTTCGAAAGCATGAAAGTTAAACTCGACTTGATTCGACTATTCAATTTGTTACAGATTAATAGTTCGGTTCCACGCGGTTATTTACAAAATCAACCACAATAATTTTGATATGATTTGATTTTGGAAAAAACTTTATACATTTGATCATATTCTATTACTCATCACTAATCAAGATTTGTTGCTCACAACAACGCGTATGGATCATGTACGATGACCGGAAGCACCGATCTGGAGTCGGAGTCCTATTATTTTGTACCCTTGAGGAATTGAAGGGCGGTCTGCTGCGGTGAAAAAACTTTAACTGTAATTTACATGTATAAAAACGTAAAAAACTCATATGACGTGGTAAAACATGTCACAGCGCTTCCACTTTGAATTCTCATAGTTTCTATTACCAACAGGTGGAAGAGTGAAGGAGCAAACCTTGCTTTGGTAAACACAATAGATTCAATAGTGAATGCACTAATGTTTTAATTGCATTTCAGGCATTATATAGAGTATTTCAGTGATAGATGTGGTCACATATTTGCCTGATAATTTTTCGAATCAAAAGCGTAGTCAAAAGTTTAGTTCTTTTATTCCATTGAATAAGCTTGTAGGATTGATATGAAGCAGAGTGCGTCATGGAATGATTCACTTGCCTTGTCTTACAGTGAAATTCAAATCACGGTACGTGCGTATATTGGACATATTCATACATTAGTTGTGCATGAAGTCACGACCTACGAGGATAGATTATTCAAACAAATATGCAGCCTATTGCTGTAATCAATTAGCTATTTTTTTGAAGATAGAACTCTAAACGTTTAAACCTACAAATAATATTTTATGTTTCGTATTTGGATTGCTCTAATTTTAAGGCGCAGCATGTTTTCAATTTGACATATGTTTTCATTCTCAAATAAATATCCTGACTGACAAGAGAGTGTGGAAACTGAACTTAGAAATTCAGAACCTGACTTTTGAAAGCATCAACTTGAACTTCACATTGCTTCTTTTTATCTTGCAGTCTATTATATTTTGAGGCTATCGAAGACATATTTCAACGACAACCAGTCACACGAAGATATTCGAACTAAAATTTCTCATTCAAAATTTTATTACGTGCATCGAATATCTCGATGTGCGCAATCTCAAGGAAGTGTGTGAGGCTAGACAAGACGCGTAGTTTTAAAATTGTTGCTGAAATTATCAGATGATCATTTTGATATGAGTTAATTACTTCTTATCGGAAACAATGCGACAGAGAAATTTCTCATCATAATTCACAAATTCTTTCAAAGCCAGTAAATTTTATTCACTATCCAATGAATAGAATTTCGATATAAATTTCTTGCTACTATCACTGGTGCAGGCGTTCGGTGAATATCTACGACAGGAAGTCATATAAACATGCTCATAATATTCTGAGAATAATTATAAAGAGATATTTTAAAGACAAAGTTCCAGGATAACTGTTGTCTTTTCTTTTCCTCGGTATAAAACCAAATAAATGTCAGTGGTAAGGAAAATAGCTTATCTTTGTAAAATTATTAACCAGAATGCTCAAAGATTTCTTAATGCGTGATAGCAGGACACGATCGATTTTAATTATTTCACTTATTTGATTTCGCGGAAAAATGCACGATGTTATTCCTAAAATGAAAAGTATCAAACTTAAGCAGAGCTAAGGCGGTCGGACTTTGGATTCTGGAGTCGTCAGAGGCTCCTGAGTTTGATAATAATGAAATCTTTTGATTGTTTTTCTAATTTTTGAATATTTTTCTTAATTAAACTTCTTTTGATCATTTGTCAATACTCACTCTGCTTTACAATCCCCATTATCTTACGTGACTTGCGTTCTCGACTCCAAATCACACAGATGACCGCGATTACTTTTTGACCCCTAAATCAATCGTCAGCGATCAGCAGTTACGAAGTGAAACCTGATTTAGTTGACACAATCTAGAGAAGTACTGCAGTTACTGCGTCAAAAGAACAGTGATCGAAAGAGAGTCAAAAAGTCATTGGAGTCGCGATTCCGTACGCGATTCCTGTATAAATTGTATTTGTGAGCCATCTGGAATTTTATTAGAACTTGCCTGAATTGCATCTATAAGTATACCGGTATATTACTATTATACATATATGTACATATATATTTTTGTAATTTTATATTTTTTTCTGTTTTTTTTCACGCTCCTAAAAAACATATGCATATACACTATGTTTTCTGTGCATGAGATACTATGCCAGTGATGTAAACAATTCATCAATTATTAACTGATTATGAGATAAGCTAACATAATCGCGAGATCTTTGATGGTGCGATTTACCGCGCGATTAATTTTCTATAAAACGTGACGCAAAAATGGCTCTTACATAGTCTAAATGAGGTTAGAAATTGAGATTTCAGGAATTTATGATGATGTACTTAGTAATTAAGTAACTTAGCACTTAGCACTTAATTTAGTACTTAGCGGTAAATTAACCCGGTTAGCCGAGGTTGCCTGGGAGGGTTGTGGCCCTTGATGGAGGAAACACCATTCAAAGCATGAGTTTATATTGCTTGCGATTTAACTCAAGGCATCCACATTTTTCACTTTTCACCTCACTGTCTTGTACACTGCAAGTAGGAGTAAGACTCCAAAGGCTAGGAACACTGCCAAAAAACTGTGCTGTCGTCAGGCCCAGCCAGCCAGATTAAAGAGGTGACAAGCAAACATGCAAATGTCAAATCAAGGCTCGTGCTCGTTCCCACTCATCGCTGGATCGGCCAGGTTGAGTTCATCAAAAGCGATGAAAATCAGATTCTGATGAACCCATCTGACATCATAAAGCGTTGGTCTGAATATTTTTGAGGATTCATAACGAAGAGTTTCCACACCCACCAATACAAAGCGCTAATCCTATCATTGGACCTGTGGAGCCGATAAGCACCACAGAAGTAGCAGCCGCTATTAAGAAGATGAAAAAACGAAGTGTAGAGGCTCCTCGGATATCAACGCGCCTCGATTGTCGCTGAGGTCTCTAACCGCATCTTGCAGCTGGAAGAGGTCCCGGTATTCTGGCCGACCAGTGTAACCGTACCTGTTTGGAAAGGCAAAGGAGATGTGGCGGAGTACACAAACAATCGTCCGATCCGTCTGTTGTATCAAACTATGAATATATTGAGCATGCCATTGACGGACGACTACGTAACATAGTCACAGTCTCCCCAAACCAGTGTTGATTCGTTAAAGGCTGCAACACAACAAACGCTATACACGCCGTCAGATTACCCCTGGAAAAATAGCGAGAAAAGAGCACGAAAGTCCACGTGGGATTCCTAGACTTGGAAAAAGCGCTCGATAGGGCGCCTCACGAGATCATCTAGCGTGCCCTGCGATCTCATGATGCGCCTGAAGCCCATGTCAAGTGGGTAATTAAGATCCTCTACCACAAAACCAGTAGCGTTGTGAGATGCCCTGTTGAAATCTCACCGTCATTCACTATCAGTGTTGGTGTAGGCCTACACCATGGCTCTGGTCTCTCTACACTCCTGTTCATGCTCTACATGAATACAGTAACCGCCAATCTGCAAAAGTCTCATCCATGGACGCTCCTTTATGCTAATGACGTACCCCTATTGTCTCGTTCACGTGAAGAGCTCCAACTTCAGATGCAGTATTGGAAAGACCACCTGGACAGCTTCGGTCTGAGACTTAACATCGAGAAGACAGAGTGCATGGAATGCGGGACTCAATCAGACGGTACCATCAGGATTGACGAAGAAGAATTAAAAAAAACTACGGACTTTAAGCACCTGGGCTCGACCATAAGCATCGATGGCTGCAAGCAGTCCGAGATTCAAGCTAGAGTGAGCGCAGCATGATTTAAGTGGTGCCAGACGACAAGAATCCTCTGCGACCGATGCATGCCTGAGTGCCTTATGTCGAAAGTCTACACGTCAATCGTAGGCCTACATCCAGTCGCCTGTACGGAGCAGAGTGCTGGCCGACCACAAGGAAGAAGGAGCAAGCCCCTCCACATCATGTAAATGCGAACCATGGTGCGAACCACACCATGTCCCAAACGCCGACGTCCAAAAAGATTGGGTGTTGCACCTATCACAAAGAAGATGAGAGAAACTCGGCTAGGGTAGTATGTCCATGTCATTTGAAACGATGAAGACTCTGTGATCAAAAGTGCAACGCTGCTTAGTCCACTGGGCAGGCGACTACGGAGACGACCATAGAGACGATGGTTGGATCAATCGATGGAGGACTTGTCAACGCCAATGAAGATGACGCGCTCGATCAAGGAAGAAGAAGAGGAAGAATGTCGTGTGAAATTTAAACATTACAGAGGCTGCTTCTGAAAAACTAAGAGCACCAAAATAAACGAATATGCAATAGTTTTAGTTCACCGCGAAAGCTATTTGCTTTCTTGTTGAATCAGCTTGTTTGTGAAAGCTCTTAGTCTGCTCTATGGTGTGTGGCCAAAGAAAGTAAATCTATCTTTTTGTGAAGAAACACGAACGACTGTGCATTCGTATATTCTGTACATCACTTTCGCAGCGCTTGCCTTCGTAATGTGGTCTAAGATTACAGAAAGTAATAGTCACTGTCTATTTTGTATAGCAGTGTGCATTGCAAGAGTAGGCCCTACATCCGAGTTCAGGCTGTTTTGATCTTAAGCACACTCAGACTGTTTTGCCAGACTCGAATAGAATTTGAAGTGGTTTCACATCTTTGACTGAAACTGCAAAAATTGATAAGGAAGCGTCCCAACGTCGGGGGACGCCCCTCTCCAACGTCGTCGAAGAAAACTATCATTCAATCTTCGATGCGCACACAGCCGAAGTTTTTACTCAAATTTATATGTAACGATTTTGCCTGTTTTCCTACGCACTCTAAAACATAATAGAACAATTTATTGGTGGTAACAACGTTTTCAAAAATTCGAAGAGGCCGCTACGTGTGTGACGAAATGTACATAGAAAATTCATGAAGGAAGACATCTGTAACGACAATCTGACAACTTTTTATTGTTACTATACATTGATAATGGGATGAGCAGATATTGTCTCTTGGTGGAAAGCGTTGGTATGAGTGTTTAACGAAAATCAACTGGATTTTGGGAAATCAACGATTCAGTAAAAACCAGTTTATCCTGAAGTTAAGACGTTGATCCCCAGCTTCCTATTCTATTCACTGATTACTACTCCTTCATTATTCATTACTATATTTGCTCTCAGTCTGTGTTTATGAAATCATTCCACATCCAAAATCTACATGTATGCTCTTAAATTCATGATGAAATGGCAAGAAACATTTAGAAAATATCTCGCATGCATTAAGGAATATTCCTATCAGAATTGTAACCAAGTTACAAGAAAGCAAACTATTGATTTCGTTTGGTATGTTATACTATGTAAACGGCAGCTGAGAGTCGTTACATGAAAAGTTCAAACTGACATTTTCATACATTAGAATTGAGGATGAAATTTGATATTCGCAATGAGCTTGTCAGCCAGAGAAAAGTCAGAATTCATTGGTCGATGATATTCGTATACGCATCAAGAATGAAGGCACTCTTATCACGGAGCTTCCAAAAAATTGTCGAATCTAATAAAATTGTCTCTACTAACCAACCGCTTTTAGTTAACTGAGATTATTATGAGAGTAAAAATCGCAGTTCAAATCCGCTCATTATATTCATCACTGAAGACACAAGCAGTAAAAGAACGCAGCCTCAACCGCAACCGCAATCTCCATCACCTATGAAAATGCGTTACCCTTGCCTGTCTGTAAAACGCACATGTCTACCACAAGTCACATAGAATGATTGAAAGTGCTACATCCTGTTCTAAGCACAAGATTCTACCAACGCCTTGAATAACCAATAAATAATGCAAAAGGTAAACGTCGAAAAAGGGATATTTCAATCATAACATGAAGCATTTATTGTCAGATGCGGTTACATGATGCTACAAATTTAATGATGTGAACAAATTTCAGATTATGAACTGGTCATTGAAAACAACCTCTGTAACTCTGGTAACAGATGAGAAAGTCATGTCGGCAAAAACTGGTCCACTTATCAACAACAAGTACAACAGCTTGCAAACTGACTTGCAAAAAACGGGCAGTCCACGGGCCGGGTCGAGTTTGGGCCTGACATTGTTTACATAAGTGGGCCTGTGCTGGCTCGGCACTGAAAATGCATATTATTTTATTTCTGAGCATGTGAAAGCCAAGTAGTCATGTTCGTCAGTGGTCAAGCTGTGATCGATGTGAATATGCACATCACAATAATTGGGTACTAGCACAAAAATCACGCGAATTAAATGAAGCCCTCATTGTAATCCAGAGATAATGTCGCATATTATGGAATTCGAATAAGTTTTTTCCTGTGCCAAAGTTCAAGCCAAAAATACAATTTACGCTGTCTATTACAAGCATCGGTAAGTAAATTCAGAAAGACACATCAATATTATTGACTAGGCACGTTTTGCTGCTACATCTGGCGGTTTTCTCAAAAATAAAAATAAAATCTACTTCAAATTTGAATGTGCTGGTAAATAACAAAAATGCATGCAATATTGCAGACAATTCTTCGGCTATGACGAAGATATTTCAAATTCATCAAGTTTATATAATCAAAAATTAATTATCAAGAATAATTAATATGTTATTATTGCACTAATATTCGTATATTGCACTAATATTGCACTAATAATCTTGCATATCTGATATTACTGCATCTTATATATCGTTATTTTAATAACGGCTGAGCCTAAATGAGTGGACCGGACTGGCCCTATCCTTGAATATTCCCCACAAAACCTGCCTGGGTTGGACTTTTTCTGAATGGACCTGGCCCAACCCGGGTCTGAAAATCCAGGGCAATTTGAAAGTCTACTCTCAGACATTTTAATTAAAGTCACATGTGTCTTCAGTAAATGATGATCGACCTGTTTAAAGTTTTATAATAACAGTAAATCAGAAGTGTTATGTCCTGCTTCATCACACACTCATGGACGTGTGTTAATCGTAACGGTAGTCAGCAGCAAAATGGCCTATAACTGAGTGTCTTCATTTAACAGTGTTACTGATTACATAAGCTGTCAAATAGCTATTAATAATTTGCTAGTTTCAATTGCTTTCAGTCATTTTCATAAAACTGAATCTTTTTATCAAGTAAAAAACAGCTACTACTAGTCACAATACGAAATTAATGTCATGAAACAAAAGTGACCACTGGCGATGCCAGAAAGTAAATACGACTACGAATTACTACCGTTAAGATTCTGCATCTAACCATCAGTTAAATGGTTCTGATCAAATATTTCTCGATCAAGATTTTGCAAAACAGATTTATAAGAAAAGTAATAAACTAATGGCTCAACTTCATTTCTTTCTCGCTCATTCTTCAGTCGTAATAAATTCATGTTTCTCCACGACTTTTCAAGCAAGTCCATGGTAGCCCTATTGAGATTCAAAGAGGGAAGCAGTCTGATGAAATTTTGGATGAAAATCCTGAAACTTCTATTTATTAGTTTGAGGTTCATCGAATTTGAAATAATATTAAACAAGTATATGTGATAAACTGATACGATATGCGCATTGTTAATGTTATTGTACAAATCCGCTTCTCATCTTAGCTCTTAAGTGCAACTTTCCGCAAAAAGTCTCAATACAATATTCTTCTGAATTTCTTATACACTATGCGATGTACTCCTTACTTAAATTAAATGGGGTATTTCAATTCGGTTTCTAATTCGTTATTTTTGCATTCTAATTCTATTTACCAATTCTAATCCGCCTTTTTTTCTACACGTCTATATATGTGCGTACATACTCGATTAAAAGTTAATTATAGTAAAGATTAAAGACTCAGTCAGACATAAGCGCTGTAATTTTCTATACAGACTGAGTAGCGACTTTCTCTGGACATCAGAAAATCACAATTGTTAACAAATCTGAAACTTCATCGTCATTCCTCAATTTTCATGAGCCCATAATTGAGAAGAAGAGACGAAAGTGTTCTTGACTTGACGGAAGAGACGGCACCTGGAGAAGCTCTCAACAGTCACGTCAAAGGTGAATTTAAACGCATTGATGAAGATGAAAAAGAACAAAAATCATTCAATATTAAAGCCATGAGACAAACTGAGTATAAATAATATGTATTCACTCAACGGCAGCCCTGTATGAGAATCTGTGACTAAGTATCAACAATACTGTAAAGTAACTGCTTGAAGAATTCATGAAAACAATATTTGAATGTCAAGTCAAAATTATCAACACTAGGAAATTTACACAATTAACTCGCTATGCAGCATCATGCAAATGAAAAATATTCAAACTCTTCCTAATTTGTATATAGTCTATTGATTTTCACCCACAAAAGTGGTATTTACCAAACTACAGTGATGATCATAAAAGGTGGACCACCTAAATTTTGTCTCCCTTTCATGAAATTTTGTCAATTACAGGTACAAATTTGGCAGTAAACATAATAAAGGTTGAAATGAATTTCTCTTTGTTGTTCAGTAGCCTGCATATACGGCTCTCTCTCTCTCTCTTCCCACTTTTTTCCTAAAATGCGCGGACCAAAAAAATGACCATGACGTCCTGCTTGCCAGCTTGAATATTTGCAACGTCATAAGTGGTGCCTCACTTCATTAATTGTCACTCTATCTGCATGCTCGCACCTTGATAGTAAAATGTGCTAAATCCAACATGTGCTTCTCCTCCATAGTGTTCAGCAAGAGTCAGCAGTTAGTACCTAAAGGTGGACATCCCGCGTCGGCACCCGCGCGGATGTGCGGATGCGGATAAGGAAATTTGCTATCTTGCGGATGCGAATCGAAGATTTTGAATGCTGCGTATAGAAGACTAAATGAACAAATTGAACGATCCACATTTTGCTTTCTGAGCATAACAAAATTATGCAAGTTCAAACAAGTCCCACAAACTTATGTAGGACTAAATTCGCTCTGCTCAGGACAGTACCTGTGGGTCTGCGTGTATATACCAGATTATGTCCACGAGAACAAGCCCATTAAAATTTAGAAGTGAGATTTCTGAATAAAAACAACTCATGTGCAGAAAACTGATTCCAAAAGATAGTAGGGTAGGCGTGCATTGCTAGTAATAGTCTATACAGTATACATAGTCTAAGCTTGCCATTCGTTTTTTGCATGGGCTTATTTGCTTGTTTATTAGACGTGTAACCTACAGCAGTAAAATCCACAAAATCCTATTATGTGGCCCTATTAAGTTTATCAGAATCTGAACGAGTCGCAGAATGATTTCGAAAATTTTTTCTGTTGTGGATTTGGTGCGGATAAGTAATTCAGAATTGTTGCGGATGCTGATCGGATCCGGATGATTGATTTTGGACTTTG
Source organism: Prostheceraeus crozeri (assembly GCA_907163375.1). Lineage (NCBI taxonomy): Eukaryota > Metazoa > Platyhelminthes > Polycladida > Euryleptidae > Prostheceraeus > Prostheceraeus crozeri. Next base: position 98,145 of record CAJQUW010008438.1, on the reverse strand, counting down.
CGGATGCGGATGAGGACGCGAATCTGTAAGATTAAGTTTTCCATTTGATTTTCCTTCGATCGGTTGAAACTGTGCTTTTTTGCTTTGTATGTCACTGAGTTGATGAACATTGCGTCAATGATGATATCGAACAGAAAAAGACATTGGCAAAGTTAATTTCTCTTGAGAAGTTAGTGAACCTTTTTTGAACTTTTAAACTTTTTCAAAGCACCTGCTATCTCTTAAACTAAAGATCAGAAGGATTTATTTTCCGAAACAGAAAGATTCGTAACGATGTTTTGAAGGAATTGACAGTAATCCAACATTGATGTTTCAATAATACTCATGCAATGCATTAAAATCCTCATTCTGACCACTTCGTAAAAAGTCCTGATTGTGCAATCGCTGTGTATTTGATTGCATTTCAATAAACCGGGCGCTTTACTGAAATGGAGTCGAAACGGAAGCTTATGGAGACATTAGTCCTGAATTCGATGAATGATGATAACAATTAATAGTAAATTCAGGGAGTTGCACTTTTGTTTGGGAGTAGACTATATGCACTTGTTGAATAAACGGCAATATTGAGGTCATTCACTCAAACGAAACAATCCAGATTGCTTTCAGTATATTTGGCATGATCAGCATTATCGGCACAATTTTTACACTCTCTCTATCAATAAATTGCTCTCCAACATAGTATTTATCTCGTAGTTTTTCTAGGGCACAATTCTAGGATATCCTAGTTTTCCAACGGCCATCGATCCGTCCGAAAGATTTTCCACATCTCGTAACTTATTATCACATAAACTAATAGAAGTCGGGTAATGTTGACCTTCTTACATACCAAGTTGTAGATAGAAGTGACATTGTTGGAATCTTACTTTCAAGCACTTTGAAAAATGAATAAAAATTATACCCTAATGTATGTTGAACATTGCATATTTTTGAAATAATCAATTTTAAACACCCACTTTTAGTCCACCGCTGACTTAGTAATTTAGTCATTGTTCATGTAATTTTTCACCATCTTTCGTTGCATAACTATATAGTTTCTGCTTTATCTACATGTAGTTTTAAAGAATTCCAGTAGAACTATTATTAAGACGCACGACTTAAGTATGCTGAGAATCACTCGCAAGCATTGAAAATGAAATTTTAGGAGGTCTATGTAAGTCTGTTTCAAATTATTTGGAACAATTAGAATTTTCCTTGTACTTCATCAAATTTGCATTGGACTAGAAAATATGAGCATTTATTGCGAATGATAGATACCCTACCTTCAAGATTTTGAAGTCGTAATTTTCTATCACACAACAATTTGTAATGCGAAGCAAATTATATTTCGTTCACCTACGCTTCAATAAGTGCTTCACTGCAGTTTTTCAAAATTTTCGGTGCAACGATCGGTGCACCGGTGCAGGCAGGTGCGGCTAGCGGACATCTTTGATGTTCCAATTTCTTTGAAATTTCCATAGGATTTTAATTGATGTTAATGTAAATTCAACTGATTTTCATATTTTCTTTTTGGTAATTGTTATCTGTAGATCATATCCATATTGTTAGTTCTGACAAAATATGACATAGCAACTTGCAGACCAAATTCCCATTTCAAACGTGTGTGTAATCAATTCCCTCGCAAGCATACCGCTAACAGTGAACCCATGTGGCTTCGAGTTTATATTACGCCATATTGCAAATGACTTTTGTAAAACATGAATTCTCTCTGTCCTAGAAGCGATTGCATCGCGTGTCTGTTCATAAATTATGTAACTGATACATAAATTGTTCGCTTGATATCTCTCTTAAATATTTCATTTGCAGTGATACCATTTGAGCGTCTTACAAGTGACATTAACTTCATTCATTTCGATGGAACAGTCGCAAGTGATTGAATTCAATTCACGTGAACGCCACAGAAAAAATTGATCCTTTCGAAATGATCATGTTGAATGATCCACAAAAATCTCTTGAAGGTTATTTGGGGCTCTCATCGGCAATGAAGGAAATTTACATCTTTTCCATATTCTTATAAAATTCAGAAATTCAATTTATGATGAAAATGTATGTACAAGAAATATACAGGAAAATGTATATAAAAATCACTACTGAAATGTACCATTACTCCTAATTTCACTGATTAGTGATATCTACATCACATTTGAATTCCCGATGCTCAATGCGATTTTTATGGCACAATATGACATAAAACATAGATCTTTGAGGTCAACAATGTAGGACATTTGAGGACGCGCAATCGTCTGAAAATATCATGCATTGTTGCCCGAAAAAATCTATCGTGAGTCAATGTAATTTAGCTAAATACTGTAGGCCCATAATGTCCTCGAAATTCGCGGTTTTTGTCAAACCCGAACGCTACCCAATCAGGTTCGGTTTTGGGACCATAACTGCACACCTGTAATTGTCACGCATATGATAGGAGCATGATAATCAATTCGAGGTATTATAAACATGATTTCATCAAATTGGACATCGCATATCAATATTGACACTGTTCTGGACATAGCACGACATTTACTGCAAGCCTTTTCTGTTGAATTGTTTTGAAAAGTCTCTTATCACTTTTTTCAGTCCATTTGAAAATTGATTGCATTTAAAGTGAAAAGGCCCTGATTGACCATCTTGTTTGATATGATGTTAAAAAGAATCAGGAATGTTTTGATGTTAAACGATTGTAATTGATATTGTATACAAAATTATTCAGTCAGCATCCACAGACCATCTTCAGGTAAAAAAGAAATTCATTAAAGGGTTAGTAGTGCTATGTAAGCAATTCAAACATAAAGCATGGTTTAGCTTAATTCGAGTAGGGGATGGCAAGGAAGGATAGGCAAAATGATTGACATCAATGAAATATTAAGATGAATGATGATGATGATGATAAGCGACAGGTAGTACTGGGCTACAATTTACCAATAGCAATAGAAATTGACCTGACTGGTAGTTTAGGCAAGAGTACAAAAATATAGAAGGAATAAAGGAGGTAACAACATAAAAAAGGGTTAGTAGAAAAGGAAGTTTCGATAACTGTCGAGCTCATTTGTGTTGTTAATCGAGGGCTGCAATTTGCTGATGAAAAATGATTCACGTAAGCGGATATCAGTATTGTCATTATCATAGGCAACAATTGAGCAGGTAATATTAAAGTTGCTGATGTGACAGTTTACATATGTTTATAAACTGAAGATGTTTTTGCTGTTGAATGTTCCTTGTAGCGATGGTGAAAAGATCTGATGGCACTGCCGATACAAAATGTTTTACATTTGTTGCATGTGATTTGGTAGATGACATTTTTCTGATTACACAATTCGTTTTTATTCAAGGGAGAGTTGGTGAGAGTACAATTGCTTGATGAAGAAACATTTTCTGTTTAAAATATTGCTAAATGGGTTTATCTTTTCTTGTTAAACGGACATTTATGTTATTTTTTTCGAAAAATTCCTTTCATTCTTTTGTTCATTTTGTCAGATATATGGAAAAGAAGTATAGAAGCTGTTTGTTGAGCCACTTCGGATTGTTCGCTCTTTTTCTTTTCAAGTTGTTGACTGTTGAAATATGAATGATTTCGCCAGTGTATCCATTTCTTCTGAGCATGTCGTCAAATTCTCTCTTATGCTTTTTGTATATACATATGCACACGAACATCTTTCTAATATCCTTTTCTTTTCATTTACGATGTAATTGATTTTGTTGTTAGTTGAAATACTTGATTTAAAATGCACGAATATATTTTTCTTCGCTTGCTTTTTATAGAATTCGAAATTAGGTTGTTGTTGTTGACTCATTGTAGCGGTAAAATCGAGTAGACTCAGGGTTTTCTATTGTTTTCTGGGAATTCAATCTCAAATTTTTTTTCACAACCTTTTTTTATACCTTTTTTTATGTCGCTTATCATCATCATCATTCATCTTAATATTTCATTGATGTCAATCATTTTGCCTATCCTTCCTTGCCATCCCCTACTCGAATTAAGCTAAACCATGCTTTATGTTTGAATTGCTTACATAGCACTACTAACCTTTTAATGAATTTCTTTTTTACCTGAAGATGGTCTGTGGATGCTGACTGAAAAATGTTGTATACAATATCAATTATAATCGTTTAACATCAAAACATTCCTGATTCTTTTTAACATCACATCAAACAATTGATTGCATTTATTGACATCAAAGTAACGATGCGGGGTAGAGATTATTGACAACCCTGCTTGAGCTTGATTTCTTAAACTTTGTATATGTAAGCAATTATGTGCATGTTGCGATTATCTGTATTATCAATAAATCATTTATTCAGTCCAATGAAGTCTCTGAGGCACGCTCACATTAGACCGATAACGATAAAAATCGCTCTGCATATGCAACATAGCTGCTGTTCACATTAGACCGATTTTCTCAACGATAACAATTTCAATGTAAACAGTGGACCTCAACGATAAAATGAAATATCGTCACGATTTTATCGCTATCGTTATCGTGCTAATGTGAACGCGCCTTTACTCCTCGCTGTGGCAAGGATATATAATACAGGTATATATAATAAGAGTGCAAGTATTGACTACTCTATATAGGTATTGAAAATTGGTACCACGGGGACCTAGAGTGCCACGAAAGACTTCGATTGTGGTAGAAAGTTGTGGTGCTGCAATGGACGGTGGGGAGATTGACCGGTAGGCTACTAGCTACCGTACTACCGAGGATGTCGGTTATTAAATCGTGTTTCACTCGATGATCACTTCCCCTTTTGGACTACCCTGTCAAGCATAGAAATCGATGACAATAAAACCTATAGAATGGAAATAAAGCTTCATACAACACGCAATAGTGGCACAAAAATCGCACGCATTTTAACTCAGATACACCTGTCAACGGCTGAATCATTGGGTTAGAATCAGTCACATGCGCTATTCTAAGCTTTCCATTGTCCATCCATGTCCCAACTTAGTTCCCCCGGATGTGCCGCGACCTTGAGTCAATTTCCATTCTACTCAACTTCAGATAAATAATTTGTTTCTATGCTGTCAAGCTGTCAACTGACAGCCATTTCTCTATCGGTCGATTATTTCCTTCGAGTGATAAACAACCATAGAAATCCGATGCTGTGCATTATTAAAGGACTAGAGATGATATTGAGCCTCGGACACGCGTTGCCATGACAACAAGACCTAGATAATAGCGGCTTTCAGTGGCTGACATGGTTAGAATAGAATAGAATGGAATAAGAATAAATTATTTATGTTTTCCAAATGGAAATCAAAAGTAACATATCACAGGGAAGTCAATAATGCATAACACATCACATAGCATGAGCCATAGCCGGTACCATACCATTGGTACCGGTACGTCGCCAATGTACTGTGTAAAGATTCACGAATATTATCATAAGTATATAAGCACTTTGTTAAAGTGCTTCACACGATAGGGGTCTATTGTCATCGCCACGAATTTATTGCTATATTGCATGTTTCACCGGTGCCAGTCCACCTCGGCATAGAATAGACAGATGTCGTCAGGTTTGAACAATTTCAGCACAAAAATTTCTTAATACAGCCGTACAATCTGCGTTTCGCCACACAAGAGCTCGTCAGTAGTCGCCTCGGAATGACCCACAGTAGCTTCAAACATTTAGAATGTCTGAACAAGCTGAATTTTAAACTAGTTAAACGGCATAAAACGGCGCCTATAGCTGAGCAGCTGAATTCCAGTCTAGTCCCATTAATTTAAAAGAAAGCGGAAATGGATTTCTATGTTAAAAGCAGTCCATAACAGCGAGCTCTATAATGTAGAGCGGCTCCTACATTAAATTAATTAAGAAACTTTCAATTTTCTAATACTCCTCTTATTTATTGATGTGCAAAATCTTAATTTTACAGGTGTACATAATAAACCCTACATATTTTTTTTTCTTACTTATTTCAAACCGTAATTTTTATATAAAAAAGTTTTCATTTGTTGTATTGGAATTTTTGCATACTGGTACGAGCGTATAATAAACGCCACATTTGTACTAGCAGAACAGGGAGGCTTAAAGTCAAGAGAATGATGTTTGATAAATAAACTAAGGTGAGTCTTGAGGCTTATGGTTAAAATAAGTATCAACGCTTTTTGATACCATCAATTAAAACACATAAACTTATCAATATTTCATGCAATAAAAAAATGTATTCCCCGAGACTGGTGCGATGCATCAATGATTGCATGCAATTCTTTTCTAGACTTAAGCAACTTTGAAATATGCGGATGCCACGAGTTTATAATTTATACGGTATATACTACGAGTGTGCATGTTAGGCGATACAGAGGCCGTGACTTCAGTCTCGCTGATTATCAATAAACCTGGCCAAGTAGCCATATACAAATAGCAGCGTGACCTGGAACTAGTTTGATAGACTTAAGTGGAGAGGAAAGCTGGTTAAGAAGTCGAGATTCTGTGTCAACGTCCTGTAAAGAAATCCGTATCTCATGTATCAATTAATGGCTAAATATCTAGCGAAAGACATGCTTATGCTGGTAATTGTATTATACAATCAAATGATTGTTTTTCGAAAAACGAAAGACACAAGCATAGTATTACAAGCTCTCGTTCTCCACTTTGTGAAGAAACAGCATTGTCATCCACTGAATACCATGCACACCAGGCGCTACGGCCCCCAATCGAATATCTAGTGTGACCCGCAAACCTACGCTTTCGAGACTTTTAGTTTAGTTTTTCAAACTTTTCCTAAAACGTCATTGGATCTAATCCACTGAAAAGTAAAGTTTTTGGCCAATTTAGAAGAGTATAATTTTTCGAAAGTCTGTGCTTTGCCACTTTCTGCAAGCATTTTCCCATGAGTACACAACTTAAAAAGTCAATGAAAAATATGTAGATCATGTAGTATCATCGAAATCAAACAGGGTATCAGGAATCAGGAAATTAAATGCTATGTAAGTCAAAAATGTAGCAGTAATTGCCCAATTAAGGTAGTCATTTATGCGTTTTCCTTAATCATTAATGTTTTGGACATCTACAAGTCTACTTTCTCTTTATAATCACATTTTATGTTTCCTGGGCGTGTAGAATACAATTTCACATTATTTAGCATGTTGTATTTGTATAAAAAATGGCAATTCATAGTCAAACTGTGGTATTCAAAATTGATACACACTTTCGCCGATGAAACACGCATAAGTAAAAACGATAGTTCACGTTAGAGTGATAAAGAATTCTAAATAATAGAAGTTTGCATAAATGTTGAAATTCTATTGTTTGGCATGCTTTACACTCTTCCTTTGTATTGAGGATGGGTTTTATGGATTTCATCATAATGACCTCTCTGAAACGCAAGCACTGTTAGTGTCAGAAGCTATGACTTTCACTGAAAGAGGGAAAACCATGTCAGGGGAACAATTTTGCTGATGCTTGAATATGCTTGAGTTCTTGTTTTTAATGCATTCTCTGATTCTTGTGTGAAGAGAACGAACTACTTCGTGCCAAGAACGAGCACGAAATATTTCTTTTACTTCAAAATTGCGTTCATACCTGATTCTTTTGATAACAAACTTTCGAGAATTTCCCGAAATCATAACTCACCTGTGCGCAGATCTCATCAGTCATACACAGGTGTTGAACAGGTCTGTTTCGAAATCTGAGTGAATGCGTGATTGCTGACAACAGCATCTGCAATAAATCAGTGGTGGTGCATGAGATCATTTGTGCATGACCTAAATGTTCGAAGAATTACATCGGGAGCACAGCTCTTTCTCTCACAAAAAATCAGAGTACATTAAAAGCAAGAATTCAGGCGTGTTCAAGTATCAACAAAATTGCTCCTCTAACATAGTTTTCCCATCATTTACACACAGTGAAAGTCATATCTTCTGATAGTGACATCAAGTTCTAGAGTGGCCATTATGATATAATCTATGAAAACTAGACTCAATAGGCCCTACTAAGAAAGAGAGAGAAACATACCAGACATTGATATTTTAACATTTATGCATGCATTTAAAATTTTATGTTTGTCTTACGCACACCGTTGTTTTTCGATGTTTTTCGGCGAAAACTCGTATGAATTTGGCTAATAATTATCATCTTTTATACAAATGCAATTTCACAGATATATTCAAACAAAATCTCGATATTTCATACATACGTGCGTTTTAGTTGGATTCCAAATCAATCATGTCAATTTCGTTTTGTAGTCATAAGTGATTTCTCAATGCATTCAACCAGCCTGGCAATCGTAAACGGCAATCATGGTAACTTATCATGATCAGCAAAATTTTTCATTAACTTTTGTCATTTGTGATTGCAAGTTACGTAGCGCTAACTTATTGGGTTGAAGAAGCCAATTGAAGAAGCATTATATTAATAATAATAGTGTATATATTTCCTAGAAATGGTAATCGTAATAAGATAATCTTCGTACACAATCTTATGTAAGCATGTTAGAACTATGACAGTCAAACACACATATTATTCTCCTCCTACCCGTTTATACATGATCTCTAGCACATAACGACCTTCAAAATTCAGTGCGCTAAAATTCATTACTAAAACTGAACATAGAAAAATGATCTTTATATTGGCTCTGTAGAACGCCTACTCACAATTCGCTGTGACTAGGCTCAGACTGTAACGGTCAAAATACATAGAATAGTGAAATTTTCTATTAAATTTCATAAATCAATTTTCTAAGTCAATGACACAAATCTTCTAGGAGATCAAATCACTTGTCCATATTCAACTTTGAATCCTTTACAGCCCAATGTCTGAGGTGATTGAAATCCGTAAAGATAGTTTGATTTGACTAAATGCCGAGCTGAAAGACGAATAGTGAAGTTGATTTGATAGATCGCCGAAGAGTGTTTTTCAAAAAGCAGCGTGGATGTGGAGCGCTGAACTGATGTGACTTCTGGTCACCCAATATATATAAGACCTTCTAATGTCTTGAATGTTTAATGTCCTATTCATGTCCTAATGTCCTTGAATGTCTAATGTCCTGACGACGTGTACCTGACAAGGCAGAAAAATTCGCCTTTCATTTTAATTAATTTCTTTGCGAATAAAACGTCGGATTCGAGTAGAACTTTTTTCTTGAAATTAGCCGAATCCCTACATGCTTCAAAGTCTTCATGCTGACACAAATGTTAACATACTAATATTAATTTATGATTGGGAAGTAGAAGAGCAAGACACGAGCACTGTTGGTGAACATTTCGGCTATGCATACGTAAGCAATAGACAGATAATCCAAAATATGTAATACATACTAAGCTGCCATTATCATTCACCATTAGAAATGCGCAGGGATGTGTGTGGTCTACGTTTTGGAGGTATTTAGTCAAGCTCTTCGGCTTTTATTTATTTTGAGTATCTACACTTTTCATTTTGGTTACATAAATCACTTGTATTTCTCCAAAAGAACCTCAAATAAATCTACAAACTAACCTAATACATTTATTATAAAACCCTGTGCTTAAAGTTTTTCCACTGTTGGAGACAGACAAGTTCTTCAAAAGAAGAATGTCTACTAATGACCTTCGGCGAATCTTAACCCAATCAGTGCCATCCTAAAACATGTATTTATATTTTCTTAACCAGACTTGATCATATAATTTGTCGAATACAAGTCACCACTTGACAGGAAAATGAATGAACAACTCTTTATACTTGCATGTTTAGAGTGAATTACCAAAAGTTATGTAAGTCATATTTTGTTTAAGGAAAGGAATGTGTGAAACCAGACTGCCAGATAATGGAAGCATCTTAGTGATTATCTTTCATCTTCGATAATCATATTATAAAACATACAGATCATATGAATCGAAATATGACGAATCGAAATTAACTGTCATTGCCGATAATCCCTGCTTAATTCATGTTTTCTTTATGTTATCTTTTTGAGCCTCATTACAGCTCTCTTATTTTATTAGACAATCAATTTTAGAGACCAGAAATGCAGGACAAACACTATGGAAATAGGACGAAACTGCTATAAACCACTCTAAACAATATTGAAAATATTATGGTTTAACCAAAAACTCTTCTTGAAAATCTTGTAAAAGCAACATACTGTATTTCTCATATACAATAGGCCTACAGAGGACGAAAAATTGCTTAGAGTCCGTTTCGCGTCCTCGAATTTTTACATTTTACCTGTTTTCTAGCTAATGTTCCATGGATTTCCTTGAATCCAAGCTCGTTTGACGTCTATATGGATGTCATTGGCAATTGTCGCAGGTTATAGTAGTGAATAGGAGTGAATTTAAGAGGAGTACAGATTCTCTCTTTTGCCACTCATGTACGGTCTTCACATAACCCAATCGAAGGCAACGCCTAACTGTAAACGAGCAAAAGCAAAGTATATGACGTAAGTGATGGCTTGGAATCAAAAATTAGGAAATGTCGACTGATCTGTGGTTCTCCCTCAAGAACTTAATAATGTAACAAAAGCAAGCATATACTATCTTGGATAAATAGATCTTGTGCTCTTCCAAATTAAATTATGTGACATATGTGCTATGTGTGCATACAGCGATTGTCAAGAGGCGGTATGATAAGATTTCTTCAGGGGTCACAGCCTTGTAGAAGGTTTATAATTTCCTATTATGACCAAGTGATCTTGTAAAATAAGGTGGTAAAACAAGAGAACAATACATGTACATATTGGTACAACTAAAATTCTGCCGACAGAAAATTAAACCGATTTAATATTACCGGCAGAATATTCAGCCGACTTAATGAACGACGGTATAACACCGAAACTGGAAGAATATTCAGTCGCTTTCGATGTTATACAGTCGTTCATTAAGTCGGCTGAATATTCTGCCGGCAGAATATTAAATCGGTTTAATTTTCTGTCGGCAGAATTTTAGTTAATGAACAGGCCCATTGTCGTCAAAAATTAGGTTTGAATCTTTTTGTTTCATCGAGCATTTTTCCTCTCATTTTAAATCCACCGACAAATAGTTATTCGTTATTTGGATGAAATTTTTCATTCCAATCTTCGAGCAGCCACATATGATTTTGTGATTCACATCCACAAGCTGACATATCCCAACTTTAAGTTAATTATTAACGATGTATTAATAATTGCTGCAATCACATGTAATAACAAAATATTATTTGAATGCAGGGTAGGCGCGTGTTCGACTAATCGATGGTATTCCAGAATGCCAGTATATTGTGTGTATTCAGTTCGATAAAATGTGATGAATGATGCTGCTTTTTGGAAAATTGCTCAATCAATGACATCGAACACTTTACATTACATGTATATCGCTAAAAATCAGGTGCTTACAGTGGCCTCACAAATATTACATGAAGTAGCATAAGAAATATTCAAAATCAACAGCTAGCTACCGACATTTTCGGATCAATTACGGAATGCATAGATACAAATATGTGCGTTCATGTAATCGTTTACATTATTCAGTAATAAATGATATTTTATTTAGATAATGGACCATGAAGAGGAAACCGATTTGATTTTAATTTCCTTTTGTTTGTCTATAAAGCAAACTTTGTCGGATCGTATGGGGAACTACTGAGTACCTCCCCAAATAAATTGGATAACCGCAAATAGACTACTGAATGTTTTTAAAAGCTTGTGATTAACTAGGCCTTGTCTGCTAGCTTTCGACTTAAGCGCAGAGTGTCCCAAAAACCACGAAAGCTTCAATTGGCTGTCACATGCTTCAGTTTAACACTTACATCTACACCTGCGATTTTTGTAGTGCTGTTCAGATTGGGGAATTTTATATGAAACATTTCATTTCTTCATTGTATTTTGTTATGATGTTCATGCATGGAGCAAATATTATCACTACGCCACACGCTAGCTATATGAACCTCTTTCTTGCATAAAGTACATAGCAATGGATAATTATTTATATGGGTGAGTTCATGGATGCCCAGACGTGTCTTCTCGTTGTGTTTCTGATGATGAAAACCTGTCTGGACATGAGTTCTATTATCCTCTACGTAGAAACTTCTACCTCTCGTCGTCCTTGTAATCTTCTGCAAGTTGTTGACTTGGTGAACTCCAACCCATATGTAAAACTACGAATAGCAAGTTCAACTTTTATGCTGACAATAAAACATACGGAGATTCCGTCGCTCTTAAACGCTAATTCCGCTGCTGTTATATTCAAATTCTGCTCTATACCACTTTTGAATTTTACCATCGCACAAAGTTCATAATTGCTTTATGGATGCCCTATATTATTTCATTTGACATTATGATCACCATGCCTATTAATTGATGGCCTGTTGACTATGCATCTATTGGCTATTAATCTTAATTAAACTAGATGTATTGCTTTTTTATACATTATTCCATAAATCCAGAAGTGAATAACTTTGTAGGACAATTGATTAGGACTATAGACTTTTTTGTGATTAGGTTCATAGACTTTTTTGACATCAAAGCTTATGCGTGACTATTCTACGTTGGATATATTTAGTTAAGTTCTGTTGCACTAATTACAGACAAAAAGCTTACAGCCGTTATACGGTATCTTGAATTGGCTTGATCATATAGAACAAAAGGATGTTTATGAATCATATAGCTACGTTGAAAAGGAAAATTACTGTACACAACATGTATGTACGAACCATGTACGTACCCATTGAACATTTCGTGTAAAGTGACAATGATGATAATAGATTCATTAATACAATACACGCACCATGCATGATCTTAGTAAGTTCACGCTCGGTACTTTTAGTTCACGCTCGCCTCCTCTCCCATTGACTGTTACGTCGATGGTCAACTTACCCTACCGATTTGTTCTGTTCCTATTGTTCTCATCGAAGCCATCATTGAACGCCAAAAATGTCGCATCTTGACAACTGGGAAATGAGGGCATTCATGGGGCACTACAGATGTACGTCGCTTTACAGAATTTCTTCTCGTAAATAGATATAAAAACATAATCATAGTTCACAATAATTCCTTTACAATGTTATAACACATTATGAATATGTGCGAGTATGCAAATCAAGCAAAAGGAATGTGAAATAGTAACAGTCGATATCTCGTAACTCCATTAAACGATTAGGCTGAGACGAGATGAAGTGCAGGTCAAGAACTCACCCTTAAACTTAGATTTGAAGCCCTGCCTGACTCGAATTTAACGGTATAGTATTCACAAATGCATTTGTATAACTTATAGCTGAGCTTGAGTTATTTTAGTAGGTCAGGGGCCGGTTGCACTAAACTCAGAGGATTTTATCTTAATTTTATTTTATCTTTTAGGAGATAAAATAATATGGTTGCCCTAAGTTAATAGGATTCTAACTTAGAATCGTTCGATTGCAGAAATAGACAGATAAAATGATTTTATCTCGAGATAAGATAATATCGTTGCACTAACATGAAACAGCAGATATTATTTTTAAGTACATTCGTGTGTGTCACTGACGTGAGCAAATGAGAGGCAATACAATTGGAAAATTTGGAACGCACACGACGTAATATGGTCGTGCAAATTTCTGAGGAGTGAAATATCATCAACATGTTTATGAAATGTAAAGTTATCCAATAGTCCATCCCAGTGAAGCGATGAGGAAAGGTACTACCATATATGTAAGTTAAATTACGTTTAGTGATTGAGATGAAATATAGCAATTATTTCGGGCTTTTCAAATATATCAATGAAGAAAATCTGCATTCTTTTGTACAATTATGCAAGTGGGCTACATGTAAAAAAACAGTTCGTTTTAATACAAAAATTACCTCCTTTTTGAAAGAAATAAAACACAATGCCAAATATATCGCTGTGAGTATTTTCCAAAACATAGGGACCTACTAATCATTGTTTCTTCAGAAATGCTCATTGATATATATACAGCATGATAGTGTTCTAGAAACACTATCACATTCTTCTACCTGATGGGATGTTATTTCCCCGGAAATTGGATCTTCTTTGCTATCATTATTGAGATAACCATTTTCGCCTCTCAAAATAGCAAAGTTATTAGACAACTGTTGGTCATTTGTCTGTAGACAACAATACCACGAGATTCATGATCACAGCTGTACCTTGTATTCTAACTGAGTATCCAAGGTACCAATCCTTCATCTCATGGTTCAAGTAAGACTTCTCAGTGATGCTGTAGTGTCACTCAGTGACAGATGAAGTCTATTCTAAATCCAATGTAACTAGGTTTGATAAAATTTTATGAATTTGGAAAAGTTGATAAATGTGGGGGGGAGGAAACAATAGAAGTACCAACCCTTGTTCTTTCACTGCAAGAACGGATCGCGTAAGTGGAGTAAATGACCATGTTTTGAGAGGGTAACCTTGATCACCCAAAAGGATTCTATTCCCGTATTCATCATTCTCGAATTTATGAAAAATGCCATATTCTCATAAAATCCTACTTTCGTGAGTGCCACCCGGCCAATCAGCAACAATATCAGCGACCAACATTTCATATGTTCTAATAACTTGAATATTGAGGCTATGATAACCTTTTCGGTTGACATAATTCATTCTCGTATATTGTGAGAGAAATAATTTTTATTTGTGTCCCATCAATAGCACCGGTAACTTTTGGAAAGTGTTTCTGTTCAAAGAAAGATAAGTTTTCCGGTCTATCACATACGACATCGCAATGACCTTGACTGAGGACGAATGAACCTAGATGATCAATGCAAGCAACCATTTTTTTATGCTAAGACCTCTGTTGGCTGACGTCGCTCGCTGTCTTTCTTTCAAACACAGCAATAATTGGGATTTGTGATTTGAAATGGCTGGCAATGAAAGAAGACGAAATAATTGGAGTGAGACCGAAGTTAGTTTGCTATTCGACGAGATGACTGTTCATTATCCAAGACTGTTCGGCAAGTTCAGTGCATCAGTGACAAAAGAAGAAGAGAATAAATTATGGGATCAAATCGTCAATAATCTAAATCGAGATGTGGAAGATGTTAAGAGAAAGTTCATATATTTGAAAAGTGGAAAATTGAAAAATAATTCTAACTATAGAAGAGCCCTGAATCGCACTGGTGATGGCACACCTCCACCTCCATTATCTCCCATGACACATTTATTGCTTGACATACTTGGCAATGACAATCCAAAGATTCAAGGTGTCGGCTCCCGTATGGATTCATCTATAATGGATAGCAACGATGGTGATAATAATGACAAAAATGCGCCTCCAAAACCCAAACGCATGAAACCGAAGAATGATCTGAAGTCGCCTCTATTTCGTCAAAGTGAAGAATGGCACGAAAAAGAACTGATTCTGTTGGATCTGAAGATAGAAAATGCGAAGATGAAGAAAACGCTATTGCAGAGCAAAACCAGCTTGTACCGGAACAACAGAAGAAACGGCGGAGATCGAAGATAATATAATTACGGAGAGTGATTATTCCAAAGATATTTAATTGTTTAAAAGGGCTAGATGAGAAATAGATGCCTAAATTTGAACCCATTTTAGTACGGTCCTTATCGGGGCAAAAAAAGCATTACGGCAATGGGGCGAAATTGCTGTTTTGTCGGCTGTACGGTGTGCAATGCGACAAAAAGCCTTGAAAATGGCACATGATGTAAAGCATAATTCACTGATATTATACGATAAGTTTCAAGAATATTCGTTCAGTAGTTTCTCTGAAAAAAATTGTTAAAGATGATAGCGGTAATACAGCAATTTAATGCAGTACTATCAATTTGGAAGAAAAATATTCAGCTGAGACTGATGGGGTATTGATGAACACTCAACTATCTCTCTGTGTAGAATTCATGACTATTAGCAAATTCGGTGAGAATCCGAGTATTATACACTGAGGAATTGGCTATTAATAAGGCTCACCCATGTCAACAACGCTCTTCGAGTTATTCACCAGGCTGAAACTACAATATTGATCAATGTATTGCAAATAATTAACAAAGGCATTTTAGGTCCAAGTGGAATCGATCATCGGATGTCTGTCAATGTCAAAGATGTTGTCTATGTGCATTGTATAATATACGTAATCTATGTTGCTTGTTTTTATTTGCTTAAGTCAATTTTAGTCAATTTTATATCAAATTTTCTGATAATTCATATTTATTTTTTCTGTTGTATCATGTAATTTCTTACCGCAAAATTACATAGTTAGATTATTGCCAAGCTTGGCCATCGTGTTTGACGTGGCCGGGCAACGGTGGGCACAGCAACAATATACATGTAAAACCATAGCCAGGCTTCGTACTTATTAAAAAGAAGCAATCTGCATGATCAAAAGTAAAGACGTGGTTCATTTTTCTTTTCAGAAAAGTCATTTAGTCATGTATTTGGTGAATTGTAGGTGAACTTCACTCTGCTTTTATCTAAGAATGAAACAATTGGTCTTCATTTGTGCTATTCCTATATAACATGCGATCTTCAGATTTGATAATCAACTGACATAAAATAATGCAATGAAGTCTAATTGAAAGAATTGCATCAACAGGATGCTCTTATTTACAACTGCGTTTTGCAAAGCATCTGAAAAAGTAGAATGGACTATCATTTGTTGCAATTTAGACGCTGCATTTAGACATGCATAAACATTTTTTGATTTATTATTGAAATGCGTTTTAGTTCTGTATGTAATTACTAAATAGAGGCAATGAAAAGGAATGTTTGTTGCTCGCTTACAAATATTTTCAAATTCATGCAATATCAGCTGATTTTCACTGGTTTCGTTGCACACAAGGTAAAAACACATCTATTTCCTATTCAGCCCTTTATAATATTAAATATCTTTGGATTATTCCTATCGCCGAATGTAGAGATTGTGCATATGTGAACGTGGTGGTTATATTTAGCATATTCAGAAGCTTAAACACTCAGCTAAACACCTCATATTTTATAGCATTATAATTATTTGTTAGAAAGAATGTTGTTCTTTGTCTTAAAGGGTAGGCCTAGATAGCCTACGTCTGGGACTGTAAGGATTTGAATACAAATGATGGGATTATACATGTTGCATGGGCTTAACAAATAATTGGGCTTACTGTGATTCAATAATATACATATAATTCTACTGTTTGCATATGCTATTAGTAGGCTACTAAAATTATAGTTCTTCACTCTACCATTGATAAAATCATAGTTAATGACAGCTTTCTAATAGCCTATTCAATGTTTACAAAATCATAATCATACATGATAAAATAGTTATGTCTACATTGTCGCGTTAAATTGACGGAGATAAGTATTTAAAAGTGCCCCTTATTGATATTAAGTTAGAAGAGGAAATAAAATAATATCAATTGATTCTATCTTTAGTGCAACAGACATATTTTAATTTAAAATCGTATTATCTTAACTTAGGATTGCTCTAAAGATAAAATCATTTTATCTTAAAATAAAATGTGATCGGTATGGTGCAACGGAGATAAAATGATTTTAAGATAAACTGATATAATATCGTGTTCTGCAACTGAAATTATTCTAACTTAAGATAATAACACTTTATGCTGTTTGTGCAACCGGTTACTGAAGTATTCAAAAACCATCTGAACCGGCCATGCTAAGAAAAGTGCGATTATAAGATGCGCTGCACATGGACACTGTTAGTTAATTACGTCACCATAATAATCATGTCTTCAGAAAATTCTTGTTATACAATAGATATTAGCTGTTGAAAATCAAAAGTTGTTTCATATTAATGCGGACGATGAAGCTTACAAGTTGAAAACACGTGTATTGAATAGTTAAACTTCAGTCCAAGCCATGTGTCATTTTTATCTCACTGATAGAAGAATTCACGTTTGAGCAAAGTCACATTAAATGCGAAAATGCGGTTCCAGTAAAATGGAAAATCCTTGATGGCGTTTATCAGTCTTTTACAACTTTTGCGCATATGACGGTGTTGAGCTGTTATCAAAGTGATTAGAGGTTACCACCCAACAAGGTTTATTACATTTATCTTTACAAGGAGAAGAAACTGCGCATAAAATGGAAAAGTTAAGAAGTCGGTTTAATATCATAACAGTAAGTTTGAAGGGATAGTTTATTGCGTAGTATAGAATTTAAGTTTGCATTCTGCAAAGTCTCTTTTCGTGACGGCTAAAATCAATCATCTGTACGGTTGCTGCTTTTTCTTCATTTCTTTCATCAATAATATGTGAGGCTATAGATCGGCATAAATATGTATAAGTGCATTCCAAACTACAGCATGTTATTTTGCATATTTAAATGTTATTTCACTTCAAAGCGCTTTTATTCTTCAGGCAAAGACCGCCAACGAAAAATTCATTCAGCTCGTAACTGATCTATTCAATAATTATCGGCGCATATTTATGGCAATGGAAATTGAAAAAAATCATGAGTAGCATTTTCCAGAGGTGGTCACCATGGATTTTCTTGCCTAAAAGTGCGGTTCGACTTGCGCATCGAATAATCCAACGTGCTTTGTTGTCAATTCCTGCCATTTTGCAACCGACAGGCCTAACGAGATCTGTCATTAACGCATGGGTCATTTGGTAGAATATTGAGCTGGGATACCGCATGCATAGTTGGCGATCCATTAATCCTCGCCCCACTGAGGTGTGTTTCCGAACTCGCCCCACGGGGGGTGGGAATGGCGAATATCTCCCCCCTGCTGATCTCCCAAAATATTGCACCAACTTCGTCGAACTACACATCAATCGAATATGCATTGAAAGGGGATTGAGAAAACCGGCATCAGTTTTATATCTAAGGTCATCCCTAGGCTGAGGTGAAAGTCGAACGTCAAAAATGCCAATAGTCAACAAATTTCCATTATATCACTATTTGAAATGGAAAATGACAGCAAAACTAATAGACCATACACCAATCGAAGGATCTGGTTAAGGTGGTTACATCATTACATCATTGTAGGCTATTAGATGAGGTCAAAAGTCGAATAATTCAAACTTTTAGTTCAGCTTAAATATCACTAGTTTTAGTATTTAGTTTCAAAAGAAACAACCCAATTTGATGATTTTTATCGAGATACTGAGGTTAATAACAATATGATTCTGAAAATGCTCAATAATTGCTGATCAGATGCAGAACTAAAACGTACAAAAATAATCAAAATCATATTTGAAATTTGAATTTGAAATTTCAGCAGATAATTCAATAAGCAGATAATTTCAAATTCAGAGATTTTGTATTTGTGAATATCTCTATATGAATAGGAAGAGTCTTTTATGTAATCTCAACTTATCTCACAAGAATTCATGCCGCAATATGCAATAGAACTGAATACATAGCTAAATCAGCCGAAATATTCCAAACATTCAAACCTTAAAATAGCTCTCACGGCAAAACGTATTTTTCCAAATTTATTATTTTTCTAACTAAATTTGCATAATACGTAGAAAGTGAGCTGCTTGAAATCTGGTGGTCATAGCTTGCTTGGCTTAAAAGATACTCAAAGGGGGCAAAAAGCTCCTCCCCCAAGTGCCTTTTTAACTGAAGTGATAATTGCTCATGGTGTGTCGCAGAAGAAACCGAAGAAAAGAAATCCAAAACAAGCATAAAATCCTTGTGCCAAAAGAATTTGAATTACCCCATTGCCTTTGAGACTCCTAGCGGTCCTTGGTCAGATGCTCTGGAATTCTTAAATGATCTTAGAGCCAAAATTGCCATCTTCGGTCGAAAGTCTTTCTTCTACATGTTTACCTGCCAATCTTGACAACGTGTCGGTGTTGAGGGCACGTTGACAGTTTAGGAGTTTCGCTTCTATTTATTTCAACAGCGATTTTCTAATTGCACTATCTTTACGATAGTCAATTGTTTAATTTTCTGTTTTTGCACAGCCTGTAGATAACGGCGGTGGGCAACCAAGTTGGGATAGAAGACCACAAGTAATGGCCCGCGACAGGAATCGTGGGCCACCAATTTTGAAAGGCAGAAATAAGTATGTTGAAAATTCCTTTATTGAGCACTTTTGAGCGTAATTTTAAGGACTGCTGCACTATACATAGTGATAGTACGTGACATAATTGTATTTGCAAATGCATGCAGCGGTGTTGTATCCAACTAAGCTGCTGTCCATTAAAGAACTGTATTTTGCATTCTAAAATCTATGTAAATTTGAAGCGTGAATAGGCCAAACTAGTTGCGGAAGCTTTCTTGTGTTTTTAAATGATGGTAATATTACCTTATTTCATCGAAAAATGACGTTCTATAATTACGATCTATAACATAAATGACGGTCTATAGTACATCTATCCGCCTACATGCCACTCAATGTAAAATAGCATAAATAAAAGCTGGTCAAACGACATGCCCCTAGGTGTACATAGGCCCACATATCACCCAAACATAAACGGCTTTCGAAAACCACGCATAGGCTCCCCTCACGATACTTGTGCGATAATGCCATCCTAGTACAAAATTGGTGCAGCATACAAATAAAATCCAGAAAGAATACTCAAAAGAAAAGTTGGCTTACAATATTCACATATCTCCATGTGGTTGGCTTCCTTCATGTGTAGCCTACATGTACTTTATGTATTTATAGGCTACCTGCGACATTGCTTATTACGTGGTGAAACATTCTTAAGAAGCCATCGATCACTACGTGACTTAGCACTCACGTAGTTGATGGCTATGTCACTTGCCTGAGAAAGTATTCATTGCGAACGGAACATGTTTTGAGCATTCTATTGAAATTTTTTGCGCTATTTTATTTCTCAATAAGTCATTAGTTAATGCCTTTACAAATTCTAAAGAAGATCAATCTCAATCTTAGAAGTACATTTGAAAGGTCTAAGTCTTAGTGGGCCATTTTCACATCTTCTTCTTCGATGTCGTACCCTAAGGTGCCGCTGACTCATTGCACCCGCTCGCGTCTCTTGTCTCCATTCATTCCGGTTTAGGGAGTCCGTTTCATAAAAAGTGGATCATCCTAAAATTTGACTAAATAAAACATAAGTATGATACAGAAAGCATTTTTCATGTTATTTCATGTCCCTAATATATTTAAATGTCCTTATATAATCTGATAAGCTATGATACAGTAACGGTTCTTAAGAAGCTAATATTTTGTGGCCCTACCCTTATCGTCAATGACATTACCAATTCGTCTAGGCATTGATTCGATGATATCGTTGATTTTTGACTGATCTAACTTTCTCCACTCTCTTTTTAACAGTGACGTAAGTTGTGATACGCCATCTGTAGGTAGCAGTGAACGACGAACGTTACGTCTTTAGAATACTCCATACATTTTCTATGGGATTCAGATCAGGAGAACGAGCTGGCCAAGATAATGTCCTAAGCCCTAATTGAGACTTGCATCAGTTGACTCTACTACTCCTGTGACACGTAGCATTATCATCCATAAATAACCAAGTCGATGGATCACCAAGTTGATCTGTCATTTGGCAAATGTTCATTCGTAAAACATTCACATAGCGTTCAGAATTCATGGTTCCTTGCTGTATGTGAAGTTCAGAGCGGCCATTGGTCCAAATGCCAGCCCAAATCAGTAGAGTCGCACCACCTTGTACCCGGGGACGATGTAAATGTCTCGGAATTTCCTGATCAGATTTTATCCATAATCTCAATCGATCATCACTATCCTTCAGACGGACTGCTGCCTCATCAGACCAGACAACCCGATCCCATTGATTTCGCCAGTGACAATGACTCATTGCCCATCTGAGACGTCTTTTTGTATGCTGATCTGATAATTCGATCTGTTTTGCGTGGACGGCCAGAGCCCTCTTTACGACAGAGTCGAAAATCATCATTATGCCATCGATGCACATTTGTGTAAGGGACATTTAGTCGCTTGCTTGTAGCTCGCAAAGAAAACACTAGTTCTAGCAAGGCTGACACTTTGCCTTTTGTGAATGCGATCTCGTTATTGTTCATTTGTGCTTTGTATTGTTTTCAACCGGTAAGAGATAGATTTCTAGCTGAAAGCAATCAGGAGTGCTGCCAACACCACCGCAACGAAGTAAGGAAGCTATGGAACATGAAGTCCAGTTAATCACATGTAGCAGTTACATTATTGTTGATAAATAATGGTGCTATACTGGCTCTGATTGACCGATTTTCTTTATTTTTGTTTTGCTTGATAGCTTTTGGCTTGTAGAACAACATATTACATAACAAAGGAAACAAATGTAATTTTATAAGAGTGAGGTATGATTTTGTGTAACATTGCTAAATGAAGATCAAATTATCTACTACTTTTTTATCTATAACAGGAAAACAACTCAATATTCATGCTTGAAATTTCCAACAATGATATTAGTAAGCACAACTGACATATCTTCCATTTTCAGAGAAATTCGTTCAAGATTGGCGAAGTTAGACAAAGTTGAAGTTAAGGCGATGTTTAAGGGTGATATTTTTATGAAACAATCTGTACTTCCTCCTGTCCATTTAACAATATCGTCCGCCCATGTGGATCGCGGTTTTCCTCTACCTCTTACACCGGGAACTCTTCCTTGAATGACAGTGTGCGCTAGGTTAAGATCGTTCGTGTGCCGATGCACGTGTCCAAACCATTGCATTTTGCGTTTTATCGCCGCTACTACGAATCTCATCTGATTCCCTGCAGTTCTTGTTATTTCTTCCAGAACTGAGATGTTTGTTCTGTATTCATGGCAACTGATTTGTAGTAGTCTGCGATTACATCTCAGCTCAAAGGCATTGATTCTTCCTGCTGTATGTCCATGATTCACAGCCATATAGAAGAGCGGATAGTACCATTGATCTTAGGAATTTGATTTTGCTAATGATTTTCACGTGCTTGTCTTTCCAGATATTGTTCAACTTATCATTGCTGTGGTGGCTAAAGCAATGCTGCTTTAAATTCAGTCATCGAGTTGTTGTCATAAGTGACCATGCTTCCGAGATACTTGACATGTTTGACCTGTTGAAGTGGTTCTCCTCTCACCATTATGGAATCTTTTAAGTCAATACTGTGTTTCGAAATCACCATTACTTTGCATTTTTGGGCATTAATCTCCATTCCAAACCGAGTCGCCGTCATGTCCACTGTGTTGGTTAGTCGTCTCAATTCGTTTTCACTCTCTGTAATTTGTGCCACCAATCCTTATACCACCTTGTTCTTCTTCATCCATTTCGGACTCAGACATGATTTCCTCAAGGAATAGGTTGAAGAGAGCTGGCAAGAGTATGCATCCTTGTCTAACTCCTACCTCTGGTCTAAAGCTGATATTATATGCATCGTCTATTTTAATTTTGTTGTTGGCATTTTCGTAGAGTGTTTGTTTGAATTGGATCAAGTATTGCTGCATGCCATTTTGATAGGACTCCGACTCCGGGTGGAGCTTTTTTAAAAAAAAGACTGGCAACCTACATCATATATCACTGTAGGCTTACCTAAACCTGTCTTTAGTGATCATTGCTGCATGAATTATCGATGAAAGTTTATCAAATGTCGCTTTCAGTTGGATGCATACGACTCGGCTCCTCCCATCTTGTTGATGTGTGCTTCACAAGTTTTTCTCCAGTCTCTACCAGGTAGGTAAATCCACGTCCTTCTTCAACAATATGAGCACACTTTTAATATGCGCTTTGGAGGAGCCATCACGCACGATTAACGTTTGAGTAAGAGGTAATGTTCTCAAACAAGCTAGTATTTCATGTTTGTCTCTGATGTTACCTTTGGTGCGTAGGTGTGATCGAGGCTAGGAAGGCTTGTCTTCTCTACACTGTAAATCGCTCAATACGAATCACATACGAAGGATGCATACCAAGATATTTTTTGGTATATTTCTGTATGATCTTGGTATATATTTGTATGCTTTTCGCATGTTATTTCAAGTGTGGTATGCTTTGCATACTAAAGCCATACCAGCACAATGTTAAAAGAAAGCATCAATCATGTCCAAAGTATGTTGATTTAAGGACTTTTGTCAATAAAGATCACATTAATGTTACTACTGTTCTGTAAGTAGTTAGATAATGACATTCAAGAGTGATACCTTAAATGCTGAATTCGATTTTAATACATGTAAGTCCGAGGCATTTCATAAATAATCAATAAGTATTTGACCATCAACAATTATGTATCATGTAATTTTGAAATAAGGCATATTATCAATCCGAAGTAAAAACACATTATAATTCATTAAATGCAAAAATAGTTATGTTTGAGATATATAAGTCAACATGGTTGCTGAAAAGTTATCGTTATATTGAAATGATGTTTATCAATTTAGTTCAAGGAAATGAGCTAATTATGAGTCTTGTGAATGCTATAAGACAAGTTGCAAAGATGACATGCGGCTTTAATTCCACAATAAATCTAATCTAGTTAAATACCACACTTTCACAAAGAAATATTCACGGCTGGTATTACTGGAAAAAAGTTATTTGTAAGTAGTATGTAGTATAACATATTTTTTGCCATATGACATAAAGCTATTCATACGAAAGACATACGAAACACATACCAATTTGCATCGGGTCTCGTATATAAAACATACCAAGAATTCGTATTTCAACGTAAAACAGCCAATCACAGTTAGCATAGTTCGTATCGTTTACATACCAATCACATACGAAAGTAAATTGCCATTCGTATGAAAAACATACCAGATTTCTTTATATATACCAGAATCTCGTATCAAATGTTGGTTTCAAATTGTATGTAAACTTGGTATGTGTTTGTATGTAATTTTCGTATCCAGCGATTTACAGTGTACTAAATCACCGAGTGAAAAAACAATCCTTTTTTCACTATCACGGTTCATTTCCTCAACTATTACAAGCTTTGCATGCAGCAGTGTCTCTGTACTTTTGTTTGACGGAGAAAGTTGACATCAAGACAGTGACAGCTATGCACGAGGATAGATAATTTGTTTGTACTATGTTTTGGGTCCAGTTAAAGGCCGGAGTCGGAGTACTCCGACTCCAGCAAAAATGATAGGACTCCGGGACTCCGACTGCGACTCCGCATCCCTGTGACATAGTGTTAGCAGGGACGAATTTGTTGTTCTTTGCAAATTCTAGGAGTCGTAGCCCGTGCTAGTTGGTTTCTCCCATGCTGATTCTACCAACAGTGCCCTTCCAGTCATCGTAAGCATCTGTTCCTGCTTTAGCATTCAAATCTCCTTGTATGATTTTTATGTCCTTTGTGGGAATTCGGGTTAACAACAAACTTTCTATCTCTTCATAAAAGTCTTCCATCTCCTGAATCCATTCCATCTTCCATCTGAATGAATGATCAGTTGTACTAGTAGGTGCATGAACTTGAATGATAGAAACGTTGAACGGTTGTCCGCGCATTCTGATTGCTGCAATCCTGGATGATGCGGGGATGAATTCAATTACCGATTTCACGGTTCTCTCATTTACAATGAAACCTACGCCTTTCTCATGGTTGCTCTCTTCTGCAGAAAACCAAACTTTATGTTTTGTGCCTTCTATCTTTACCTCTCCAGTTCCTGTCCATCTCGTACAGGCCAGCTATGTCCCATCTGTATCGATCAAGTTCTCGACAAAGTTCATCAGTCTTTCCCACAGCGTACAAAGTTCTGACGTTCCATGCACCGATTGAGTTTCTATCCTTCACTGTCTTTAAAAAGTCTTCCCCAGTATTATATTTTCCACTAACAGCCCTGGAGGGTCCAGCTGCTAGCGCGGTCGTTGTTGACTCGGGCCTCGACCGATCCGGCATCACGTTATCACTCTTAGACGTGAGTATTTTCATTGATTATGCTAGGCAGGGGTTCATCTGGTTGTGCGTATCTCCTCTACAGATGGTGATTACGGTTTGCCAAAGGTTGGTTCCTCCGCTTTCCAGGATTATCTCCTGCTGGGCAATCACATGCCCCCATTTGTGCACAAAAGTCGCTTTGATAGCCGTTGTGTCATCAAAGGAGATGATTTCACATCACCAATTCAAATTATGTTCGCGGGCTACTTTGGATATGAGAGACGCTGGCGGGCCATCCAACAAGGGTCGGCCGGCCACCACGCGTTGCCCACCACTAATCTACAAAGAATTGGCACGATTGGAAAATGATGAGCAAGGATTATGCAAATCAAGAATTCGCTCTACAAGCACAGTGAAAAAGATCAAGCAACACGCTGAGTTTTGTGAGTGGGAGGAACAGACCGTCCTGACTGAGAAATGGTCTGAAATAAACATGCAGCATGCAACACAGGAGACAAAGACATGCCTTTCTTTAGCAGGCGCATGGAGAATATTTTTCACCTTTTCTGCGAAGATGGTTAACATAGTTGTTTTAGCTCTATTTGTACAGTTTTACCTTAAACAACATGATGGAATATTTTGAATTGAATTGGAATTTGAATTTTAATTTAAAACTTAGCATCATGGAACCATTATTGATGTATCTGAAGTCGGCTAGAGTCAGCAATCGAGATTCCAGAAGAAACCCATATACTTAATTACAGATCTTATCAAAGCACTCAGCTTTTTCCGAACATCGCTTCAATATGCGAAAACTGCATGACGAACAGAGGCAATGCTTGCTAAGTTATTCATATGGTTGAATGAGGAGAGAAAAAATGCGGCACTGCCTCTAGTAGCGACTTGTAATTGAATAATTGCGATAAAAGTATTTAATACATATTCTGATATAATTTTTTGCCATGCTTTCATCTCAAGTATTTTATTACAAGCCGCTACTAAGTAAGTGTCGTATTTTTTTCTCACTTTTACTTGAACACCCTCCCTTAAGAGGCTATCACCTAACTTCGAATAAAAAGAATTGGACCAGATGCAACTTTCGTTTCAGACGACATCTTCCGTTTTTTCTTACTGACGACAAGGGACTTGCATACTTTCATTCAGCTCAGTGCATTTAAAATTTGACCACTCGAAAAGATGATCACATGTTGTGTTATAATAGATTAGCTTTTCATGAGTTCATTTTAAAAGGAAGTTCCTGCAAATTCCTAAAACTCATTTGTTAGAGGAATGACTGACAAAGCGATTTGTCAGCATCGGCACACAATGCTTTCACAGAAATTACACAATGACACAGGCTTATTATTTTCAGATTTTTGTTTGATAAAGTTAATTATGCATATAATGGTCAAGATTTCGCATAATTCACTCTTTTGGGATGTGGAAATATGTCTACTATCTGCATTTCTGACAACTTCCATTTTCTTAGTAAACCATAATCACATAATTAACCAGATACATTGTCAAAATGTCCATGATCTGACCTAAAATTATATAAAAGTCACCGAAAATGTTGGACCTCACGCTGCCATTTATTTCACATGTGCTTTTTTGGTTCATCCTTGGGTTTTGGGTCACACTTGTGTCTTGGTTCGACTTTGGGAAAGTGATACAAAACTTTGGTTTTCTTTTAATGCTGCATGTATACAAGTCAATTTGTAAAAATTAATATTTTGATTTGAATCTCAGGAGAACTACATGATGACAGCATAAAGCTATAATTTTTATCAAAATTCCACTGAATTCACAGAATAATTCAAATAAGAAATACCTGTGGATTTTAGCTATTCCATTTTGGGCCTAACAATACCGCGCTTTGAATATTCGCGCATTTTGCATTTGCTGTAAACGTACATATATTTTGCTGCATTTGTGCACATTGAATTTTTACATATTTGGTGTATTTTGCATCTTCGCAGCTATCGGATCAGTATCAATTATCCGGAGAATTGATACTGATTGGTACGTCAACATTGCGGATTTTTAATGTCGGATATTACTCAGCAATTACCAGCATATTAACTACGAAGTCGTTTTTCGAATATATTTGGATGCCCAGTCAGTAATAGCAGAAACTCATGTGAGTTGGTGAGCAAGTTTCAGATCCTAGCACCTACGATCTTAATTAGGACGTGGAATAGAATGGATTATAAACATGTTACTAGA
This sequence comes from Prostheceraeus crozeri, assembly GCA_907163375.1. NCBI lineage: Eukaryota > Metazoa > Platyhelminthes > Polycladida > Euryleptidae > Prostheceraeus > Prostheceraeus crozeri. The sequence goes on along the minus strand of CAJQUW010008438.1, from coordinate 70,340 downwards.
CATAGACTATTAGCATAAATAATCACTGTAGGCCCTTATTTTTACGAATTATAGTTAATGTCTCAGAATTTCTTGGTTTCAAATGCAAGTTGTCGCCTACAACCCATCGAATAGAAACTTCGGTAACAAAATTTCAAAATTTTTGTTTAATGCAGCAATACTGCGATGAAATTTTCGTAAAATAAGAATTTTGGCTTATATAAGAATCTTTCTGTCAGCACAAAATACAAAGAATTTACTTCGTTTATTTGGCTCTCCTCACTTATTGAATCTTTAGCTTTGGTTTTGGGTTTTGCTCCAAGTTTTGGACCAACCATGTTAACAGCATATGTTTTAGCAAGAACTACTTTACATGTGCGGCTTTTACAGATTTCAGAATGATTTTTCAAAAGCAACATCCCGCAAGTGCTATCTCGAAAATGTTAATTTTATTATGACCCTGTCTTGGATTAATATTTTATACTTGAAGATACGTGCGTACATGGCCGATTACAGAGTGTTTCAGAAGAAAGAAAGAGATTACATATGATCTACAGAAAGTGTTCTCTTTTCTTGAAAAGCAAATTATTTGATTTGAAACATAGGACTTAGTGGGTGTTCACTAATGAACTTTTATATGGGATATTGCCTCAACAGCAAGATGAGATATTCGCAATATACAGAGTGGGTTCTGTGCAAGAACTGCCTTTTTAAATTTTTCCACTTAGCCGAATTCAATCCGCAAAATTGTTCATGAGAACCGAATGATCTAGGAGGGAGACTTTCTGAGTGCTCTGAATAGATTTTGAGGTAATAGAGTATGAACTCAAGTTGATCGACATTTGCGTTTTTCATATACCTTAATAACATTCTGCGGTGAATCACATTACAAATCTATTCATTATAAAAGCATACTAATAAAATTCATTCGCATATAGGAAGCGTGTCATGAAATCTGAATATTCTTTGACGGAGTCTGGAGCTTGATTAATGAAGAACTCTGTTAGGCAGCATCAAACGATCTTACAATCTGTGACAGTTTGTCGAAAATCGATGAGCAATATTCGAGATACGTTGGAACATTCGACGACGCAGGAAGATTTGTTTTTGAGGTTGCTTTACAAAGAAGTCACGCTCTCTACTCAATTTTTATTCTACAGCACACAAGGGAAATACATAGCAATTGCTGTGATCGCTTACTTTTGTAACCCGCAATGAGAGAAAACTTGCTGTCATCTATAACTAATAGAATTATATCTTTGTTGGAGATGAATGAAAAACGCCCTGCGTAATTGATTCTTATTTGACTTTTTCGTAATTATTATTTTCATGCATCGGAGATCGTGACATAAATGGAAAGTTTGGAGATGGATAATGTAAATCAATTATTATTGATATAGGTACTTCTTATCTATGAGAACTGCTCGGAGCATATATTGTTCATAAGGTTTCGACGTTGTGATACATTGATGAGATTAAATTGATTCAACAGTGGACTAAATGATTCCTATTTTCCAGAGTGTTTATGTGTTTGAGACAGAGGATTCATTAATTTGTAAATTGCAAATCGTCGGTGAATCGGCAAAAGGCCTTATGTGCAAATTTTCCATTTTTCAAGAGAACGTTATTTCTATTTCTTCTAAAGTGATACACAATATTGAAAAACTGAAATAGTTTTATCTTTTAACACTGGAACAGCCAAGTAGTCAATTTTGACTACTTGACCTATTCGCACCAGTCTAGTTTTTTTACTGATTCCCATTTGAAGTTGATGTTTCATGACTTCATTTTTTGTCTAGCTTGTAATGTACAGGGTGCCCAGCAAAAAACCAGTAATTTCGTTTTCAGGTGATGATGAAAGTCACTCGATGATCAAAGACTTACTCGTCGCTTCACATGAATTGATCAGATATCTATGGTAATCTTTGTGATTCTCTTTCTCGAATCAAACTATAACTTATTGAATTGATCGCCCAGATTTAAGTTATGTGTTCAGTTCAACACGTTATCATTTCAAGCCATCATGCCGCAACTGACTGACTTGCAACGTCAAGTGATCGTTATCTTCAAAAGTGAACATCCTACATGGGGACTTGGACGATGTGCTGAAGTTCTTCCTAATTTCTTTTCTGAAATTTCACGAAATCAATTTTCGTTAGTGGCTTCGCGACTGAGGGATGATGGTGAGGAGGAGGCGATCGTGAGAAGACGTGGCTCTGGAACATCGAGAAAGTTTGACACTCCGCTAAAACAATCGGTGCAACGACTCGCCATAACTCCTGAAGGATCACCAACTCGCGGTCATCACAGTCAACGACAGATCGCTGCTCAGTTGAATATCTCCAAAGGCAGCGTCTTCAATATTCTGAAGGAGTCAGGTCTGAAGTGCTACCGACGAATCAAGTGCCATGGCCTAACTGATCATCACAAGGAGCAAAGAGAAGCCAAAGCCATGGCAATGATCGACCGCTTCGAAGAAGGTGATGGATGGAAGAATGTCTGGTTCTCAGATGAATCATCTTTTATGCTCCGAGCTCTAATCAACAGACAAAACGAGCGCATCTACAGACAAGTTAGTGTGAAGACGGACATCGAAGAAAAGGAACTCTTGGTCGAAATTGATCGCCAGCAGCCGTCCATCATGTGCTATGATGCGGTATCATAGAAACGGTAAAACACACGCGGTAAAACAGAACTGAGATTTATCGAAGGATGGGCGCCTGATCAAGGACATCTGCCGCCCTCCCGACGGAAGAAAACCGTCAACGAAACGGTGTATAGAGAGGAAATGTGCCCGTTGATGTTTTCCGACATTAATCGTGTGATGGGCGACCAGTGGACTTGGCAGCAAGACGGTGCAAAAGCACATACTGCCAACGAAACGATTGCTTGGCTCAGACGGAATACTCCGGACCTCATCCTTCCTTCAGATTGGACATCTAAGAGTCCAGATCTGAATGTCATGGATTTTTGCGTTTGGTCACTGCTCCTTTCTCGTCTGCAGTCCGTGCGATACGAAATAACATCTATAGAGACACTGAAGGATGTTTTGACAAATGCATGGAATGATATCTCCGTAGAAATGATTAGATCAGCGACATCAGCATGAATATCCCGCTTGAGGCGCTGTGTGCTAGCTCACGGAGGCCATTTTGAACACTTGTAATAGCGGTTAGTGTCATCCTTATTTTCTTACATGATGAAAAAATATTTTTTGGAAATTACTGGTTTTTTGCTGGGCACCCTGTAGGTAAAACGATTAGACTATATGTCTATGGTGAATAGTATAAACATTCTCTTAAAATTTTTTATACTTAAAACAGCCATGTAGTCATATTTGACTACGTGCTTTCAAAATTTCATCAAAACGCTAAATTCATTGCGACTGTTCACTTTCTATGATGAACTTGCTGTATAGCTGTATCATGACAAATTATCTGTTGTAACAATATGTTCATAGATATCTGTTGCACCGACGTCACCGACTGTTCACTTTCTGTGATGAATTTGCTGTATAGCTGCATCATGACAGTATCTGTTCATGGACTTCTATAATACAGCTATATTATAGAAGCTATATTATAGGAGTCCATGATCTGTTGCAACAATCTGTTCATAAATATCTGTTGCACCGACGTCAATTTCAAAAGTAAAACGATTTGAAAGCGATGATAACCCCATGAACTAAATTTCATTTCATTCTTATCATGTCTCGACCTCAACGAACTGCTGCGCTTCAAGTTACTGCTGCTTTAGAACTGCTTTCTTCAGATGGTGGTTTATCCAGTGATGACGACGCATCCGAGGAATTGTGTGCTGCTACCAACTCCAGTGACTCTAGTGAGGACGAGGATATTCCAGCTCCACTTCGTGTGAGATGTAATGCTGGAGGTGATGGACCTGCAAGCTCTTCATGTGTGTCCAGAAGTGATACGACTTCATTATCTTTGAATGACGATTCGAACTGGAAACATCTTCAAATTGGTTCGTCTAATGATCAATGACGAGTAAGTGCTCACAATGTGTTCGAAGAGGCATCGGGACCAAGTCACTATGCTAGAAACAAAATGACTTCAAAGCTTGATGCTTGGCGCCTATTTATCGATGAGACCATCTTGAGGCATGTTTATCATTGTACCAACTCTCACGCGCAAGAGAAGAGTGAGCTGAACAATTTTACTCTGGATGAGTTTGAGAAATTCGTTGGCCTGCAGTACTGCAGAGGATATTACGGCAGAAATCATTCCGTTGATCTTCTTTGGTCCAATAAATTTGGCGGTCAAATATTTTCAGACGTTATGTCGAGAAATCGTTTTGTTGAGATAAAACGTCATCTGAGATTTGATGAAAAGCAAACTCGCAGCTTTCGATTGGAGGAAGATCCTTTCGCTCATATCCGATTTGTTTATGATTCTGCAGACGGATGTACGTTCCTCACTATTCTTTGTGCGTCGACGACCAGTGCATGCCACTGAAAACGAGATGTAGATTTATCGTATACATGCCTGATAAACCGGACAAATTCGGTCTAAAGAATTGGTTTCTTGTTGACAAAGCCTCAAAGTATGTTTGTAACATATTGCCTTACTTGGGTGCCTATGAGAAAGATGCACGAGGGAATCAACCCTTGTGCAGCACGTGTGCAACAAAACATATAACATAACAACTGATAATTTCTTTACCAACAGGCAATTGGCTTACGAACTCAGAGAAAAAATACTTCTTTGGTTGGAACAGTGCGGGGCAATTCAAAAGGACTGCCTGTGAACTTAACGAAACAGAATTTGAATCTGCATGAAACCTCTTATGTACAACTCTAAGGAATATGCCATGGTATTGAAATACCAATGCAAGAAGTCCAAGAGTGTTTACTTGCTTTCGAGTATGCACGTCAATCCAACTATTGATCCAGGTGTCAAATCGAAGCCCAATGTAGTGAAATTCTATAATACGGAAAAATGTGGCGTCGATGCCGTCGATTCCATGTTGAGGATGATGAGTTGCCGCTCTGCCACCCGAAGGTGGCCTGTCGCAGTATGGCAGAATTTACTTGATATTGCGGCATTGAATGGATGGATGCTTTACAGAGAAGTGACCTGATCGAAAATCAACCGTAAGGAGTACTTACTTTTGCTGATAGAGGAGCTAACGAAAGTACAGGACAAAGATTCTTCGCCATCAAACATCAGCAGCTCTATCGAACCTCCAACGATACGAAGGAAATGTGAGACTGTAGCCTGCAGGAACAAGGCAAGTGCTTCTTGTCGCAATTGTGGTGTGAAAATCTGTGGATCTCATTGTGCAGACCAAGTAGTCAAAGTATCTTTCAGCTCATGTGAAAAATACATAAAATGATGTAGTTATGAATTTGAAAATTAGTATATAAGCTGATATGGTGGCATCTCCGTATTGATTTTTTAGTAATATAGGGCACTAGTGGCCTAATGAGATAGTCAATAGTAGTAGCACCTGTACATGAGAATATTTTGCATGAGTTTGTGGTCGAAGTAAAATCTTCTAGGTGCTGGCAATTTTTCAACAGGCTTACATTACACGTACGATCAAAAGATCCTGCTTGGGACGCTTCGATGTCGATGAATATAAGGATATTTATGACAAGTGCTGTGTAGGCTTCGACCTAGATTATTTCAATGTAATAATCTTACACTTAATAAGACAAAATTTCAAACAAATAAAGTGAGGGCCATAAAGTGTATACTATATATGTCATCGCATAAGTACATTGAGACATAATCTAAAAATATTAATAGGTAGTCAAATTTGACTACTTGGCTGTTCTAGGTATAAATATAGTTCGGCTGTTCTAGTGTTAACATTGTCATCAAAAATTGTTGCAGAAATGTTTTATTGTAGATTGTTTTATACAGTTTTGGAGGACCCATTTGCACATAGGGCCTTTTGCATCCTTGCTTTGTGTACATAAAGACGCATGCATTTAGATCGATATGCTGTTTTTCGGACGAAGTTAGAGAAAAATATAAAATTTTTATGTTCTCTGAAACCTCTCAGCAAGACGAATTCAAAAGTCAATGCCTCCATTTGATCCAACATGCTTAAATGGTTGAAAAACATGCACATATACATGTAGAAATTTGCACATTTGTTCAAGTTCTTGATGCGGAAGGGCATTGTGATAAACAAATGATACATCGTTTGAAATCCCTTGACGGGTATAAACCATTTATCGTTGCCTCCATCAAACCTGAAGAATGTAAATGGGTAGAAAACATGTACATGTACAGCACAAGCAATGCACTGTACATGTACGTCTCACAATATGTATGCATATAAAATTGTGCTTTTCTAAAGTAGTTTTATTCTGTAATGCACTGTCTGTATGTCTGTATACCAGATAAAACCACTGTTATGTTGGGCATAGATTCTATTTAGTAATAACCATTGCAAAATGTATAAACCCAGAAGTCGGTAACCAAACTTCTGCTATAACTTCAAATATATGCTGCATCACCCGTAGACTATGTTGTCACCCATTCTCTCGAATTTCTCAACAGAATTTCTCGCATGAATGAAGACCTTTGCTTTTTGGCCGATGTTTTAGACACCTGAACAGTTTGAAGGCACTTCTTTCCATGCGACATCGCAATGAAATGATGTAGCTGTGATCAAGGCGACTTCAATACATTCTTGAATACTGTTCACAGTAGGCTATTCATACATGATGAGTCATTATTAGGGATTGCAATCTCGGTTGCTTTTCCAAATCCTTGATTCTCTGAACTGATAAACTCAATCCCTGAATTTTGGGATCCCAATTTTTTTGCCTGATCCTGGGATTCCAGGATTTCGAAACAAATCGTCCTAGAAAAGGCCTGTATCTACATGCACACGAAAAAGTTTGCTGGCTGGTCCTCTTTATGCACAATTTTCTATTTCACATGATCTGGCTGTCAGTGACAAATTAGGCGTAGATGATTTAGGCAGTGTGAGTCCTCTTGTTTGTATAGTGAGCATAAATGATAGGCATTATTTTTTTTCAACATGGTCATTCATATTGCATTTTTTACTATTTTACATCATTTTTGGCTATCGGAGAATGTTGAATTGCATTCCCACTGATAACCAAGATAACTAAGCTCACTTTTCGAAGCCGTAGACAGACTTCCTCGTCAATGCATTATTACTTCTGTTAAGTCTAGAGGAAACAATTCTTAGAGGAAATATTAATTAGCAGAGAAGACCTATTTGAAAAGGCCATATGTGACAAAATTGTTGAACCGAAGGAGACACCTGTTTAGTTGTGATCCTTCTCGAAAATATGGAAGCAGAAATGATTATCGGAAATTAAGAAAAATGTTGGCCAATATGCGAATTCCACATTACTCGTGAAAGCTAGCAAAATGACATTGCATATATCACGGCTTGCAATTAACAGACCCGCCGATGCCCTTATAAACAGATCTACAGTGTACTGATGGAAAGAATCGGAATAGGAAAATGTAATCATGTTCAGAAGAAATAATTCTGCAATTCTTGATGCTCAGTCACTGCAGCTAAATGACCAGAATACATGCTGAAAGTATATATATATATATATACATAATCAAGCATATGCCATGTAGACCTATGCCGACACAACTGTATTGGTAAACAAATGACTACAGAACAAATTTAATTTCAGAGTTAAGCAAATGATGCAACGTCCACATTAGATGGATTTTTTTAATTTGAATAAATACACTAAATTATTGATCCTCAAATAGAAAAAGTTGTGCATAAATTCATCAGCTAGACTAAAAGTAGTTAGGTTGTCACATAATCATTACCAGTCTGAGTCATGTAAAGTCGGTTAATGTCAGAGGCAATTTTTCAAGACGAATAATTTTCATTGAAGACATATCTAGTTTCTGCATTCACTCACAACAGATGTTAAATTCCATTGGTGTCACGACAGGACTCAGAGTTGTATCCGAGGTCCGGAGTTAGAGTCAGAAAACTCTCCGCATCCCTCTTTACTTACGGACACAAAGGATTTGGGCACAAGCAATTCAATACGCATATTCAATTCATATATATCTGCAAAACTATATTTCACATGATAAAACACATCATAAAGTGAGCAACAAGTCAGGCAACAACGATGACTAACTATAAAAATGCTGTAAGCAGTCATACTAAAAAAATAATGCCAGATAAAGTAGTCCAGACACCTATTCTGACCCAAAAATAGCATCTTGATTAGATTATGAATTCAAAATGGCCACAACTGTTGACCTTTGTTAGACATCACTGTTAAGTCAGACGTTTATATTTATCATTTTATTCATTCATCATATTATGATGGTTACACTAGCAAAACTCAAACCTGGGACAGAAATTTTCAAAAGTCATCAATGAAACTGACGGTGAGTCAAATGAAAGAGAAAACAAAGTGCATACAAATTCGCAGGAGCCTAAATCACATTATTTAGCTTTTGAAAGCCTACTCTAAATAATAGAGATGCTGTATAATAGATAGGATAGGGCTAAAAGTGCCAAGTCTCGGGTTAAAAGTGCTAAACCTCGTGTTTAAAGAATACTGACCTCGTGAGCACAGTTGGATCATGACACAGGCGACGGTATGAAAATAACGCGTACCAAGACACAAACATGCTCAAGTACAGACAATCCGCTCCCTCACCCTCATCTGACACCAATACCAAGCATTAATTAATATTCGCTTTAAGGGAGCAATAGCCTTATCCTAGCCTCAATAAGCTTGAACAAATCCCTGGCTCGATTGTCAGTGTTTGAGTTCAGACGAACGTATTGAATCATACTCCCTTAACTACATGTGCTTCTATCCTGCCAAGAATAGAGTCCGATCATGTCCGTGATCATGTCCGTCACATGTTAGTAGCTTCTAATAATTATGTTGATTTTACAGATGTTGATACTTGATCACACTAATCGCACATGATGACTGATCAGTATATAACATGCTGTAGAAATCACCCTTGATGGGCTAATTAATGCTTGAACGTCTCTCAAAATACATCGTTTCTGGAGGAAGCGCTCATCCTACTCAGCAGGAATCCTCCTTGAACTTTTATTATAATCAACAGTCGACATGTTGGAAATTGTAGTTACAGCTGTTTGCAACGCAGGTTGCCTGTATTTTCCTAATAATGTACAGGCAATTCAACGAGCAAGCAACTATACTCGAATGCAGCAATACACTAGAAGGTTATACTAATAATACATGCTCTAATATATACATTATATTATATGCATATTTATTATATTCGAAGTGAGGCATGCATAACAGATATATGACACTATTCATATGCACTGAAATGAGAGCAGAAATCATAGATTTTTCAAAAAAACAAATTTTTACTTACATTTTGACCTACTCCATCCTTTTACTTTACTGTTGTATATATATATATGTATATTAGAACAATGGGCCCGCATAGATGTAAGTGAAAACTCCTCACTTGTCAGAAACAACACAACATGTTTCAACATTACAATGCCATCCTCAGGTGTACACAAATGAAATTTAACAATACTTTTATATGTGAAATCAATCAACACGGAAGATGGATACAAGTGAAGTGTCAGTCAAAGTCAGAAGTCATAATGAAGTCACAAGGCTAGCACGTGAAAGACAAAAGATAGCTATTTACAATAAAACAGCCATTTACAATAAAACACGAAGAATGAAATACGTAGAAGGCTATTTACACAAATCAATCTACAGATTTAGATACAAAAACGTGGAGCGTCCTCGGTCATTCATCAAAGCTCCATTGTTAGACTTCTTTATTAACAAAGATTCCACAATTCTGGGTTATTTGCTGTTTGAAACATTTTTTAAAACCATTTCCTTCCGGGTGGAGAATGTGCATGCTTATTTCTGTCTGACTTGGGTAACCTTTCAAATGTTCATTTATTCTTGTAGAAAAGTGTCAAATAGAGCTGCCGACGTAGTACTTATCGCAGTGCTCACACATATACCTGTATACGATATTGGAGTTCAAATCGGCTGACACTTTGTCGGCAATGAACGGGAAGCTCCAGTTTATCAGCGATACATCTTTCTTTTCACCCATGTCATTGGAATGACTGACTGGACTTTGACTGACATTTGATTTGTGTTCATCTTCCGTGTTGATTGATTTCACATATAAAAGTATTGCTAAATTTCATTTGTGTACACCTGAGGATGGCATTGTAATGCCGAAACATGTTGTGTTGTTTCTGACAAGTGAGGAGTTTTCACTTACACTATATTATATATATATATATATATATATAGTATATACATATCTATATATATACATGTATATATTATATGCTAATATCTATACTCTAATAAATGTTAATCATGGATATGACAAACTTCCAAATAATCGGCGACTCTTTATATGATATTTTTACAAAATTTGATGCAATATCAATGTGAATAGATGTTTATAATCACTCTTTGTTCTCATTGTTTTCGTCATCCTACTATCCTGCCAATTGATGTCCCTAAGGAATAATGTAGATTAAGAGATAGACGTCCATGATTTAAACTCAAAGAGTTATTATTGACAATAGTATGAATGATTCTCTCAGAATCGTGTAGATCTATCGTTGAAGAACAAAACAAAGAAATTCATTAAGGATTAAAAAAATGAAGATAGATTTTCGCTGAGGTGTGAGATTCAGCAGCACAATTCAGATATTCCGAAACTCAATCCATAAATCTAAAATGAAAATTTCATGAGTTCTTTGTATGAAGACCAAAATCGTCTGCAGCATTAATCTGACTTTGTAATTCTACTAATAGAAATATACACGAGCATATATTAGCAACTATATACATAATGCTGTCGAGATTTATACATTTTTTTATTATTATTTATACACCAAATGCTTAATTTCATGTTGTCATGTTTTATTTTTTGCTTTTTGTGCCTTTTACTCAAGTCGGCAAGCTCAACAGCTGATTCTTGTTTGATGTGTGAATTAGCAATTTCAATATTTATAACATGTTATTGTTGAATAATCATTTGGCCTAAGAGTCCTTCCGCAAAATTAAAAATCAAAAGTTAAGATTTCATAACCCCTTTATCATAATTTTTCGGAAGATGAGCCAAATAACAGATAGATAGATTTCTTTATTGTCTCATGGACATAGCGATGATGGAAATCTTGAGTTTGCCGAAGTGTTCCTGGAAGGCTGCAAAGCTGCATTCGACACTATGCCGAAAAGTTTGAACATTTCAATTCCGATCAATTCAACGACATCCTTGACTGCATTGTGCTTCTGCAATGTTCCGCTACATATGAAATGCAACTTTGAAGTAAAAAATCGAGCGCAATTTTGTAAACACCCTGTACAATAATCGCCAAGATATAAGAAGTTAAACTAAAGAATGTGCTCGCACTCTATGGGGAACTCGTATACACGTTCCACTACATATGTCCTGGCAATTACTGCATATATAAAATAAATTAGCAGTATATGTAGACACAACAAGGTGATGAGTATTAAGGACTTTCAATGGTGGCAGCACTAGCTTAACATAAACATCCATTGCGAATTATGCTGCCGATCATAAGCATGTACTATCTGATAATTTTTGCTATTTGTACTGTTACAACATTTTTATTTGATCTTTGTCATCTTCACTGATGCCATTAGCTGGCAAGGGAAAATTGTTTTTATCATACAATTTACACTTTCATTATGATAAACATAGTCAAATATGAATGTATTAGCTAATTCAGACATTCGCCAACATTCCTATTTGCAGGCTGCAAGAATATTTCATGAAATTTGTCGAATGCAATTTGGTATTTGGAGAGAAATCCATACTCATGGTTGTAAAGAAATGAAGTCATTCTTTTCATTTCCGTTTATCTGAAGCGATGTTAATTTCTTAGAAGCTCCGATTTTACGCCGAGAGACAAATGAAACAATTCGATACAAGTTTCGTGCACTGACTTCGTGATTTTGTCCTCAAATTTTGTGACTCAAAGAATACAAAATTGTAATCACTTGTAACGTACAAACAAGTGGTCTAAGATTGCTCATCGATTGCGTGTTGAGATTCAAATTTGTTTCTAAGAATATCAGAAGTGAGCGCACTCCGTGAGCATAAATCAACTGAATATCTCAATGATTTTAAGACAGACCAAAAAATATATTCTCGCTGGTTTTGATTCCATGTTAGGACGTTCCTATGAAATGCCCACGATGCATTTGCACTGCTTATGCAATCAATACGAAGACAAAACCTCATGCTTTGTAGAGCAACAATTATATAACGAAGCTCGTGAAAGAAAAGCGCACCACCGGACCTGTTAACGAACCGGAATAATCCGGCCCGTAGAGATTTTCTGAGGAATTTTCAGTCTTATGCCCTGCATGGCCCGTAATTAATGATGTTGTGATAGATATGATATACACCGTAAATTCACACTTTCGTGGCTGATTTTTCTGAATAAAATTAATGAATTTTATCAGTTTGATTATTCCCGCAAGATATGAATAGACTTCAAAATGGCAAATTTTTGGCTGTAGACAGACAATCGATGAGCACAATAAATTTTAAATAAAAATCGGTTCGAACAATTTCAGCTTCCTTATATCAGTTAAAAAGCCCATCCATTCAGTACTATCGATACAGTTTCCTAAATTAAGTTATCGATAATTAGGCTATGTCACCATGAATTTTGTTTATTTTCCCTTATTTCCATAATGCGATAAATATTATCAAATTCTATTATTTATGTAAAAAGCTAATCGAGTGTAATTTTGGATCAATACAGCGGCTCCTTTTTATTCGCGTGAAGGGTGCAGAATGGGATGTGTATATGTCGCATTAGTCTGAATACCACGTGTAATTTGCATCAAAACATTACCTCGTATTCAAACAATAATTTACTGACTTAAACCCTTTCAGGCCTGCTATTCGAAAACATCAGGCTCAAATCAGAACCGAAGACTGACTACCCGGTGCGTTTTCTAATTTTCAACAAACCGCAGATCGTGTGAACGTCATCGATCAGTATTCTTTATGTCTCAATTTCAGTGACATCTTAATGCATTCGGCACACACATTTACATGAAGTAGGCCTATCGATATATAGGAAATACAAAAACTTTTTGCCGAAAACTTTGGTCTGCTTCTCATTAGGTTCACATCTGTATTTCTTTGATGCTGTCTGAGAAGAAAAAGAATCAGTTAGAATTACTTCTGCTTGCTATGAGTAAGAGACTAAAAGTTGGATATTTTTACTTGAAAATTAGTACCTCGTGTATGAACCTAAGATTTTGCACGTCAGTGAACTACCAATTTGCACGTCTGCCGAGCTCTGTCAGGTTCCTTTTCTTGTCGGAAAAGATTGAGGAAGAATACATGTAAATCCAATGAAAGACGACTAAATTTTTCGGTGAAAATGATTTCTTATGTTTTAATTGATTATGGGAAAAGTACAAAGTCTAGAGCAATAACTTCTTAGCATGGAATGTCTTCATTACTTATCATGTTTACTTAGTCCATTAATGAAACTAAATACAGTTAGAAATTACAAACCTCAAAATGTCGGTAAACCCAATATTTTGGCCCATTTTCGCCACATCAAACCGCACTCTTACATACATTGCCCAACAATCATAAACACAAACATATGACAGGAAATGATTTAAAGACATTCCATGTCAAAAATGGCTCTAAAATCAGTACGTTTCACTTTATTAATGAAAACATAGAAAATCTGATTTTCACTGAATGCTTCAGTTTGCTTCAAATTGGATTTGAATGCGTTCTTCCTTGATCCTATCTGATAAGAAGAGGAACCGGATAGAACTGGAAAAGAACCGGAAGATGAGGAACCGGATAGAACTGGAAAAGAACCGGAAGAAGAGGAACCGGATAGAACTGGAAGAGGAACCGGGCAGACACGCAGATTCGTAATAGTCATAGGTTCTACGTACATCATTCAGCGAAAGTCCCATTTTCGGACTCCGAAATTCACTCCGACCGAGTAAGATATTGAAAGATGTCGTGAATTTTCGGTAATTGTTTACTTCTGGAATATTTTGTAGAAATTGAAGGGATTTTGTATTCGATATTTGAGTATTGAGTATTTTGACAAGCAATTGTATTCGTGAGATTATTTGATTGATGAGACGTTTTAAAATATAAGTATTTGTTTTCATGATTGACTATATAAGAATTGTATTTTGCACAGATTAGGGTTTGACTGAAACGCCCACTTCACTTAAAATGTAATGTTTTCACTTTAGCTGAATTTCTTAACTATTAAAATGTGAGTGAAATTTTATCAAAATTACCAACAGCTTGATCGCAAAGCATTACAAAACGTAAAGCATCAAAACGTTCAGCCAAAGTGCACAGCTGAGATGGCTTGGGAGACAATTCCATTTTATTCAAATTGAAGCACCAAAAAGTAAAATTCAAGTTTGGTGGGGGCAAAGATGGTAATCGGCAAAAGGTAGTAATCAACTATACAGCAAAAAAATTAAAAAACCATCTTGCCATAAATTCAATGTAAGAAGTGAAGTCAATAGTTTACTGATTTATTTCATGTCGGATTGACCTGTCGCTAGGTTGGACAAGTTTCCTTCAGTCGCGATGGTCCAGGCGGCAGAATTGATCAACTCTTGGCTGCTTTATTTAAAGTTGTTCATCATCGTATATGTAGGAAAACTATTTTTCGAGTGCTTTCGAATGACAGAAACTTCGCTAATCCAGGAGAGAAATCGTCAATAAGACCTAACAGATATTTGGCATCATCTTATGAACAATATATGGGAAAATGCGCGTCACGACAATTCTTCAATAATAGTAACAGTACAAATGTAAGCCTACATGTATTCCCTTGTTCATTTACTTTCATGGCAGTTCATGCCTGAATTGGACTTTGACGCTTGTATTTACTTTTAATCATTTCACTCTCAGAAAAATAAAAATGGCTATACAAATAGGCTACCTTTGAGCATTTGAATTCATTTCCCTTTGAAATTAAGGTAAAATCACTTTCATTGATTTGCGAAGGCTCTACTTTGAAAGCAACTGAATGCAACTACTTTACATTTTCTGGTTGTCCGAGAATATACTATGTACGGTCCAGGAAGTTATCAAAGCCTTCTTGGGATAACGGGATTATCCATTTCTCATTTGCTTGAAAGCTATATTTTTTTCATGCGAGCACTGACCGATTTGAAATTGAAGACTGACACTTGAATAAAATATGCTATGTGCTGAAAAAGTGCAAATTATTATATTTGCGCTCTCTCGAGGTGAATGATTGCATCGATTTGGCTACACTTAAAAATGGACTTCGATAATGCGTTAAGCAGATTTCTTTGGCTATTGTTTTCGTAGGATTTTGTTAGCAGCCATGTTCTCAATAGATAACAAAGCGAATAAAGACAAACGTTGTGCATGTTTCATCATGCATATTCAAAATATCAATGATTACGCAGCTATCGATCAGAAATGAAGCAATCTAAAGATGGGATATTTTTGAGAAATAGGTGCGTCAAGAGACAAAAATTATGAACATTGTCTGGAAATGACTGGCTGTCTGACCTTTCCTTTGACAAATCAAGTTAGTGTTTGTGAGTTTATATTTGCTATAACACTAGTCGGTCATAATTTCTCCTGTTATGAATCTAATATGCTTGAAAAATCTTAGTCTCAAATTTTTATTCATTGTGAAACAAAGAAGATGTGATAGTCTACACTAGTCACTATACCATTATGCATTAGATGAGATTTGCAAACTGAATTTGAGTATACACATGTGATCTTGTACAAGAAGCTTGATATCAACTTGAGTAGATGCAACCTACTGAATATAATCACAAAGCGATCGATTTTCTCCATATTCGACTCAGAAAGGAAAAGTTTAAATCCCTAGATTCTTGATTGCATTGCAATTTAAGAAACTAACTAAGAAATCCTAAAAACGGCGATATTGTGCGATTTTTACTCGACGTTTTTTTTTGTTTGAAATGAATTCTGCTCTACGAATCTCAATGAATTTCTTCTATCTATCTTGCAACTGCATCAAATCAGACGAATGGGACTAAATGGGACTAACATAATGAATGTCTGAATATTCAAAATCAGGCACTACTGCAGTTTAGTGCATCCTCTTTTACCCCTACTGCAGTTTAGTGCACCCTAAAATGCATGTGAGAACAACATGATTTAATCAACAGAATGAATGCCGTTCGTTCTTCCCTATACAGTTATAAATGAGTGTCTTTGTGTCTTCGTGTGTCTTCGTCTTCGCACATTACACCGAGCGCGCGCTTCGGTGTAATGTGCGTAGTCATCGTTTGCGGGAGAATGCGCCGTTGTTTTAGGGTGCTCTAAACTGCAGTAGGCGCGTTTCCGTCTCTTTCATAGAGGGTGCACTAAACTGCAGTAGTGCCCAAAATCATACTTTGTTTTCAATACAATGTTCAATCATACATTGCAAGCATATCTCTATCTGTAATTAAATGAATGCATTGTAAAATTGAGACGACTGGTGTCAACGAGATT
Organism: Prostheceraeus crozeri; assembly: GCA_907163375.1. Lineage (NCBI taxonomy): Eukaryota > Metazoa > Platyhelminthes > Polycladida > Euryleptidae > Prostheceraeus > Prostheceraeus crozeri. The sequence continues at coordinate 53,823 of CAJQUW010008438.1, read as the reverse complement.
TGATAAAATACAGTGTGAAGATAGTTTTTGTCCACTTGATTGTCTGATGCAAATCATAAACAATGTTCGGAGAATCGCTGGCTTATTAAAACAATTTTGAATCATAAGTTTTTGTCAACTTGATTACAGGTGATCCCCTGCTATCTATCCATACTCACTATATGTAATCTCTCTGTACGTATGTTATTTTATATGTTATTGACCTGCTCTCCACATAAACTTATAAATGGTGTAATTGTCGAGAGGATGAAAAAAAGAACAATTTGCAAAATTCCTGATAACAATTGAACAAAAATTTCTTAAAGATAAAAATCGAAATTCTATGCATTATCAAATATTTATCAATAATTGTATCTATGGTTAGAATTTTTAATAGTGAATTTCCTTTTCTTCCAGGCACGGAACATTTCTGATTTATAATCCTTGGTAGAAATGTAATTGTAGTCATTTTACTATTCGATATCACATCACTATTTCAGACCATCACATTCAACTTCATTTGTACATATTTTTTTCATCGATTCCATCACTTTGCAACGTCATCCAGATTTGGAAATAAAACGTTTGAATTTTGTGCAGTTAGAATTCTGCTTTTGCAAATGGACATTGCTTGACATAATTATCAGCGGCGATTATTGTCTCTCATTCCCCAGGTCATCGGCAGGTCCAACATGTACATGCGCGTATATACAGCATCTGTATATGCCTTCTAAATGAGGTCAAAACAAAGCATTCCAGCTCAATATTCATCTTTTCTTCAATTCTTTTCTTTTTTCTGATGTTGCAAAAATGTCGATATCATCTGAATGACATTTTTCAGGACCACTTTTTATCATACGGGCAATAAGTTATTTTTCAATTGAAATAAAAAAACATACAATCTCTCATTGTCCTACAAAATCTTTTGATTCTTTTGAGAGTAGAGAGGAATCTTTCACAACAACAACTATAGACACGCTAAGCGTGGTGAGTGTTTTGAGTAACTTTTCAATCTCGGGAAAAACATCAGAAAAATCACGTATCAACAGATTCAAAAGCCCTGATGCACTTACTGTCTGACCAACAAACTGAATGCAAAACTTGCAATTCAGCACGCAATTTGTCTGGCAAAACATGCATCTTGCCTATATCGATAGAACAAAACAAATCATTAGGAAATTGCTTTGAATGAACTGGAAACCTTTTGATATCAAATAACTGAAATGGCCTCAGTTCTTCAATATCCTGAAACCTTTTTTGAGGAATGAACAAGTTTCATCAATCGAGTTCACAAAATGCACAAATAGAGAGATTTCATAACACTAAGAGTGACTGGTAAATCAATAGGCACATTTTCCGAACAATCTGTCAATAATTTTGTTTCTCTTATGATTTCTTGAAATGTTTCATCGGATCTTAGATCGCCACTGCTTCGTATGCACGATTTCATATGTAGCAGCACTTCAAGACACATGTATCTGTCTCAACGTTCTGACATTAATTAGATAGGACATCAAAGATCAATAATATCCGTCGGTTGCACAAACACGCGAGTCAATCGGTTAACATGCTTCGCTCATATTGAAGAAATAAGACAGATCTATAGCATTCTCGCAATACAGGGCATAGTTTGAGAGATTTACCCTAACGCACCCTACTGTCTGCCAACTCGAGATATTATTGGATGACGTCTATCAACAAACGATCGTTTCCTTGCTGATAAATAGTCACCTCAGATCTGTAGCACTGAATCTTCTTTCACCATGTAGATTTCAACATTTTGTGATATTTTACTAATGAGCTTCAAATATAGCAGTGCAAATATTAATTATTACTTATAACAAGACTTCAATTTCTAAAATTTACTTGTAAGACACCGAGAGTAAGGATGAACTGCTCTATCATTAAGACTGAAACGGTAAAAGTTGGTTTAAGTCTTTCAGCACCAGTGGGTCCTGTGGGACCCATGCACATAGGAAAAATAATTCCGTCCCCATTGATTTTCTATGTGAATATGATTGCAGTATTTGGCATATATGTGTCTTCTATGAGTGAAAATAAATTTTCTGAATAAATAAACCGGCCCATACCCGTTGCATCCATTCAATCAGGAGAAAATAGGAAGTCGTACGATTTTCTAAAAAATGCATTTTCCAGTGTTGTACAGGAAACAATGTAGTGGAGATACGATATAATCAGCTCTGAATTATCGACGGCCTGGGTCGACTTTTGACGCTATGTGTCTGGAAATTAGTCAATATCAAGGATTTCCAGTCCTGAGGGACCCATTGGTACGGAAGTATCGCTTGACACAAGAGATGTGAATTTCAGCTATCAAGAGCAAACTGCCTGATGTAGTGTCGAAAAATAGATCTGACTTCAATGACTGCCAACCGAAGTTGTCTTTGTTCAATGCAACTCAGCCATTGAACGATAATAAATCTACAGCCTTGTTCAGCGCATGCCGTGCTTATAAGCAACAATCATCACAAGATCCTCACATTCTTCAGCGAACTGATTGTTTGTGTGACTATGCCGCGTCACCGGAGGAGAAATTTTGTTCTGACTGCATATGATGTTCTGCAAATGCTAGATGCTGACGACAGTGACAAAAAGGACATATGGAGATAGACGAGGAGTACGCTGTGTTCCTCAATGATAACGTTCCCGAAGGGCTTAATGAAGTTCTCGAGGAGGGCATCGACGACGCAGGAATTGATGAAGTCAAAATTGAACATGGGCCCTCCGAGAGAGAGGTGACTTATCTCTGGTCCAAACGGTGTCCATCCATCGTCATATCAGCCCCAAAACTAGGACTTGGGGAGCTCAGGGTTGCTTTCAACAATGTCTCCTTCCCGAATCCCTCAACAATCTTCAAAGCAGGTTCTCGATTTGGCCCTTTATTGAACAACATCTTCATTCCGGAATCTATACTTTATATGCCGCAGAAAGGTGAGATCTTCACTGTTGACGAGGAAGAAATGGAGGCATTTATCGGGATCATTTTCGTCATGTCCTACCACCATCTTCCCGACATGAAGCTATATTGGTCCGTGGATCCAGACGTTCGGGTTGCTGTAATTGCTGATGTCATGACGCGCAGCCGATTCTTCGAAATCAAGAGAGCCCTGCACTTTAGCAACAACGAAGATGCCGTTGACAAGAATTATCCAGACCATAATCGGGCCTGGAAAGTTCGTCCACTGCTCAACCACTTCAACGAGGCTTTCCAGGCGGTCCTGTCACCTACTGAGGAACAATCGATTGATGAGAGGATGGCTAAATTCAAGAGCCAGTCGCTAATGTAGCAGTATATGAAGGACAAGCCCGTGGATTCAAACATTGGTGTCGTAATGACTCGAGAACAGGCTAAGTCTTTGAGATTGACATGCATGCGTGAAAGAACAAGTCTCGAGAACTCGGACTTCCAGAAGATGTCGTACTACAGCTGACAAGGAAGATTACTGGAAGGAACATCCGCATTTACATCGACAACTTCTGCACGTCACCATAACTTGCTCAGGAAGCTGAAGCAAGACGCTGTCTTCTGTACGGGAACCGTGAGACACAACCGAAAAGGAATGCCGAAAGACTATATTGCCGATAAAAGTATGGCCCGCGGTGCCGTTGATGTCAGACACTGCAATGGAATGTATGAAATCAAATAGATGGACAACAAAGCGATTTATCTCCTGTCTACGATCACCTCGTCCATCGACATCACCATGGTTCGTTGTCCCCAAAAAGGACAGAAGGAAAAAGTCAACGTGTCCTGTCCTGCACTGATTCGTGACTACAACAATGGAATGAATGGAACGGACGTCATGGATCAACGAACCAAACCCTACGTATTCGACGGACGCTCCCTACGAAATACTACACTCGTCCCTTCTTCGACTACCTGGAGATGGCTGTTGTAAATTCATTTATTGTCCAAGAGAAGTTAGCCGAGACAGAGTGGGCTTCAGACCGACCGAAGACTCTACTGGATTTCAAGAGGAAAACTGCTTTATCTCTCATCGGTTCATACACCTATCGGGCTCGGTCAGCTACCTCGAAATCAACTGCAAATCCACCTTCCTCTTTTCATCGTGTGTCAATGGTGGAGACAAAGGGTCGTTGCAAGGGTCGTTACACTCAAGGGCGGAAGGATGTAAAAGTATTCACCAAGTGCGAGACCTGCCAGGTGCATCTGTGTATTTCGAAGAGCAAAGACTGCTTTAACCAATATCATGAGAAAGTAAGCAGCCAATGTAGAGGATGATACAATTGGAAAATAAAAATTCATTAAAAGTCAATTTTTTTTATACTTCTCTACAATTTCGAGGAAAGTTCAACTGAAAATAGAGATTGGAAAAAATGATAAAAATGGTAATAATGAAGTAACAGATAGAAATGATAGAAATAGACACGTGTAAGTGAAGCAAAATGATTATAGCTAGAAAGTTATAGCTAAAAAATAAATGAATATTATCAATGAAAGTGTCCACTAGCCTTGAATGTTTAGGGGCAGGATATTGGGGTTGACCTGATAATCAGTCTATTTATAAAAAAAAGATACTGTGTTATTGCAAACCTTCACGAGTGAAAAGTAGAGACATGTGGCATTTACATACAAAAAGATAAGCTTCTCAGATTGAAAGCACAGAGGCACCGATTTAGCGACCTCTCCGTACCAGTGGGTCCCACAGGACCCAAAACTTTGACCCTTCATATTTCCGTATTTTGAATTTAAATGAAGCAACTGCACCTACTTTACAGCTTCAATCCATGACTTCAACTAGGACATTAAGTAACACTTTAAACCAATAAAAATCATAAGTCTGGTACTGAAAGACTTAATATGATAATCTGACAATAAACACTGGTTACCTTAATTACCCAGAGAAATCGCCACTGATAATTATCAAAAATAAATGGGAATATGAAGCTTCTTAAAGAAGTGGCTCGTGTAGGATACGATTCATCACTTTGATTCTTTGGACATTATGCCACACTGATGGCAGAATTCTCGCATTAAGCCTTGAAATAATCATGAATAATCTGGTCAAACTGATTTTAGCGCATTTCAGTGGGACTACTCAACGCTTGAAATGGCCTATTTTACCTGTCGATGGACCGTCCGACCCGTTGATGGCCCTCCGAAACTTGCGACCGATTGGTGTGGGATATCATCGGGGACTCTTGGAACTTTAATCAGACTACTCGTATTTGTCTATCCACATTGCTTTTTATGTGATCGTTTACGGCATAGAGAGGTGTTCATAGCGTGCTCCGGGAGCAGTAGAGCGTCTTCTACAAATTTCATCACTATCAAATTTCGTTTACTCTTTTTATTCAATAATTTCATCCAGGCTCAAAGATTTCTTGCTGATTGCATGTTTTCATTAGATTGACACATACTGTCTCAGATATTGTCACAACCTAATCAATGGAATGAGTCTACATATAATCAAACCAGGGCTGTTTGACCGGTAAAAACCAGCACGGCTTTTTGTCCACCTGGCAAAAGCCACCAGCTTTTGCTACTCTCTTTTCGGAAAAGACTAGCAAAAGCTCTGTACATCAGTAATAATAGTACATAAATCGCTTGAAAAAATAATTGGAATCGTCCCTCCTGGCTCCTTTGATAAACATTAATCACAACAAGCTTGTTGCATTCACCAATTGCCATTTAATATCAATTCTGTTCTCCAAACTTGACTGTGATCGATTTCACTTTGGTTTTCAGAATCGATGATGTCACAATCCAATTGCGCTGCGGTATGCCAATAACTGCTGCAACTTTGTCAGAAAACTTTGTCGCATAAACAGCAGCCTGTCTGCCGCCATTAATAGTATTGTTCTCCTACTCATTGACTGTACATAACAATAATAATATTGTCTAATATAGTTTATAATAATAATAATAATTTTGTCTCACATATAAGAAGGCTAGGAGCCTACTGGAAGCTCGGTGAGAGCAATTACAAATTCATCCACAGTTCAAATTACAAGAGGAAAGTGTTGAAGAAAAACACTATGAAGATAGGAGTCAGGTATGGCGAAAGCGAATAAAAGCGTTTTTGAATCGTTTTGTTCTTGCAAGAGGAGGGCGGAGTGGGCATGTATTTCGAGTGAGAAAACACTCTCGCAAGGGGTGGTCAGTATTGTTACTAACAGAGTCAAATGGGTTCAATCATTATACATGTAACCAGTCTTCTGCTGTTGGTCGATTGCATTGCATATCCTTTTATTTTTCTAGTTCATCCCTGTGCTTCACGCAATATGTTTTAATCGATATCAATATAATGTTTTCATACAAAAAAATGCAATTAATCTACGAGTATATATCAAAAAATATTTCATTCCATTTTCACTCAATCTACAGTAGGCCTATATTTGTCATACCAGACACTTCGTTATTAAGTTGGCTGATCCTGCTTTGACTCTCTGACCACTGGAAGAAAGCCTGCTCTTATGCTCGGTTCATATAACCACTATTAGCAATGTACTTTTTTTCTGGTTGACGAATCACATAGTGACATAAATACGATACAAACACCGAAAACATGAACACGAAAACGTGGTCAGTGTTCTGATACTGCCCTTTCTGAGACACTTGTCGGGAAGTTGACTGAAACTGGAGAATATTACGACGAATATGCCGCTTTTGGTAAGGTCATCGGAGATGGTATTCGAAGAATGAATTCTCAAAGTAAGAAAGACTATGCTACATTATGGCACACTTAGGGTTAGTAATGGGCAAAAGACCGTTCCAGGCCACCATAAAATTCAAAAAAATAGTATCTTTAAAAACGACATAAATTCATGAATTTTGTCCCTTTTTCAGGTTTTTAAGACCTAAATTCATAAATTTAGAGCATTTAAAAAGTGCCATTTTTTGAAAAATCGGTATTTTTAAAAACGACTAAATTCATGAATTTTGGTCATTTTTTCAGGTTATGAAGACCTAAATTCATAAATTTAGGCGTTTTTAAAAATACCCAATTTTTCAAATTTTTCAAAATCTCAAATTTGAGAATTACAATTTTCACCCGCCCTTAAAATCATGACCGTTCAAGGACACCGAAAAAATCATAAAAGTTAAGAATCTCAAATTTGTGAATTACAATTTTCACCCGCTCTTAAAACCATGACCGTTCAAGGACACTGTAAATCAGAAAAATTGGTATTTTAAAAAACGTCTTTTAAATCCATTTTCAGGTTTTTAAAATATGAGATAACTAAAATTATGTGTCTAATAATATTTGAAGGAATTGACATATTCTTAACAATAAGTTTAGGTGTTTTTACAATTGTTATATCTTCAGGAGTTTTAGTAATTCTAGTAGTTGCTACTGCTTTGCACTCAGATGATCACTCAATTGTAGAGAACATCTGCTTCTCGCATTTATGAAGACAAGGCATTTCAGAGCAAAGATCTGTGACCCCCACTCAAACATTTGAAAGGAAACAATGTATTAAAGAACAAACAGCTGCTACTGCCACTACTCTGTGAAACAATGAGATTTTAATTGTACGTTAGGCAAGTTGTTTTAATTCTTTCCAGTGCGTCAGCATACCCGTATGACGTTAAGACATCTGCCAGCTATACTGTTTTCATTTATCTCTCTCGTCTGTCATTGTATCGTGTGCTGCGCTGTGATCAGTCATGACACAAGAAGTTATCGAAGAGCAGTCAAACATTATTGCTACGTTTCCGGAGTTATTTGCAGAAATTTCAAAGCGATATATTTCCAATGATAAGAAGGAAGAATATAACACTTTCATCATTGAACAAATGGAGAAATTTCCTATTATTTTTGACCCTACATTTTTTGATAAGGAAAGAAAACGGAGAAGAAAAGCAAAACGCATACTCGTGAAAGAAAAGAAAGAAAGAGAAAGGGGCGGAAAGATTGACGACCTTCATCATCAATTATCGACGTCTTTATCTACCCGACATGAATTTGTGGATTCCTTAGAAGACTTTGTTGAGCCTTCAGGAGATACTGATAAAGCCATTGCAAATTTAAATACTCTTTATGTGATGGAGAAGAAAAATAACGTTATTAACATAATGATGAAAATCTACCTGGGAAAACACGCGAATTATTTACTGGATCTGTGTGAAAAGGATAAGGCATACTTTCAACATTTATTGCAAACGAATAACATTTCTTATTCAAGGACTGAAATTGCATTTGCAATTAAATTAGGTAAGATGGCATCTATTTTTCCAAAGATTTGTAGACTAAATGTACCCTTACGATTTTTGAATTCGAATTTATCATTGTTAGAAGATTGTCTTCGGAAATATGAAAGCTTTTGGAAAGAAGCTTAAAAGAACTTAAAAGTAGTAGTAGCTGATTTTATTTTATTTTACTGTAGAACGAAAATTCGTTGTCCACGGTGTGGACATATTGTTAATGCAATTTGTAATATTATAGTTAATAACCGATTGTTTTAAGGAAGTTGAATAGTAGGAGCTGATTTTATTTTATTTTACTGGAGAACGAAAATTCGTTGTCCACGGTGTGGACATGTTGTTAATGCAATTTGTAATATTATAGTTAATAGCCGATTGTTTTAAGGAAGTTGAATAGTAGTAGCTGATTTTATTTTATTTTACTGGAGAACGAAAATTCGTTGTCCACGGTGTGGACATCAATATTTGTAGACTTGTGTGGTTGCATTTTTGTAAATATACATATTGAAATATCCATGTGTTGTTTTTAATTTCACATTTACGGGAATATAATAGAAACATTTTGTCTTCTATAAAAATGAGTAACATTAGAGACTTCCTAAAAATATACGGCAAACAAACAACTACGAATTTCGATTTAAATGAGATCGCTAATCAATTGGGAATAAAGAATTATCACCTATTGATGAGGGATGAAATACTATTGATGAAAGATGTGCTAAGCACTAACTCTGCTAATAAACTGATTCCTTACAATTGTACCTTTTTAATTTAGATTAAATTAAATCATTTCAAAATCGAATAAGTAGTAAGGAAAGTCATCATTATGGGACAGTTTTAAATCAATACCCCCCTTCTGACTTCTAGGGGTCCCTATAAGAAATTTTTTTATTATAAAATGAGCAACATAAATGAGTTTTTGAAATTATATGGAACGCAAACAACTACAAATTTTGATCTAAAGAAAATCGCAAATCAATTGGGAATAAAGAATTTTCAAATATTGATGAGAGACGAATTACAATTCCTAAAAAATAAGCCATCTATAAATTTCATAACAAATCTTCACACATCAGATGAAAAAGGAGTACATTGGTCTGCAGGTACGTCTAATAAAAATGAAGATAATTACTATGTTGACTCTTATGGACTTCCACCTACAAACGAAGTTAAAAAATTACTTGGCAATGGAACTTATAATACGTTTCAAATTCAAAAACCAGGAACTACTTATTGTGGGCAATTATCTCTTTATGTTTTATTTCAATTACAAAAAGGAGTACCATTTCTAGATATTATGTTAGAATTGAACAAGGGAATTTCATTCCCGAAACGTTAGTTCCAATAATAATGATAATTAAAAATCACTTCGTTGTAATTCATTTTGATAAAATCGGCCTCTGATATCTTCATCATCTAAATCTTTGATTTCGTAAGTGATCGGATAAGTTTGATTTATTTTACAAACTTCAAATATTTCTTTAGTCCAATAGCCAACGAAGCCTTTTTCAAATTTATTTTTATACTTAAATATTCTAACTCTATCTCCAATTTTAAATTTCGGCTTAAGTTTCTGCAAATTCGGATTACCCTCATTCGAATAATTATTTTCGAATATTTTCTTTCGGATTAAATCAGGGTCGTCAGAAGCATTCTTTGGGGTTTCTTCAATACCTGAATGAACTTTATTATTGTACTGCTCTACAATTCCTGGTAATATCTTCAACCATTTCTGATTTCTTTGCTCAGTAAATTTCTTGAATAATTTATTTTTTAACGTCCGATTGAATCTTTCTATCACTACGGCCTTCCCTGCATTTTCAGTTGAATAAACAGTTTCAAATAGTGGCTGAACGTTTCGGTTATAAAATTCCGACCCTTTATCAACAAACAATTTTTTTGGCTTTCTCTTACTTTCTTTAAAGATTTCTTCAAACGCATACTTTACTGACAGACCACTTTTATTTTTTAAAGGCTTTACCCAAGCGTATCGTGTATATAAATTTATAACGGTCAATGCGTATTTATAATCTTTTTCATTCGGCATATGAATAAGATAAGCACTCCAAATATCATCTTTATTAAATACTTTTACTTTCAATAAATACTTAGGCCTTCTGTATTCTTTATGAATTTCAGACGCGTAGGTTCGAGCGTTGCTCTCAGACAGCTTTGCTGTCGTTTCATTTAAACCCTGACCGAATAATATTTTAGCTTGTAAAGCTTTCTTAACAATCATTCTTTCAATTCTTTCTCTAAATGTAGGATTTTGAATACTATCTAATTCCTGAATCATTTTCCCATCAGCTACATGACGAGATTTTAGGTCATGATTTCGATAAGCTAAATCATGTCTGAAAGCTGCGGCATCTACTCTATTTATTGGTTCTTCACCTGGTTTCGGATTATTATTCTCATCTAGTCTTATATCTAATCGAGTTCCTGGACCGGTATATGAATGACCAGGAAGATGTTTTTCTTTTGAATATTTACTCCAAATGAATCCAGGAAATTTTTCTAATGCTTTTTGTATGTCACCTCCAATATGCTGACAATTTGAGGTTTTATGTATTTTTAAGAGATAATTCAATAAATCTAAATTAGCAATTTTTAATTTAATTAAATTTTCGGAATTTGTAGAATTCATTTTAAAAGATAAAATAAAATAATTGTTTTACCTAATAGAACCAAAGGTCCTGAGGTTATTATCTTATCATACTAGGACTTAGATATATTCCAGAACTATCTTTAGTTTCTTTAATTTCTATTAAATCATCAACATTGTGGACAATATTTTTCAGAACTCGTTTTCCTTCATCAACCAAATTTAATTTACTAATAAAATTATCTACTATTCCTTCACCACTTGGAAATTTCTCTAACTCTCTATTATGACGATTTTGTTCTTCTAATGCTGCCTTCTCTGATTTATTTTTATTTACTGCTTGGACAATACCAGCTGTCCCACCAGCAACACTTCCTGCAGCTGCTATACCTCCTATTATTAGAGGAATTAATGGGAGAATCCAGCCATTCTTTTCTTCTTTTAATTGAATATTCTCTATCATTGGTTTACTTATGTAATACTTTTTTTTGTTAATCGTAATAGTTTTAGGTGTATTTTTGTCAACAATATTACGTAATTTTAATTCAACAGTTTTATTATTATTACTTTTCGCTTGCGACATTTTTAATAAAAAAATTTAAAGTTAGGAAAAATTTTAAGTTATCAAAAATTTTAATCTGTTCTAGTCATGAAAAATTCTTAAGTTACCAAAAATTTCAAGTTAGGAAACATTTTAATCTATTCTAGTTATCAAAAATTTTAAGTTACCAAAAATTTTAATTAACCTATAGAACTTTGTTCAGAGGCTTCAGCCGATCCTAGCCATCTTTCCATTAAGAATTTCAATAGAATATTTTACATCTTCTAGCAATAAACCATAAGCCATCAATGATGTTGTGGAATCTTCTTTTCAATATTAATTGTTACATCACAACCAGTCTTGATAATATCTTCAGATTGTGCACTTAAATCGAAACAGAAAACAGGATATAAATGTCTCCAATCTCCAGGAGTTAATTGTGGTTCAACTCCAAATTCTATACTAAGATTTCTATAAGCATCATATCCTTCCATAAATTGATTATTGGTATCATCGAATCTTAATGGATCAATTGGATAACGGGTTTGATTTAAAACAACTTGTAAACTTCGAATTGTATTAATATGGAAAAGATTGTTGTTCTTATCAAAACTTGGAGAATCATTTCTTTGAAATGTTAGTAATAAATATCTTGGAGTATTCGAAGTTCTAGTAAAATGCCAGTTAAATCTTTGTTCGGAAAAGGTTACTGAACTAGCAGTACACTTTAGAAAATTTACTGGAATTGGTTTGTTAGTATTTAATCTTTTTGCAATAGCTGTTTCAACCTCTAAACTAGGAGTAATATGCTTAATCCACCATTCAAGTCTATCCATTTTTAAATATGCTTTTTTTCCAGTCTTACCAAAAAAGATTAATTCATTATTTGCTGTGCGATGAATTATTAATCTGAATTTTAATTGATCTGATATTTTGTCATAATCTAAATATCCGAATAATGGAGACAATGACCAATTTACTGTCTGTTTACTTTTCTTGTTAAATTCACGTCTTTCTTTAAATGCACTATTGTTTGTTTTATTTAAATGTTTTGCAATATTTTCTGCATCTTTCGCAATTCCTGCTGCATCTGTTCCAGCGTGAGTTAAATCATCAACAATTATGCCATCATTAGTATCAGGAAACCAACCTTCGATTTCATACTTTTTATTATTTTCACCAATTGTTACAAATCGAAGCATTGAATCAATTACACCTGGAGAATCACTTATTGTTTCTATATTTTGAGTTGCAACATCTAAACGCATTTGTGTAAATAATCTTGGAAAAAAATTATTCTCTAATGCAATATTATCGGTATCTGGTAATGGTGTTGTAAAATAGGCATCACTATATAAAGAATATTCACAGTGTAAAAATGAATCAGGTAAATATAAATAACTTTGTTGATTATCAACTTCAAAAATTAAATCACCTCCAGTATTTACTCTACTAGAAGATCCGGGATTCATAGCAATTCTTATATAGTCATTCTTTTTTTGATTGTAACTGACGAACGGAGGATCGTCTAATCTAAATTTATTTTCGATAAGCGAAGACATTTTTATAAAAAATAATTTGACTTTTTGTTTTTTCTCACACACAGAAAAAATTTATTAAAAAATTTTACTAAAAAACTTTTACTAAAAAATGTAATTAAGAAAATTTTACTAAAAAGTTTTACTAAGAAATTTTACTAAAAAATATATTTTAGAATTTTGCTAGACCATTACCTCTTATTTCTTCAGTTGAACGTTTTATGGCTACGCCTGATTTCTTCTCCTGTTTACTATCAGACGGAGCTCCGCTCCTCAAGGTTTCACCCCCCACAGCTATGTTAGCAATTTTGTTTTTTGTTTCCTCTGAAAGTTTTTTTAAATTTTTTAGCTCTTCAGAATCTTTCCTAAGTTTACGAATAGCTTCTAGTTGTTTTAATTCGTTTTGAGACTTGACAGCATTTGATATTCCACTAGCTGTACTACCTATAGCAGCTGCTCCTTTTGCAGCAGATGTAATCAAATCTTTATTATTTTTAATTAAGTTAACGATACTTCCAAAACCAGAAAATATACCGGCTCTTTCTTTTTGAATTGTTTCTACACTGTCATAATGGTAAACAGATTTCATAGATGGTTCATGAGCAATTTTTTTATTTGAAGCAAAATGTTTAAGATTGTGTTTATAAATTATAGGCATTTTTTAGGATTAAATTTGACTTTTGGGAAAAATATTTACGATTGGTTAGTAACCTGAGGACCTTTGGTCCGATTAAGATTTACGTGCGTCATCGGCTAAAGCCTCTGGACAAGGTCCGTTCAAGATTTACGTGTGTGAATGTCCAACAACTTCGTGATAACTTTATTAATTTTCCGTTGCACTTTATCTATTGCGTCAAGTAGCGTGTGATGTACTTTAATTTCTTTTCTATTAACTTGCATTTTCTCCTGATTAATCTTCAACGCCGCTTTAAGAGCATTTAACTTAATTTTAAGAACATCTAATTGTCTTTTAACAGCATCTAACTGTTCTTTATATTCTTCAGAGTTTTCTTGTAAATTTTTCTTTAATTCATTTTCTAAATTGATTTTAAGAGTTTTCATTTTATCAACTTTTTGATTACGCGAGTTTACTTCATTTATCATTCTATTCATCTTTTTCATTTGTTGAGTAATTTTAGAACTTAATTCATCAACACTTTTTTGGAATGTAGTTTGTAACTACTTTAAATTTTTTTTAATTCTTTCAGGTAGTTTTTCTATTTAATCTTCTAATTGTTCTTTTAACATTTTTATCTGATGTTTATTTTTAATGACTGCAGATTTTCAATTTATAGAAAGTAATATTAAAATTTTTGATTGTTCTGAAATCTTTTTAAAAAGTTTTGCTATATCTGCTTCTAGCTCTCTATCCTTTTTATCAAGTTTTAATAATTTTTCGTTTAATGATTTGTCATTAAGTTTAAGCAACTTTAATTCATTCATCAGTGGAACCAAAACATCGTTTATATATTTTTCTTTTAAATCATTGATTTGTGTATCAACATATTGTTTATTTGTTAACTCTGTATTTTGTTGCGGAAGAATAGAAAGATGCAATGGACCAGATAAAACGTCTCCAGTTTTCATGATATAATTTTCTATCTCTATTTCTAATTGACGATTAATCGGGATATATGCACCTCCACCAACATTTGGTAACATCATTTTTAAAACAATAAAAAAGTAATTTTTTTATATAATGAGAAAAAAATAAAATTTTTTCTAATAAAAATAAAAAAATAAAATTTTTTCTCATAAAAATAAAAAAATGGACAAAGCAAATTTAAAAAAATTATATTCGTCCGCATCATCCTGTTCTTCTTATTCGACGAGATCAACGGGATTTGAAAATAAATGTTTTGATAATAATAATAATCCATGTATAGATGTTAATATTTTATTTGAATTACAAGCAGAAATATTTAGAGAACAAACAAAAGGTTTACCTTCTATAGAAACTAACTATTGTATTTTTCCGGGGGATCCATTTATAAAATTTATGGAGATTGTAAGCAAATATAATGATGTGGCTTATGTTGAATTAAATAAAGAAAATGTGGTTATAATGGGTCATAATAATGTTTATGGTTTTATTAGAGCAGTGTTGCCAATTAGTAATACTGATTGGATAGAAACTAAAATTATCAATTATATCAATATTAGAGAATTAGTTGAAAAATTAAAATCGTTTTCAAAGGAAAAAATTAGATTATTTGTTGATGAACAAAACCAATACAGCATTAACATAGAGAGCAAAAAACATAACGAAGAATTATTATGTCAAGTTTATTATAGAGATACAATTTATAAACAAGAAACATTAGAAATGCCCCAAAGATATGATGATGATACATATATAGGATTCTATTCAAACTTAAATATTAATTTGTTGAAATCTTACATAAATGGTTTAGCTCAACAAGAGAAAATTTATATGTGGACAACACCTTATACCAATTCAAAAATTGATAAAAATTCTAAAATTAATAAAAATTTTAAAGAATCCAATAATAATAATTTTAAAGAATCTTATAATAATAATAATGATGATAATATAGATGATGATTCTGAAACATCTGAAAAAGGTGTAAATGGTAAAAAAGATTATAAAAATATTAGTAATTATAAAAATTTAATTGAAGAAAAATTTATATCTCATGCTGATGTACATGATATTAATACTATATAATCAAAATTTATCTAAATTTCATTTTCTTACAATTGAAAATAATAATGATGGAATAGTTGAAGATACTGTTAGACTGTTAGACAACTATGTTTCGGGTCTACAAAATTTAAATTAGGATTTACATCTAATCAATTTAAAATTTTATCATCTTTAATAAAAACTAAAAGTGAGTCAGATTATGGTGTTACTAAATTTTCCAAAAGAGATCAAAGACCAATATTTTTCTCTATTATATTATTATCAAATAATAAATATAATTTGGAATTAGATATTCCCATCAGGGAATGGTATCCTATCAGGGAATGGCATCCTATACCAAAAAGTGTAATTTATGATGTTGAAGAATCAATTTATGATGTTGAAGAATCAATTGATGATGATGATGAAGAATCAATAGTTAGTGAAAATAAATTTAAATTATCTTTTGATATATGATAAAACTTAATATGATAAAACGTTATATGATAAAACTTAATATGATAAAACTGAATGTGATAAAACTTAATGTGATAAAGAAAAAAAATAACTAAAGAACGTGAAATATATAATAATATATAATAACTCTCAAGACCTTGATATTAGAATGTTTATATCTAAAATTAAAACACAAATTTTTTCTTTAAAAACTAAAATAATGGAAAATACCAAGTTTTATTGTGTCTTATGTAAAAGACAGTTGCAAACAAAAAGAAGTTATCAATCTCATTTAAATAGTAAATTGCATTTACAAAATGTAGATCGAGTTGATGAAGGAAATATATTAAATTTAAATAATTATATAAACTATCTAGAAACATTACCTACTGATATAAAAGTTAAAAAAATATTTGATGATTATTCACATTCAGAATATAAAAAAGTTTTTAATTGTGAAGATGAGTCCATACAAACCGAAGGTTCTAGGGCTTGGCCCGTACCAGATGGAAGACATTTATTTAGCGATACTGATGAATTTAACGAAATAGATGAATTTGATGAAGCCGAACGAACCGATGAAGCCGTAGCAAATATAAAATATTTATTTAATCAGTCTGTGCACGGGACATCGGAGATGTCTTCCAGGACTTCGCCCGTTGAACATAATGAAACCGATGAAACTTTTTCTGATATTCTATCCAACTTTTATAATATATTTAAGAAATCTTTCAAATGTTATATGAATGTAGAAGTACTTTATACAAAAAATGGACCTGATGGAATTCCTGAAGAAATAATACAAGGACATTTTACAAATTCACAAGAAATTCATAATGTAAATGATATACAACCCATATTTGAACAAATGATACTTAAATTAGAAAATTGTATAATTGAAGCCCAGTTACGTGAATCTGGTTGGAGATTTGTTAAAATACTATCTAAGAAAATAGTAATTGATAAATATAAAAATAATACTGGTGGTAGTTATGTTCCTTTACCTTTCAGTTCACCACAAATAATCAACATAAAAAATGAAGATGATTATTGTTTTCTGTGGAGTATTATAGCACATTTACATCCTGCAAAATATCATAAAGAAAGACTAAGTCATTACAATAAAGAAGAATACATAAATGAATTTGATCTCTCTGATGGCTTACATGTATTTCCATATGATTATAATAGGTTAAAAAAGTTTCATAAAAAGAATAAAAATTTAATTGAAGTAAATGTTTTTGAATGAAATGTGAATTATGTTTCTATTGGTAATATTACTCCATTTTACTCAGATTCAAAAAAATTTTATTTGAATAATAAAAATTTATGTCAATCAGAAATAGTATATAATGATAGAGGAAATTACATGCATCATAATATTTTTTACCAAGGAAATATAATATGTACTGAAAAATTTCAAATTGTTAAAACATTATCACCAATAATGATTAATCATATTATAATAATAATAATAATAATAATTATAAAGGACGTAATTATAATTATGACTATGATTCCGATTATTTATCTTTATCTTTAGAATATCAACAAAAATTACAAAATTTAAATGAAAGTTTACAAAAATATAAAACAGAATATTATCATCAAGTAAAAATATTAGTACAAGAATATGGTCATAAATATCAAAATAAGATAGAAACGATACAAAAATTAAATGAAGACAATAAAGAATTAAATAATGAAGAAAATGGAACCAATCAAAAAATGAATGAATGTTTAAAAAATGTCAACAACAATATAAAGAACAATATAATAAACAATATGTTTATCAGCTACAAATATTAAATCAAAATTTTCATCGAAATACATTTAATCTTACAAAAGAAATCGATGAAACACATGAAATATATAAAGATAAATTTGAAAATTTAAAACAAACAAAGCAACCAGCACAAGCGAATATATTATATTATCAGGGTCATTTTATATTGTGTAAAGATGTTTCTATATTTACAAAAACTTCAGATAATGCTAATTTTCACTGTCTTCAATGTATGACAAGTTTTAGAACTTTAGAAGAAATGAATAGACATTTGGAGAATTGTCAACAAAATGAAGCAGTTGAAAATACTTTTCCTAAAGATGATTATTTAATATATAATAGACATTATTTGAAAAATAAAGTACCCTTTACTATTTATTGTGATTTTGAAGCATATAATGTTAATATGACACAAAATTCTGAAAATGATACGGGCCAAGCCCTAGAACCTTCGGTTGGTAATTATGAAAAAAATGCACCTGAACAAAGTAAAGAAAAATATTCATTTGAACAAAAACCATTATGTTGGGGAATGTACATTCATTCAAATTATCCTGAATTATTTAAATCAGAATATTATCAATACTATGGTGAAGATAGTTCAGAAATGTTTACAAAGAAAGTAGAAGAATTACAAAATTATTTTTCACAATTGCTTGAAATAAATATACCAATGATGCCATTAACAGAAAAAGAAAAATTAAATTTTATTAATGAAACAAAATGTTTTTACTGTGGAAAAGAATTGGGTAATGATAAAGTAAAAGATCATGATCATCTAAATGGATTATATAGAGGTGCAGCACATAATTCTTGTAATCTTAATGCTAATAAATTTAAATATAACTTTGTTCCTTTATATTTCTACAATGGTTCTAAATATGATTTCCATCTAGTAATGAAAGATTTACTTTCATCTGAAAAATTGCAACAACAACAAATAAATGTACTATGTAAAACAGAAGAAGAATATTTTTCAATGCAATTAGGTTGTATTAGAATTTTAGATGCATTTAGATTTTTTACTCCTTATTCATTAGATGTTATAGGAAAAACTTTGAAACCTGAAAAATGTAAAATATTAAATAAATATAATTTAAAACCTTTAAAAGGAATATTTCCGTATGAATATATAACTGGAGACAAAACCTGCGGTTCACAGTCGAAGACTGATATAAACAAAATAAATGAAATAATGAAAGAACAAAAACTTCCTCCAATAAATAAATTTAAATCAACATTAAGACAATCACAATTATCTGAAGAAGATTATGCAGAATCTGAAAAAAATTGGAGAGAGTTAAATTGTAGAACAATGTATGATTATACAATGAAATATCTTCAGATAGATGTATTAATCCTTACTGATCTTTTTGAAAACTTTCGTGATATGTTTTTAGAATATTATGGAATAGATCCATGTTATTGTTATTCTACACCAGATTTAACATGGTTAGCAGGATTAAAACATACTGGTGTTAAACTTAAACATTATAAAGAAAATACATATGATAAATTATTATTTTTTGAATCTGGAATTAGAGGTGGAGTTTCATCAGTTTTAGGTAATCGTTATGTACAGTGTTACAATAAAAAAGTAAATCCTGATGATTATGGAATAATGAAACCTTTATCTCCAGAAGAAAAAGATCAATTTATAAAATTGTTTAATCAAAATATAGAAGGACTTATATCAAATGAAGAGAGTCAAGAAGCAGTTGATGAAATCATGAGAGAAAACTATTTGTTATATTATGATTTTAATAGCTTATATTCTTCTTGCATGATACAAGAATTACCAACAGGTGAAATGTCATGGTGTAATAATCTTGATTATCAAAAAACACATGATGGAAATTATAATCATGGTTATATATATGAAGTTGATTTAGTATATCCTGATGAAATAAAAGATAAAACAAAATATTTTCCTTTCTGTCCCGAAAACAAAATTCCCAATATAGAAGATTTTTCAGATTTTCAAAAATCTTTAATTCCTAAGAAATACAGACCAACAAAAAAACTTATGTTAACACACAGTAATAAAAGAAAGTATGTTGTTGAAGGAAGAATGCTAGACTGGTATTTAGATAATGGAATGATTCTTTTAAAAATTCACCGGAAACTAGTATATAGAAAATCGAGGTGGTTAAAAAATTATATAGAGTTCAATATTGAAAAACGTAAAATAGCTAAAAGAAATAAAGATGATTTTGGAAACGTGTTCTTCAAATTAATGAATAATGCATTTTATGGTAAGACTTTAGAAAATGTGCGTAATAGACAAAATATTGAAATAGTTTATGATAAAGATAGGTTTCAAAATTTAACAAGGAAACCTACATATAAAAGAACTACTAGATTTAGTGATGAACTATGTGCTGTACATTTACGTCGAATTAGCGTAAAACATGATAAGTTTAATTTTATTGGATTCACTATATTAGAATTAGCTAAACTATTTATGTATAGATTTATATATGATCATTTAGTACCTGCTTATGGCAAAAACTATAAATTACACTTTACAGATACCGATTCTGTTTTCTTAGAATTAACAATACCGTATAATTCTTCACTTGATGAAGAAATAGATAAAATAAAAGATTTTATTCATCCTTCTGATTTATGTAAAGTAAAAGATGAGTTAGGAAATGAAGATTTCAGAACAGAAGCTATATTTTTAAAATCTAAATGTTATTGTCATAACACAACTAATAATATTAAAACACATAAAACATTAAAAGGAATTTCAAAGGCATCAGTGGCTAATCAAAAACCATTTCAAGATTATAAAAATGTATTATTTAATAATGAAATAAAAACAGCATGTAATTATAGACTTAATTCAAAGAAACATAAAATGTATTTAAAAGAAGAACATAAATTAGCATTAGATCCATTTGATGATAAAAGAAAAATTTTACCTGATGGAATAACTACTTCACCTTTTTAATTTTCTAATTTCTAAGATAGACAAATTTGATATATACATAAAATTAAAAAAATAAAATATTATAACACTATATTTGTATATTTTTTATCACTCGGTAAACAAATGTTCTATCGACTTTCAGTCGGGGCGAAGCCCCTCGAGGCGAAGCCTAGTCAGAGAACAATTGTTCGATAACTCTATCATGAATTTTTTTATCAATATTAATTGTAATGAAGCTATAATCTTTTGACCAAGCATTGTTACACGATTGTTTAAATTCATCTTTATTTCTTACGCATAAATCTCTTAACAAATCATTTAAGTTTCTTGCATTTATTTCAAATAGTATAAATATATTTGCATTTTTTCTAATAACACTTCCGTCTAATGAATACATACTTTGTGTTAAATAAAATACACTACAGTTATTATGTCTACCTCTTGTGAAATAATTTCTCTGAACTGACTGATTTCTATCATTAACACAATCATCAAAAATTACACAATGTTTCATTGTTTTATCTAGTTTACTAGGATCTTGCATATTACCACTATCATCTATTAACTGTATCTTCATATGATTATTTTTTGCTGCTTCTTCACACCACGAACTTATTTCTTCTTCATCTTCAGATTTTTCATATTCTTTGAATAATGAAGCAATTGCTGTTTTTTTAAGATTATTTTCAAATCCATATTTTAAAAATTGATAGACGGGTTGTTCTGCTGTTGTTGTATAAATTATAAGATTGTTATAAACCAAAAAATTTGGAGTCGTTAAAATTTTAAATAATAGATACGTTTTTCCACAACCTGATCCTCCGCAAATAACTGACAAAACTTTATTAGATAAATTTGGATGATGATTAAATTTGAGTTTTTTTTAAATTTAATGGGGTCACTTAACTCATTTTTTAATAAAAAATTTTATTTTTATTTTTTGTTTTTAAAGAAAAAGAATAAGAAGAAGAAGAAAATTAAACTTCTCTAGCTTCGCGTGGGAGTTTATACCTCTCGAACGGGAGTTTATACCTCCCGAACGGGAGTTTATGCCTCCCGAACCAAAAGATCTATCATAATCTCTTCACCTCCAAAATTTATTTCTTGTCCTTTCTCATCAGTGATTCTAATGTTAATGTTGTTAATAGTTTTTCTTGTAATAGGGAAATATATTAATGTTTGTGGAAATACATTTAATCTATAACCAATGGGTACAGTTAAAGCTGGAAAACTGAATATTAAATTTGATAATTTACCATTTATATATCCTCCTTCAATAATGTCACAATGTACAACAATTGAATTTATTTCAGTTATTTTTGGAATCTTCTCACCTAAATGATAACCTTGACTATAGGTTTGTTTATTAAATCCTAATAGCTTTGACAATGATCTATCATGATTAAAATCAACTTGATGATTTTCGTCTAAAGTAAGAGAAAATTTGTTAACTGCCGGTTCAACTGCAAAATGTAATTGTTTCTTATCTTTAAATGGTATACCTAAATGTCTCTTAATTTCATTTGATATTGATTCAACTTCGTAAGAACCAGGAAGAAAAGTTAGAATTTTCCACGTTTTGCCTTTATCAGTAGAATATCTAAATTGATCATTCACATCTTTGATAACGTTTTGAATAGTGTTAAATGTGGAGAAACTAGTCAATGCAATTTGATAATTTTTATTTTGTTCCAAATGTAGAATGGGTTCCAAATTACAAGTGTGTGATGAAGTAGTTGTTATAATTTTTAACGTCGTACTAAATTTTGATGAACCCAAAATCTCTGTCAAATTTTCTAAATGATCATTAATTTTGTCAAAATCTACTGATGATAATTCTCTCGAAGACATTTTTTAACTAAAAAATTTAAATAAATATTTTTTTATAAAAATTAAAAACAACAACATATTTCAGCTACGAGCGAAGCCCTGGAAGACATCTCCGATGTCCCGTTATACTTTTATAATCCTCTTCATTTAGAATCTTCTTTTCTAACAGTCTTTTCAATATAGCATGAATTTCATTGAAACTAGAATTATGACCTTCTTTTATTGCAGATATTAAAATATTTAATCTATTTAGTAATTCTTGTGGATCATCTGGTAAAAATACAGTTGTTTCTGTTTTAAAACCTTTTCCTACTTTAACTCCCGTTGATAATAAATTTTCTAATTCTCTATAACGTTTAAGAGTTTTTCCTGCTTTAACTCTATCTAATATAGCTTTATATTTTATGAGATCTTCTACAGCATAATTATTTAAATCTGCTCCTCTTAAAAGATCAACAAAATTTCTATCTAAATTAATAGGATATTTATCTGGTGAAAAAATTAAACCTGGAAAAGGTTGTGGAAATATTTCCTTTTGTCCGAGATAAAATCTAGGTAATGTTTTTCCATCTATAAATGAAATAGAATGTTCAAATTGCATAGATTTTGGTAATTTCTTATTAATGTTTGATTCTAGTAATCCATAGTCATCTAATATAGTTTTGTGCTCTGGATCTGTTATATCAATTTGTTTATCATTATTTGTAAGTTCTTTTTCAAGAGTTTTAAATGGTTTCATAGTTTTCTCAAAATCAGTTTTTACTTGCTCGGTTTGCTGCATTTTTTCAAACATATCAGATTGAATACCAGCTTTTATCATTCTATGTTGTAGATGATTTTCTTTCATAATATTTCTTTGTTTTATTAACTCTTCTAATTGTTTAATTCTTTTAAAATTATCAGCTTTAATTTTATCCATTTTTAAAATATAATATTTGAATTTTGTGGTAACATTGGAATACAACAAAAACATTTTACTGAACAAATTATTTTTTTATTGCTTTGTTGTCTGACATCTTTTCGTTTAAAGGTTTCTCGTTTTAAGTTTTGTTTAATAAAGTTTTGTTTAATAAAGTTTTGCTTAAATTTTCGCTTAAAGTTTTTAGCTCTTCTAAAAAAATTTTGTCATTTTCTTCATTAGAAATTTTACCATCACTAGAAATTTTACCATCCTGTTTATTCTTATCATCAACTTTTTCGGACTTTAAATGAAATGGCGTTTTATTAGCTTCATTAGCTATTTGATCAAATTTTTCAATCTCATCTAACGTAATAACATTATCATCACATACTCTTTGAAAGTAGTAATGTAGTTTATCATAGACTTCTTTAATATGTAAATGCTTAGTTTTTAATGATTTTCGTTTCTTAGTTATTAAAGATTTATCTAACATTGTAACAAGTGAAGTTGCAAAAACACCCGTACCTGTTAAAGCTGTAGCAACTACTGGAATCAATAAAACACCTGAAGATATAACAATTGTTAAAGCACCTAAACTTATTGTTAAGAATATGCCAATTCCTTGTGTTACATTCTTAACTTTAGTCCATCTCTTTCTTAATTTTTTATAATGCTCTAATCTTAATAATAATTGAGATTCCTTATCTTTCATATAACGTACTCTATCTTTATGTTTTTCTTTATTCAATTCACTTATTTTTAACTGTGATAACGAAGGATATATTCTTGCGGTTTCTTCCACTTTTGTTTCATCCACTTTTGTTTCTTCCATTTTTAAAGAAATATTATTAGACACATAATTTTAGTTATCTCATATTTTAAAACCTGAAAAATGGATTTAAAAGACGTTTTTAAAATTACCAATTTTTATAATTTTCGGTGTCCTGGAACGGTCATGATTTCAAAGAGAAAAAATTATCTTAATCTCAAATTTGAAATTCTCAACTTTTATGATTTTCGGTGTCCTGGAACGGTCATGATTTTAAGAGCGGGTGAAAATTGTAATTCACAAATTTGAGATTCTTAACTTTTATGATTTTTTCGGTGTCCTGGACCGGTCATGATTTTAAGGGCGGGTGAAAATTGTAATTCTCAAATTTGAGATTTTGAAAAATTTGAAAAATTGGGTATTTTTAAAAACGCCTAAATTTATGAATTTAGGTCTTCATAACCTGAAAAAATGACCAAAATTCATGAATTTAGTCGTTTTTAAAAATACCGATTTTTCAATAAATGGCACTTTTTAAATGCTCTAAATTTATGAATTTAGGTCTTAAAAACCTGAAAAAGGGTCAAAATTCATGAATTTATGTCGTTTTTAAAGATACTATTTTTTGAATTTTATGGTGTCCTGGAACGGTCTTTTGCCCATTACTAGGGTTCGAACTATATAAGCTACCAAGAAATTCAATATCTAGATGGATGCTTTGATGATACCGAATAGTGAGATGCAGAATAAAACTGAATACCAGGCTAGAAAGAAAATGATGCAAAGTAAAGTAGTAAGAGTCAATGCAGAAGCGCTTTTTCAAAAGAAAGAAGAATACCAAATTGAACTACGGAACAGGTTTGAGGTACCTTCTAACGAGGATACGTCGGAAAATGTTGTAGAAAAAGACATTGAGATCATCAACCAGTGTGCGGAAGACGTAGATGGAGAGACAAGAAAAGCTGAAACCTGAAACAAAAGCATTGCTGAAAAAGAGAGGATTGATGATAGTCGGTGGAACGGCAGGAAGCAACATCGAATACACAGAATTACGCAAGACCATCACGAGGAAAATGAGAGATAATTTAAGGATGCTTAACACAAGACTGATGCAGAAAGCAGTAGAAAAAAACAAAACCTTGAAAGAGCCAATAAAGAATCAAAATGAACATCGACTGCTAATACCACCATTGAAAAAGGCGGATGGAACAGTCACAAGAAATATAGACGATATTTCAGAAAGCTTTGCCAAATTTTATCAGGAGCTACAATGATAAAGATGAAAATATGCAAACAACACCGGCAGAATGAGTGAAAAGGTGAAAATCATGAAGGAAGCACGTCAGGCTGATACTTTATCACCAATTCTCTTCCCAGCAGCATTAGAAGAAATATTTTGAAGAGTAGACATCAGCGAAGGAATCATCATAAACGGAGAAAAACTAAACAATCTCAGATTTGCTGATGACATGATGATACTATTAACGAATACAAAAGAATACCTGCAGAGAATCACAACATCATTGAACGAAGAAGAAAGGAAGGATGGTATGAAAATGAACAAGAAGGAAACAAAAGTTATGTGCAATGAAATAGCAAAGCGAACAACGCGACAAAGAATTCAAATTGATGGAGAAATACTGGAAAAAGTAAATGAATACCAATACCTTGGAAGATGGCTAACAGCAATTAACGAAATTGGCAGAGAAATAGATCACATAATAAATACTGGTTGGAGAAGGTTCGGACAATACAGCAAGCTACTCAAACACAGGAACATCCCAAAATGACTGAAACGAAGGTTGTTTAATACGGTCATACTGCCATTAATGACGCATGGTGCAGAAACGTGGACACTGAAAAATCGATAAGAAACTGGATGTGGCACAATATGGAAAGAGCAACACTAAACATCACGAGGAAGGACAAAGTACAGAACGAGAACATTAGAGAAAGGACGAGAATCATTGACAAAACGAGTAAGGTCAGAACGATGAAGGGCCACTGGGCAGGACTCCTAGGCAGAATGAACAACAACAAATGGGACGGAATGGACGCCGCTAGAAAGACCACTGCGAAGAGGAAGGCCAAGGAGAAGATGGAGAGATGACATTCAGGAGAAGAGTGGAATCGACTGGATTCAGAAAGCGCAAGATCGAAGAAGATGGAGGAGGGAGTGGAGGCCATCTGCCTGCAGTGGCACGAAAGCCTGATGATGATGATAGAATGTACATGTTGCAACAATTTTCACTACTGACGTTGCAAATTGTGAGATATGAGGTTTGTTTACTCTGTCAACTGTACATAGTAAAACAACTAAAACAATTTTCTCTGTTTTATGCAGTCTGAAGAGAAATATCCGCAAAAGCAGACAAAAGCTTGGTTGTATTGCAATTTAAGAAACCAACTAAGAAATCCTATAAGAGGCGATATTATGCGATTTTTGAGCAATATGTGAAACGATTTTTACTCGACGTTTTTTTATTTCAAATGAATTCAGCTCTACGAATATCGATGAATTTCTTCTAGTTATCTTGCAACTGCATCAAATCAGGTGAATTATCTATAAATGGGACTAACATAATGAATTTCTGAATATTCGAAATCATACTTTGTTTTCAATACAATGTCCAATCATACATTGCAAACATACATGTATCTCTACCTGAATTGGTAATTTAATGAATGCATTGTAAAGTCGATATGAGCTGACTAGTGTTAACAAGTTTCTCTGTTTTATACAGTCTGAACAGAAAATATCCGCAAAAGCAGACAGTGTTTATCTGATATTGAGGGATTTTAAAAATGTAGCGTCATCAATCAGGAAAATGTAACGTTATCATTTTTATCTGATATTAGCGGATATCTCTGTGAAGCTTAACAGACATTTTAGCAGTGTACAGCTTTCAGTGAAGAACAAGTTCCTCCCTCCTCCAGCGAGATCAATGATTTCTAATATCAACTGCATTTTCATTAACCACTTGAAAAGAAGTACCAGACACTACTCAGGATGAGATTCTCAGAGCTCCCTGTAATTATTTCAAAACAGCAAAATATAGAATAGCGAAGTTAAGTGAGAATTTCTTCTGACCCTTCTTTCTTCTTATGTGCTCGATGTCCACAAAATGTCAATCAAATTAGCCACAATTATTTCATTAGCAGCATGCATTATAGAAACCAAGTTTTGTGTCATTTAGGCCTACTTGCAGGTCGATTCAAAACACGAAGAGTAACTTTGCCACAGGTATCTCATGACAGGGTGCTTTAATGACTATGACGTTAAAACTAAATACTGGATTATGTAGTGAGCTCGAACGCTGTCAGTGAAGTGATCGATAGTCATTACAACAGAGCCATCCCCCATTGGTTTTCAATAAATGTGATTGTTTTATATAAAGCAGTCGAATTGAGAGCTGAGCGCTGGTCTGAATTTTGATTTCCTATTGTCATTGCAAGCAATTCTGAAATGCATATAAAACTTTCCTGTTAAATTGATTTTCAAAGCAGGATTCTTTCAGCTTTATCGATGATGAAGAGTTCAACGCAATGTGAAAGAAAATACCACAAAGCATGTCTGAAATAATAATGTCCTCCAATAAGCAAAGAGAAAATTGTATCAAAAATTTCATGTAGTCAAATGGCAAAAAGTGTTTCATCATGTTGGTAACAACAAACCAATTATAAGACATGACCTACGTCAAATTATCAGTTGCATGCTAATGATTTTATGTCCTGGATTATAAATTAACAACATTAAGAGGAATTTTGATTAGAATTACAGCAAATTTGTGAATTTCCTTTTTGATATCACTGTGTGAGATGTCCAGATTCAGGACATCGAGAATTTCATAACCGCAAGTTGTTTTCGCAAGGAGAGACATCTAAGAGGCAATATATTGAAGTGGTTTATCAATGTCATATGTTAATTTTCTTGCCTTGAAAACACTGGTTTTTATACAGCAATGAATAAACATGGCTTAAAATCACAATTGAAAACAGAGTTGTACAAATTGAACACAGAAGAAAGAAACTTTTTCAAAATCTCGCTTCTATAATCATCCTTGACAATGAAGTTTGAAACAATGTACAAAACATGCTTGGTTAATAGAATCAACCATAGCATGGCTAATGGATTCAACAGCTTCCTTGACAGTATACAGCTGTTCAATTGATATTAGATGCGGTACCTCATCTTATTTATAAAATGCAACATGAGACAACTGTGTCTTGAATAATGCGGAAGAGGTAATGAATATACTGTACAAAATTACTAGTCAAATCCATCTTGACAGCAGCATGCGACGACGATGAAAATTGGTACTAAAAAAGTCAATATTCAATGGTTTGCCTTAGATATGGGTGGTGTCACCATTTATTAATTGGAAAAATCCAAATGAAAGTCAAAATCATGCAAGCCATCTTTTTAAACATCATTGTAATGTTTTCTGAACCTTCATCGTTGAAGAATACGTTTGTGCATACAATGTCACTCAATCATTCGAATAACTCATAAATGACATATTAGGTCTGATGTCTTACCCATCAGCATTTTGTAATGAACAAAACAAAAAAAAATATGATAGCACTCCCATCTCAAAGGTTTTTGCCGATGTTTATTTCAAATACGTCGGGGCGACCGGCTTCAGTACTCAGTACCTTTATCAAGGTCCAAAGGTAGCGTCTTTCACTCGACGAACTAACTGATCGATTGTAAAAGGATTCCAGCCACTCAGCACGTAGTACACAATCGTGATGTGATTACATGAATCAGATAGGATGCCCAGCCAGTTTACATATTCGGCGCTTAATGAACACCAGTTGAAGCATAAGCATGTTACAGGAAAGGTAGACGCAACTGGGAGGGACAAGGGGATAATGTCACCCTCACTTTTCATAGTGCTGATGATTGCGCCCACCACTTTTGATTTAAGCTTGAATCAGTTTTCATGCATAAGTGTTATCAGTTTTCTCAAGCCATGTCCAGCCCTACTGAATAATCAAAAATATTCGCTTGGCAGATTTGAAATCGGCAAATCCATTTTTTCCCGGTTGAGTTAGATGAAGGATCCTTCTCAACAACATTGATTATTGCAGATTGAATTTCGAGTGAATTGTTCTACTTTTGCCATTAATCTAAGAATAGAATCCGTGCAATCTTTTCATTGCACTCATTTTTGATATTATAAAATTAAGTCTCAACAGCTAATTTTCAAAAATTCCAATGAAGTTTAAAAACAGTTTAAATGTAATCATCGGGAAAGTCTTAGTGAACAATCAAAATCATAAGCAAGGCATTTTGAAATTTCATAATATATATCCTTCTTTTAAAAGCAGGAGTCATTCACTTGCCTGATGATGGTCGTCTGCTGTAAGCGGCTGAAAGGCCTCGTGCTAATTTGAAGAAAATTGCAGGAGATAATTGTAATAAAAATTATATAAATTACAAGGATTCCTCTCACACAGTATAAAATCCTTCTTTAATTAGTTTTAACTAATAATGATCAATCAGTTGTATGACGGCCTGATAATGACCTATAATCAATGTGATGGCGAGGCACTAGGTTAAGTTCCTGATTGCGAACGGTTATGTCGATATGAGCATTAAAGAAACTGATGTCCCAGGTTTCCCTGGTTGTGTGGAACACGTCTCAACTATATGGAATCGGTAGAGACAGGCGAACCTTGAGGGTAAAGATATGCATGTCGTCTTGCTGGATTTGGCCAACGCCTATGGATCTGTGCCTCATAATAATTCAGTTCGCTCTTGAATCTTTTCACGTGCCTCAAGAGTTAAGCGAATGTATCACCAGTTATTTCGATACATTCCGTTTCCGTTTCAACACCAATGCCGGTGTGACTAGTTTAGGTCGTCTGGAAAAGGGAATTACTATGGGGTGTGCTATCTCTCCCATCCTATTTGTCCTGGTCATGGAAATGATTGTCTTGGCAACAGTGACAATATGAAGGCTTTCATGACGATCATAGAAAATGATTCCAGGCGTGTCTCAGATATTCTCAACAGGTTTTACGTGAATTTGTTGGGTGGTGTGGGATAAAATTTAAGCCAAAGAAGAGTAGGGCACCTTCATTGCTGAAAGGCAAGATGACATACGTGTCTTCTGATCAAGAGGGCGAGTGTATTCCGACTGTTCGAGGGACAGAAGTGAAAAGCTTGGGAAGATGGTATACGTTTCCATTGACTGACCGTCACCAGGGTGCACAACTGTAAGAGTCAGCATTGAAGTACCTGGACAAGATCAGCTGAACATCTCTACCAGGTCGTTTCAAGGTTTGGATGATACAATATGGCGTGTTCCCATGGATTGTGTGGCCTATAACGATTTATGAGATCTCCTTATCCAGAATGGAGATAATCGAAGCCAAGGTGAGCTATATAATACGGAAGTGTTGGTGTTCCGCGAATGCTTACCAGTTCTACTTTGTATGGCAAGAGGAACATATTGCGATTGCTACTGACTATTGTGGAGGAATATAAGGTCAGCAAGATTCGGCTGCAGTCTATGTTGACTTTTTCTCGTGATGAGGCCATCTGCTCAGATCCACCTCAGTTGAAAGTGGGCCGAAAGTGGGATGTGGCGGAAGTCATGTCTTCCATCAACTCTATGGCAAAGCACAGAGAGGTGATGGGAGTTGTCCAAAACGGAATGAGACGTAGTGGTATGGAAAAGAGAGAAAAATCCTGGTCAGAGATGAGTGAAGGCGACCAAAGAAGAAAGTTGCGAGAGAATGAGGTGCGAACCTTGGAAGAAGAGAAGAGACTTGCCCAGGCAATGCGACAAGGGCAGCAAGGAAGATGGCTCAACTGGGAAGTTGAAGATCGCAAGCGGAAGCTTCAATAGACATGTGATGTTTCTAACCCCCGCTAACTTGGCACGTTGGGTAATCCGGACGGACCCTCAGTGTCACTTGTGTGGCAAGTATGCCAATCTTCGCCATATCCTTTCTGTTTGTTATGTGGCAATGCCGAGAGGATGGTATGCATACATGTATACATGTATACATGCACCGGCACGGTTTGGTCCTGCAGGCGATTATGGAAGCGGTCTCGGATGCAGTGACAGCCTCCTGGTATGTAACGAGAATTGATGTCGAGTGGTAAAACAAAGAGACGAAAGTCTCGTATGTCTCGATCTGTTCCGCAGAAGTTGGATGCTCGAGTGGATGGACAGCTGCCAGATGAATTGTCCCTATCTGACCAACGACGCGGCGTTTTCCTATCTGTTGATCGACGCGGCAGGTAAGAGAATGATAATGGGCGAACTAACCGTTCCCTGGGAAGAGAACGTTGGGGATGCCCATAAGAGGAAAGCTGCCAAATATCAAGAACTTGCCGAAGGGATTCGGAAACAATGGTGAAAATGTAAGCTCATGTCCTTTGAAGTGGGATGCCACGGTTTTGTTGCCGGGGTTAAAAGCGTAAAGATCACCACCGTCAGTAAGTTGAGTGCGAAGGTGGAAGTAGGTAGCAGCTTTGTGTTGAGGACCTAGGCGCAACGAGCTGTTGTGGACCCACCATCTTGAGAGATAGCAAGCTTAATGGGTCGAAATCTCGGTGACGGATGGAGCTCAGCTGATGACTCAGGTCAATTTTTGGGTGCAGCGTTTTCTGTTTCACACAACCAAATTTGGCGAATCTATCAGTTAAAATTTCAAACTTGGCAAAGGATTCAAACATTTTTGGGACAATGAATATCAACGTACGATGACAGGGGCCAGATACAATGACATTTCAAAGCAGAAAATTGTGCCATATTTTATAAGGCATCCGCAGTCGTTGTTCCAACAAGACAGTGCCAGTGTCCATTATGCCTTACAAGTGAGAGAGACTTTGAATTCAGAACTGTCTGGTCGTTGGATTGGAAGGCGGGGACCGATAGAGTGGCCAGCTCGCTCTCCCGATCTAACGCCATGCGATTACCGGTTATGGAGTTACTTGCGGTCAAAAGTTTATACACCTGGTGAGATATTTCCAACGATTGGTTCTTTGAGAAATAAGATTGAAAATGAGCTTGACGCCATTCCACTTGATATGTTCAAAAGAGTTTTTCGTGATTTTATAAAACGTTGTGAAATTTGTCTTCAGCATCAAGGTGAACTGTTTGAAGAATAGTGTTTGTGCAAAAACAAATAAAATAAAAGCTTTTGGATAAAATAGGCCAATTTTCAGTATATTTTTCGTAATTTGTTGTGGATTTCCATTTCCGGGGACTTTTGAGACACACGGTACATCAACAACACCCTCGTGACACACCCTCGTATCTCATGACATGCTGTCCCCTCACTCTGGAAAATGCGCCGTGCTTGGCAAAGAGTGGCAGATTTTCCTACCTTGTGGAAGCTAGCGGATAAAACCCAGTGCCGAAGACCAAATTGACTATATTTCATCATCTCGACCAATGCGCAATACATATCCCTGACCTGTTATTTATACCATTCCGACTTCTGAAACGTAAAATTTTATAATTCCTTTATCTGACAATTTTGATCTCAAACAGTTCGCATATTTCAGAAATTGCTCAGCGACATGTGCTTTACTAGAGTTGTGAAATTGGTTGCCATGTCTTGGCATAATAGACGAATATGATTCTTGCAGTTCAGCACATGACATCATAATCGACAAGCTGAACGACAGTTTCACCAATTTATAAATATCCTTTCAAAATAAAATTTCATTTGACATTTCAGCAATGGTTTCCAAAGTGGTGGCGTAAATTAGTCAAACAGTGAGTTGACATAATTCAAGACATTCAATAACAAAATTCGTGCACAAAAATGTCATATTCCTTTCATTCAAGAAATATATTTGATGCTCCCATGCACAATCAACACTTTTCGAAAACTTTAAAATTTTGACCAAAACTTGCGGCAAATTCACTCGCTTTTTGTTTTTCACCCTTCACGTTAAGGCCTACTCTTAGCAGTTATTTTTCAGGAGATGCATTACAGTGTATAACCACGTGTTGTAGGCTTACCCGAGGAAGGACAATCAGAAAAGTCCGTCTTATAGACTTCGTAAAACACAAGCTGAGAGTCCTCTATTATGACCATTTACAATTCTGCTTTAAATCAGCAGTTGTTTATCGGACTCTGACTCGGTGGTCAAAAAAAGTCGATCGATTTCACAGCCTTAGTCCTAGTCGCACGGTGTAGCATAAATGCGAACTATCTGGCGCTATCATACTTCCGTTGTTTAGTGCAGTGATCAATTTGGTTATATTTGATAGATTTTCTTTTGCAATATTGTTGCAGGTCGTTTCTCTTGATGTGTGCACTGAACCTTTGAAAACTGATGTTCAACGTCAAGAAGTAGGACTAATAAGTACATGCTATATGTCTTGCTAATAAGCGTGTGTTCTTTATTTCTACGTCAAACACAGAGTAGGCTCAATTTCAATGTTGAAGATAAATTAATGAATATCATAAATGTTGCGATTATAGTTTGTTGCGCTCATGGAAGTTTGTAATTCTTTACTTTGCTGAGACGGGACATTTGGTTAGATAGTTTGACCTACGGAAAAATATCATCCTACAATGTATATGCATTCGGCAGTCTCGGCCAAAATCGAAGGGATTAAGCAGCATTATTTCAGCTGTTGATCACTGATCCCATCATGATAATCAAATTTAGATGGGATTAATTAAGGAAGTAGATATACCTCTTTCCCTTCATGAAAGCTGTCCAATTCTCACTCCCTAACAATAAGTTGAAAAAAGATCACCCTTAAATCTTCCTTAGAACCAAAATCACATGCATGAGAGAGACATTAAATTAAGGTTCATATTGATCAGAATATAGTGAACTAAAATAGTAGCTGACCAACATCATCTGTTAAGTCAAGAGGTTAAATGAACATTAGCAAAAACATAGAAATAAATGGAAACCTTAAGTGACAAGATGGCTCACTTGGTTTAGGATCGAGCTATACTGTACATGTACATTCCGAACAGAAGTGCAGAAGGGTCATGGTTCAAGTCTGTCCGCTTGGGGGAAGTGCCACTGCCCTCATTAAATCTAGCTTGGTGAAAGACGCATACATCCATCTTATTGGTAGGTGGCTTCATGCCGTGCTTGAGGAAGATATAAATGAAGTGAAAGTTCATGCTTTATTCGAGCAACCAATACCACTGTGAGCGAAGCGCAGTAAAGGAGGTCGCTACGGTGAAGCCTATTGATCGGGTCTCATGGGCAGCTTTACCGATCGTTATCAGATCAGATACTATTCAATTTTGTGTTCGACCTTCTACTCTGTGACCAATACTCACGGACTATCAAAACTTGGTATCAATTCAATTGCTCGTGTCAATCAATTATTGAAATTGGAACTATTCAGCAATCAATTATTGAAATGCAATTTCTTTCTTGGTAAACTCTAATTCGAAAACCATCTCATTTTTTTCATCCAGAGTTGACTGTAGAAAGGAACTACACAAATCACGTTAAACTTCAATCGATTCTCCAACGTTTCTTTTACATTGACGCACCACAACCATTCAATGTGTACAAGCAATGGATTTCTGTGTAATAAATGTAATAGGACTGCTGATAGGACATAATAGGATATCTAATAGGATGTACGGTAGATCTTATTGGCAATAAGGCCGCCCAATCATGTCAAAATGAGATTTGTGAGCAAATAATATGATTGTACTGAAATTTGAGTCAATCAATTAATTGATATTTAAGAGATTTTTAAGATCACCTGGTTGCAGTTCAATTATTTTTTTGATAATTTTTTTGCCTATACTACCGGTGCTTGTATTTATAAGGAAATAGTTTTGAATTGTTTTGCAGTTGAATGTATTTTATGTCGAACTCGGACTCAAGACACGACAAATATTCAGGTAGATTTCATCTGCTGAAGTCAGAGCTGATCAGGGTTTGAAGTGACTTTGCAGCCCCGTGAAGTATAGAACGAACCGTTAGCACACATGCAAAAGCTTACTTTTCATTTATTATTATTTAAGCAATCATGGGTTCACTATGGGAAATTTAAGGTTAACTTTCTGCCAAAGTACAATGTGCAATAGGCAACAATGCAGATATCTATGTGAAGCTCAACTCAAAGACTTATTCTTCTTCGGGAAAACCCCAGGCATTCGATATTAGCGCAGTCAACTCTTATGTCAGTCAGGCATCAACTGAATTCGATCAAGCTGCTAACGCAATAATCAATAAAATTTTGGAAAATAAAAACAGCAAATATCCATAAAATCTGATACAAAAACTATATCAAAAGCATTAGCGTAGCAAAAACTATATCATTCAGAAGCTGTAGTCAGAAAACATTAGTGATGGTTCTAAATCTACAGAAAATACAGTGGTAACAAATGCAGTGTAGTTTTCGTGTACCACTTCGGAAAGCGAATCAGGTCAACAGAACAAATATAAATTACGATCAAATTTCACCAGAGGTTTCGCCCCCTCCATAATTTTTTGAATATCTCTTAATCCAAGCAAGCTGTGGCCACCACATTTCTAGTAGCTTACTTTCTACGAATTATGCAACTTTTGACCCAAGGAAAGGAAATTTGGTGCTATACTTTTCGCGTGAGAGCTATTTTAAAATTTGAATGTTTGGAATATTTTGGCTGATGTCGGTATAATTCACTTCTAATTTATATTGCGGCATCAATTCTTGATGAAATACGTTGAGATTACAAAAAGGATTCTTCCTATCAATAGAAAGATATTTACAAATGCAAAGTTTTTGAATTTGAAATTATCTGCGCATTTGTTTGCATGTCTGAAAATTCAAATTTCAAATGCAATTTTTTAATATTTATGTACTTCTTAGTTTTGCATCTAATCAGCAATTATTGAAAATTTGCAGATTCATATTGCTTTTAGCCTCAGCGTCTCCATAAAAGTTTGCCGAATTGGGTTGTTTCTTCACCTGCAGAAACTATAAACACTAAAGAGTGCGATTTTAGTGCTATTTCAATTGACCTAAAAGTTTTAATCATTTGACCTTTGACCTCATCTGTTACGATAATGTAATCTCATGACGATTAATAATCATTATATTATTAACTACCTTGACCAGATCTTTCGATTAGTGTATGGTTTGTTAGTTTTTGTAGTCATTTTCCATTTTAAATAATGATCCAATGGAAATTTGTTAAAAATTGCCGTTTTTTTACCCTTGACCTTCACCTCAGCCAGGGATGACCGTAAAAAAGTAATGCTGTTTTTTTCAATCCCCTTTCAATGCCCATTCGATTGATGTGTGGTTTGAGGAATTTGGCCCTCCTCCCCCTATTGGGGCGCGTTAGGAAAAGTACATCAGTGGGGCGAGGATTAAAAGCATACAAGTCGGTTGACTTCGTCAAGTTGATATCACATCTATTTTCCATGAATTGGCATGGCATGCTACTAATATATGAAATTAGTAGCATGGTATATCCAATAAATTTCTTCAAAGCAGGAAAATTACTTCTGAATGAGAGAAAATCATGATAAGTCCTGAAAGTCATTGTAATCCAAGATCGCTGACGAGTACGTGGGAGAAGGGAAGATTAGTTCGCGTGAAATCAATTGTTCCACCATGAATATGGGTCGGTTCATCAAAACGGCAAGAGAGGCCATAGGATGAGAAAAGGTCACTTAGTTGGCGAGCATACTGATCGTCATGGCGCTCAATACATGATGTGGAGCGAGATGTTAAGCGAGAGCACGCACTCTCAAATGTCTAGGTGACCAATCCGGTCATCAAGCAGTTTAGACGAACTTGCGAGGTATAGAGACTATTGCAACACTCCATGATTTGTAGATAGATTATCATCACGAACACGGCCGGGGTTTGGGTCTGTCGACAACATTGAAACCTCCTGAGCGTAAATAACGCGTACAGAAGCGGAGTCGGAGTCGAGCCACGTTTCATCTAGCATCATAGTGTCAGTCTCATTGTCCACCAATACCTCGAGCAATTCGTCGATTTTGTTGTAGATGATCATCATACATGACTCATGAGAAAACTCACAGACTCATATTTATGCTGCAATCATGCAAAAAATCGAAACGTTTCATTCAAAATGATCACGCAAAGTATTTTCAGAATGTGGCAAAATTCAAATCCTTGAAAAACTGCTTTTCAATGTCAAATCCAGCGGAGTACGATTCGTTCGGCAAAATATGGGTCAAATCTAGTGATTTTTAAGGAAAGTTAAAAAATGTGCTTTTCAAGAGGCGCTGAAGATAAAAGTCACGATGATCTAGGTCAGGCGGCATAATGTAGTCTTAAAATGACCAAGGCGACAGTGACAGAATTCCAGTAGCATAGAGGTGACTTTATTACAACGGAAAATGATGTCCAAAGTTTCTTTAAACACGCAAATAAACCAATATTCAGCTACCCATATTCGGTGCAATCAAAAACGCGAATCAAAATGGCCGTGCGTCACATATTTTTCAGCGGGAAATGATCAAGTTGGAGATCCTTGTAAATTAATGAACATGAGTT
Organism: Prostheceraeus crozeri; assembly: GCA_907163375.1. NCBI lineage: Eukaryota > Metazoa > Platyhelminthes > Polycladida > Euryleptidae > Prostheceraeus > Prostheceraeus crozeri. The sequence continues at coordinate 16,164 of CAJQUW010008438.1, read as the reverse complement.
CCGCTACATTTTCGATCGTGAGAGAGGTAATCATCCACATATGGATAATTTCACAGTCACCAATGCAGAACGGGATATGTCAATCTAGAACTGTATCTTTTTAGTGGGCAGGTACATGTCGACAAGATCAGCAACAAAGAGTTGCAAAGGAACGCCACTTGACAATTAATGCAGTGGTCACAACTACGATCAGATGGCTTTGCTAATCTTTACGTGAAAGTAGAAGGACGATGTACTTTTGCCTGTGTTCGCAATACACTAGTTATAAAAATCTTCGTGATTATGAAAGTGATGGTTAAGGGAGGCTGATCGCAGTTTAGTAAACTTTCTAACTCTGATGCAGTCAACTAATTGTATTTGCTAATCTAAACGAAATGTTTTCTTACATTAAAGTATTCGTGCATCACCCTCAGCGTCATCTGATAAATATTTATAGAAAGAAAACACCAGCATTGGTACTTGCTGGATGTATAATTTCACTGCGTGAGAGCCATTTCCTTAATGTTTGAAACGAATTTACACATTACTTACGATAATTAGGACAGCTGTACAGACAACCATAAATCACAATCACCATTGATTACGAGCTCGTTGTTGCATAGTATATTGTGGAGCACAGCGATTGTGAAGCTTCAAATTTTGATCGATTTTCATGATAAAATATAAATATTAAGTTATTTATGCAACTAGTGTATGATTGCTTCTATTCCACGAATTAGATGGAGTACATGTATGTAGAACTCGGGCTAAAGCCCTCGACTTCCATAGTAAATTTGTCGTCAACGAAGCTTCAAAAAACCATGAAATAGCACACTTAATATATCATATTAGGTCTATTATAAAAGTATTCATTCATTACATCGCTGGAAATGCAAAATCATGAAATTATTATCGGAAAGTACTTACAGGCTGTGGAAATTTGCAAGAAAGCATTCAATTGTGGTTACCGTTATTATGTTTGTCGAAATGTGTTTCAGAACATGTCAAATGGTTAATGAAACGTAGATAATTATAGAGCACAATTATCAAAATCAGATAAGAAAATAATCAATGATAGAATGAAATTTCTGGAATTTTACGCAAGTGAAATAAATGTATGTAAGTAAGTAGCGTTTATTCAATTAAATGAAAATCGGTTACATCCGGTCGTAAATACGAAAATCATCATTTAGACAAATAAAATTGAGATACTTCAATAAGCAACACGATTGAAATTCACGTGATAATTTCAATTAAAACACTCAAATTAAATCAAATCAATTACAAATACATCTCTCATTGTACAAAACGCAAGACCTATGGATGAAGGAGTTCAGATTCCAAATTGTCCGGCAGAAGGGAACACGGAAATGCTGACTTTTAGGCAGTCACTCAGGAAACAAAACAGTTTAGCGGGTGAATTTTTTACCTTTCACACTTTAGCAGAAATTCAACAGCTCGATCTTGATATTTGATTACATTGGATGGAAAATTATTACACACGCAATCGTTGCTACAAATGATCTTGGGAACTCCCGTCTGGAAACGCTCCAACTTAATTAACAATGTTTTTGGCAAACGCCCATACACAGGTGATGCATATAAGAACAAGCTCGTAATCAGTGAATGATATACAATGATGAGATCTTCTTTTTTCATTATAGACACAAAATACGAATGGCGTATAAACAACAAGAGGCCTTTTCACAATTTGAGCTATCTGAGTCCCAAGACAAGGAGCGATGTAAGATGAAACCCAAAACATTAACAGAGGGAAACATTTTCGTAAGCATAGTTACAGCCAATAGGAAATGATCTACTTTTTTTAATTAGCATCTGCTTATTCTTGGTCTGATATATAGTCAAACCAATATTCAAAAATGACTTCACAATGTCATCGACTTCCGACTGAGTTGGATTGTCAACAAAAATTGGCTCAATTATAGCCATGTCATCTGCATGCATCGCAATTGTGGAAGCACTTGAAAAAGAGGTAGCAAATCATTGAGTCAAACAAGTAAGGGCCCAAAATTGACCCTTGGATCTAACTTTGGATTCGAATCCACAATGACCATCCAGAACAACAATCAGAGTGCGTTCAGTCAAATAACATTTAAGCCAGTCTCCATTCAGCCAGTCTGGAATGAATCCAGTCTCCATTCCAGACGATAGCAAATTATTCAAAAGCTTGGTAGAATTCTATCGAATGCTTTTGTTAAATCCTGGCATGTAAAACGAGTTTTTCACTCATTTCCAGATGTACCTTAATTTCATTCATGATCTAAATCAATGCAGTGGTTGTACTACCCATAGGCCTGTAAGCATGCTGTCCAGCGCCATAGCATTGAAGTAGAGATGTCTCTAAATTTTCAGTGCAAGTATTTATAAGAGTTTAGATAAGGTCGACAACAGAGACATAGGGCGTAGGTCATGAACGGTTGGTACAGATTTCTTTGGTATGGGATGAATAAGAGCAACTTTTGATTCTGAAGGAAATGATCCTTGATTGATAGAACTGTTCATCATGTGAGAAATTTGACCACTTAATTTGGATGCACCAAAACGTAGAAGGCGAGACGACATACCATCAAACCCGGAGGACTTATTCAATTTCAGGGACTGAATAGCATTATAAACGTCAAGTTCAGAGACAGAAAAGTTCCAGACGTCGTAAATATTGGCAGAAAGATCATCATCAGCTATAAGTAGTATTAAAGTTCCTGCGAAACTCAACTATCAAAACATTGACTAAATTGTTGAGACCATCAAGCTGATTTATCAGACCGTCAAATGTACTCTTATATTTGATGCCACACACATCATTTACTACGGACCAACAGTCCTTGGCAGAAACTGAATGTTTATTAGCCTAATTTAATTTGGCTTCAAAAATTTCAGAGTGCTCATAGAGAGGCCAGTCGTGATTTCGAAATGCTTGCCATCGCTTGTTGATAAGAGACTTCAACACAGGAGTGATCCAAGGTTTGTCCCTGTTTGTAAAAATGACATCATACTCACGAGGAAACCACATGGCCGCTGAACGAATATTTTCACATATAAATTGCAGCAAGCCATCAACGGAAGTACAATTATATGTATCATCAAAATGAATGGTTGATAACACTTTAATGACTGCTGCTATATTTGAGTGTCTGTAGTACCAAACTTCCACAATACGGTTAACAATAGGTAAGTTCTGAACATGCAGAGAACTTAAAACAACACAATTTGCTGCTTTTTTGGCGAACCGTCGAATATGCAAAATTTTCAAAATCGATTTTTTGATACTAATTTGCTAAGAAGGTTATCAAAATTATCTTGGATCCACATTATGCACGTATCTTAACTATTTCATTATGTACGAAAACACTGCAATAGTCGAATATGGTTAATTTTCCAAATTTGATTTTTGGCGAACCGTCAAATATGAAACAAGACGGGACCTGTTAAGTTGAATAGCACCAAAATTGTTTCCTTATTGATATCTAGGTTGCCTCGTCGCAACAGTTTGATTGTCATCATGAGTCATGACATATCATAGATATCTATGCAGCAAGACAAAAAGATATCTAGGTTGGTGAAAAAGAAATTCAAAGAGTAGCGATCTCTTGAGAGCTTATGAATCTCCTCCAGCTATCTCCTCTGACAAGTTGTCAGACTTATTGTCTTTGTGCAACGGTCCCCATCCTGTTATAACAAATGCTGAACACACAAATTTTTACAAGTCCCTTCAACGTTAATCTGTTTGCATTTTAGGAGTCAAGATGTTGTCAATTCTTGCGTGCTATGTTATCGAACAAATGCTAAACGTCCAAATTATATTATCGAAAATAACAATAGTTAGTTACTACAAATCTATTTGTTTTACTTCATTCTCAATGATGACAAAAACCTTCTTGAATGTTTCGGGGCTAGACTAGCATAAAGAGGTAGCCTACTATTACAAATATTGAATTTTATCCAAAGATTCTTGAGTATTAGGCCTAATAAAATTTCGATACATATCTTCAATAAGTAGGCTAAGCCTACATGTAGGCCTTTATTTTTGTGTTAAAAGTTTGTGGGTATAGTTAGTGAAGAATCGGATGAGCTTATACGTCGAATATGTCGAAATTCATATTTTCATTTTCTGCTAAAGTGTCGAATATGAAATAAAGTAGATTTTTTTAAAAAAAATAAGATGAAATCCTCCATGCATAGTACAGGGTAATCCTAATTCACATAGTAAAACTCACTTCAGCTCAATGCATAGAAAAATCTATTTGTGGTAATAATTTAAAAAAATTGAAATTTTTGAAGCTCTGTAGCTAATACTTCAATATTTGACATATTCGACGGTTCGCCAAAAAGCCAGCGAATTGTGGTCTGACGTGCTCAGAGGTGGACTCGCCGTTGTTTCATACATCGTACTAAGCTCATCGTCGACCCAAATGTGATCAAGGATGTTAGTAGATCTAGTTGGACAAGTAACTTTATTTGTGAGATTAAAGTCATCAGAAAATGCACACGTATCAAAGTTGTTAAAGTCCTCACAAATCATAAAACGCACATTAACTCTTTCAACAAGAATGTTATCAAGCTCCGACTGGAAGAAATCTGAAATTTTCTTGCGATCAGGAACACAAAGATTTGGCGGAACATATGCAAGAATACAAATTATGTTCAAAAACTCCAAAGACAATAACTCGATGGTATGCGGTTTTGGAACAGACAATTCTCATCGCTTGGGACACAGTCTTTTGTGAATCCAGGCCCAAACGCCACCAATTAGACGATTCACATGGTCATCATGAAAGAAAATATAATCTCTCAAGTAAAGAATGGAGTCATCAATGTCCAAGTTCAACCACGATTCCGTAATTAAAACTGCTTCAGACTGAAACTGAGATGTTGTTAGTGCTAAATCATCGAATTTATTGAAAAATAGATTGAGCGCTATCAAGGAAAACTTTGGGAGTCTTAAAACCACACATTGATGAAGAGTCAATATTCATACCATGATGCCTGAGAGATTGAGGTAAAAACTTCACCGAAAATTTTTGATATCAGCCCGTAGCATTACTTGGTTTCGATAGATCACCACGTCTTCACCATTGTTACGCCTGCGCTTCATTCACCATTGTATAATTAATTTACAACGGCTTAGTTAAGTTACAATGGCGTTCATCGCTAAAACGACTGTGATGCAAAGCAAAGACTATCAAAAACGCAGGAGGGATCAGAAGTTCACACTTGTATGTTATTAGCGACATCTCTGAATTATTTTACAGTATTTGCAAGCAAATCAAATATCTGACCTCACACTTGATCCAAAAGGATTTAACACCGTGTCATTATCTCCATCATGGAAGAGCAGTTTATTGTTTTTTTCCTTGCCATTGATATCTACCTTCTGATTAATTTGTATTGCGACAGTAAATTGTTTTCATTTCATGTCATTTTAAGCTGTCCCTTTCTTATTATTCGGCGTCATCGCTAGACGAGAACAGGACGAAAAGACTCAAAATAGTTTATGCCAGAGATCATTACTTGCGACATCTTCTTATGTATGGCTGCTCTCCGCAAAGCGGTGCAATTTTTTTAATTTAAAACTAATGCAAGAATTTGACCACGATAGATCGATGGTGCATAGATTATCTTGTATTAATGATCGAAACTAACGAGAAACAATACTTAGAGATTGAATATACTTTCTTTCAACTTCTTTCAAGCCTGAAATGAACCGCATAGCGGAGAGCTAACCATACACCCGTATAGAAAGCAGCAACAGTCAATGAGGTGCTGAAAATACTTTTCAGTGAACCCTGTGCAAAATACATATCACACTGCCGAAATGCACTCACCGAAAAAGTTTGTTATATTGTCTAAACCATCGATATCACCGACCGAGCGATTGGGCGTTATAGTGGTTAGCAAAAATTAATTGCAGGTAATTTTGGACAGGCAATCAATTAATTTTAATTGCAGATGGAAGCAATCAATTAAATGCAATTGTTTGTCATCACTGCTTGAATGGAATATTTCTTGATTTAAAATGTTTCATTATTAAATTAGTCTACATGAGCCTGCTTGCTTTACAGGTCGAATAATACAGACTGTCACATAAGTCGTGCAGGTTTTTAAAATGACATATAAGTATGATCTATGATGTAAATGTACATTTTAAGAACAGATAATTGATGTATATGATACAGGCTAGGGGTCGAAACACAGCTAGACGAGTACCTGCTGATGTCTGACGGACTGCAGCATTATGTTTTATATCCCTCAATCGGTAGCTGAAGTAGTGGTCGAAGTCTTGTAATTCAAATCATATCATTGTAGATGAAGACTAATAAAGAAATGTTGGATTCCATGAAGTATCAGAGGTGGATTAAGAAACTGTCGATAACAAATTCAAGTGACGAGATAGTATTTTCCATGAAGTCATATTGGGTATAGTGTGTATAGTTCGATTGTTTTCGGTGTAGTAGAGTGTCATTGTAGTTCTATTGTTTACCTCCACTTATTATCCACTTTCCACTTGTCCACTGCTACTATTATACATCATACCGTATTTCTTTGAATATGAGACGCATGTACAAAAATATACTACTATAGACATATTACATGCAGGCTATTGCAATGTGGTAGCTACATCCGCCTGAGCGATTATTAGGCCTACTTATCTTAGTAAAATAAGTCAGTCTACTAGTAAATACCAGGTATCATGACCAATATTGTATAATATATAAGGCTTCTTGTTGTTGTACATGCAGTACATGCATGTTGTACATACGTACATGCAAGCCTACTTAAGGTTACTTCATCTACCATTTAAGGAGGCATTACACGGTAGCTTCCTTTGCATTTGGAGTCATGTACCGGTCGGTAACGTGTGCTGTAAATACTACTTGATTATCGGTATTTTCGTTTCGGTAAATTCAGATCTAGTCTACATGTATAGTGACCAACATGTACTGGCATATTAATGTATTAGATGAGTCTACAAGATATGCTACTACAAACCATAAAACTCCTTTCATTTCCAAAATATCTGAATTATGATAAAGCGTATATATGTAAGAAAAATTACTGGCGAAATTTGCCCATGACATAGGCCTAAGTGAGGAATGCAAAGGTTACCTAAGAGAATAGTAGCAAAAAACTAAGACATCTTTTTCATTCGTGATTTAGCTTTTGCAATACACAAATGTCTACCTATTTACAAGCCTCTATTGAATGCTGGCTCTTTGAATAGCATAAAAAAGTTTTCAAATCCAAGGAGTAGTGATAAGAAAAGGCGAAACTTAATTCAGCACGGTGGTGGTGGGTTTCTAAGTATGTTGAATGATATTGGAAACAGTATTAATGGTGTAATCAATAGTCCGCTTGGAAGGATTGCAGCAACTCAATGTTAATATAAGGTTAGCGAATCATAAAGTGACACGTCATCACTTTGATTGATGAGTCATATATAGGTGTATATAAGGAAGACGCTTTAATGATATTTTACCACTTTCAAGTGACAATTCATTTGCGCTGGTTGAAAGCTCCGAATTAGTACTTGTTGAAACATGACTCAGAAAATGTATACAATCAGAGAGGAAGGTGACGCTTTTGAGCAAGATCTCTTGAAGCTTCGTCCGACACGAAAGGTGCAAGGGATTGGAAATACATTCTACTTTCAAACCTTGAATTATGGTGATGATGGCTTTTATCTTCAAGTTCCATTCTTCCACAGTAATGGCATGTCTACATCACGGTATAGCAATATGAGACAAATGCGAGTGACTTTTCCAAAATGGCAACAGGTGATTCTTAAGACTATTGACTCTTTCGCGAAAGAATGTGTTGAGCTGCCCGAAAGTGCTCCCACTCATTGGAAAAAGGCATTAGAGGAAGGAGTTGGTTACAAGGAATTGCCGGAATTCGATACACTGTTTTTAAAACTATCGGATCATTTTCAAGCATTCGATCTCTTAACAAACGCGATGGAATGTGAGGATCTCAAACGGGGTCGCTATATGGGCTTAGTGCACGTTACCGGACTTTATATTGGCTCACATGGTTCGACTGGTAAAGTCGCATCTTTACAAATGAAGGTTCTTCAACTAGTCTATGAACCACTACCAATTGATAAATGTTTAATTAACATTGATAAGATTGCTTCAAGTGATGGGAAGGAAGAGAGCAAAAAGCGAGGGCGGAAATCTAAAGATGGGAATCCTAAATTGAAGTTGAAGCGCCAAGATGCTGACTTGAAAACTTTCTATAATCCTAATTGTGATGAGGAAACACAAATGTTTTAATTTGTAAATGTAACTTGAAAGTTTCTATTCTGAATGTAAATAAACGTGATCTGGAACATGTGTCTGCTTTGTTGTTCTAAGCAAAATTAGCGGGATGATGAGTTTAATGTTAATGGAATTATAAGATGACAGATTTTCGTCTATTCACTGATCGCACAATGTGTGTCGCTGGACCAAGTCAGTCCGGTAAAACTACATTTGTAACTGAATTGCTACAATATAGAAATGAAATGTTTAACAAGGAAATTAAGAGAGTCAAATGGTATTATGGAATATTTCAACCACAACTACATTCTGCACTTCGCCAGAAAGGTTATGAGGTGAAGCAAGGGTTTCCATCAACTGAGGATATCAAAGCAGGTGACTTACTAGTATTAGATGATCTATTACGTGAAAGCAAATCTTCAAAGGATGTAACTGAAATGTTCATTCAAACTGCACATCATAGGGAAGCTTTTATTATCTACATCACCCAAAACATCTTCGATGGAGGGAAAGAGCAAAGAACTAGAAGTTTGAATACACATTATTTGGCAATATTTAAAAATCCAAGAGATAGCAGTCAGATACATCACCTCAGTAGACAGATATTACCTCAACAACCTAAAGTACTTTCAAAAATATATGAAGATGTAACAAAGAAACCACATGGTTATCTATTTATTGATCTAACCCAGGAATGTCCGGAACGACTTCGATTTCGAACAAATATCATACCTAATTCCGCTGAACCAATGACAGTTTTCTCGGTTCACAGTTAGTTTTAAGCAATGTACTTTGTTGCCTCATTATTTTCAAACATGTCGTATTCAAAGATGGTAGTCATTCCTCAAGAGGAGTATGTACAATTGACTACATTACAAAGTGCACAGGAAGTCAAAAATATAGATCAACCTATTACGAATCAACTTAAGGAACTAACACAAAAGGATATGGAAATTCAGAAGATTAAGGATCCCTATCGACGAATGCAGTTAGCAGCTGAAAACATTGACGAGAGGCGACAGATTCGTGACAAGTTGCGACGATTTATAACCTTGTCAACACCTCAACCATATCGTGTGCGCGCTGAGCGATTATTTGACTTCATTGATCCACATGTGAAGTTCAATGAGAGAGTGGAGATAATAGATGAAACAACTGGTGATGTTATTAGAAATAGTCACATAGATGACCTTCTACAATATGCTGTCAGAGATGTAAGGCGAAAACTAGGTGCACCACAAGGGTGGACATATTTTCAGAAAATTTTATCTGATCCAAATGTACCTCACAATATTATTGGAGGACCGACTGTGAATGAATTGGATAAGGGTCACTTACAAGATGGATCAAAGAGTAAAACACCCACGATGGCGGTCAAGCGAGAGCTTCATGATCCCGATGATCTGCAACCAAAAAGAGCTATTAGGCGCTCAATGCGTGTTGCGAAGGAGTATAGTAAATATTAAGCAAATATGAATTAAGCCTTGCCTCTCTCATATCATGTCGTTACAAAAATTTTGCTGTTGTTTGAAATCTGCGCTCGAAGGCAAAGGAGAAGAGGGCATAGAGGTTGATATCAATTGTGTTAGCAGTTGCTGTGCGAGTAATACGCGTGGAAATCAGAACAAAGACGATGAGTACAGCAGTGAAACTCAGAAAGATTTATTACGACTTAAATCATCCCGCAAGTTTCAGTCGTCCGGAGGTTCTAGCTCGTGCAGCAGGTGTGGGAATAGGGAAACTCAAGAAGTGGTTGAGGAGTCAACCGACTTACACTCTTCACAAAAATGCGAGAAAGCGGTTTCCAACAAGAAAATATGTTGTTAACAATATAGATAGTCAATGGCAAGCGGAATTGGCTGACATGCAACAGATATCACAGTACAATGATGGCTATAAATACATCTTAGTAATGGGCAAAAGACCGTTCCAGGACACCATAAAATTCAAAAAATAGTATCTTTAAAAACGACATAAATTCATGAATTTGAACCCTTTTTCAGGTTTTTAAGACCTAAATACATGAATTTAGTCCATTCAAAAAGTACCATTTTTTCAAAAAATGGCATTTTTAAAAACGACATAAACTCATGAATTTGAACCCTTTTTCAGGTTATGAAGACCTAAATTCATAAATTTGGGCGTTTTTAAAAATACCCAATTTTCAAATTTTTCAAAATCTCAGATTTGAGAATTACAATTTTCACCCTTAAAATCATGACCGTTCCAGGACACCGAAAATCAGAAAAGTTAAGAATCTCAAAATTTGTGAATTACAATTTTCTCGCTTAAATCATGACCGTTCCAGGACACCGAAAAAATCATAAAAGTTGAGAATTACAATTTTTTCTCTCTCTTAAATCATGTCCTATAATTGATGTGCGGGTCTCCGATGTATTCAAAAATTCTTCTCATATCCAAGTGTAAGAATATTTTACTTTGTGCTTGCAGATGTATGATTTCCCTTGTTAACTTCTGAATTCTTCTCCGCTTTGTCTCCAATCGAACCGATCTTTCAGTAGATCCAACCATTGTGATGATAAGATTTAAACTAAGATTGTAATGTGTCACGTTTTATGAATTGTGCGTGTTTAAATAGCAAGTGAAAATTATGAATGGTGATCTAAGCAAAGCGGCATTGTAGGTGTATGAAGTTTGCTTGACAACATACGGGTATGACATGACGCGTATGATTAAATGTACTTGAATGACAATGGGGAAATTCCACCGCATTGTAAATCATTTCATCGGCCATAACGCGAGCCAGATATTAAACCAAACTACCGACCAAAACCAGAAAAGTTGCGGTTTTGGCTCGACAATTGGTTTCGACTATCGACACTGCGATATTGTATTGAATGATTGCTATAACAACAGAATATTCCCTCAAAGCAGAGAATGAATTAATAGATTGCTTTTATGCTATTAACGCCATGTTATGAATGCACAACCCGTATGATCCCTTAAAACAATCATCCGGTTTGAGAAATGTGGTAACAGATGTTGCCATTGTCCTAATACAGATAAAAAAAACAATATCCTCTTAATGAGAGTTCATAAAAATAAAATGTAACAATGTAACGTTTTAATTTAGATTAAATTAAATCATTTCAAAATCGAATAAGTAGTAAGGAAAGTCATCATTAGAGAACAGTTTTAAATCAATACCCCCTTCTGACTAAGTAGTAAGGAAAGTCATCATTAGAGAACAGTTTGAAATCAATACCCCCTCCCTTCTGTCTTCTAGGGATCCCTATTAGAAACTTTTTTAATTATAAAATGAGCAACATAAATGAGTTTTTTAAATTATATGGAACGCAAACCACGACAAATTTCGACCTAAAGAAAATCGCAAATGAATTAGGAATAAAGAATTTTCATGTTCTAATGAGAGACGAATTACAATTGATCAAAAATAAGCCAAATGTAAATTTCATAACGAATCTTCACACTTCAGACCAAAAAGGCGTACATTGGTCTGCAGGTATCTTTAATAAAAATCGAGATAATTACTATTTCGACCGCCCAGAGGCTGAGAACTATTGGTTCGACTCTTATGGACTTCCACCTACAAACGAAGTCAAAAAATTACTTGGCAATGGAATTTATAATACATTTCAAATTCAAAAACCGGGAACTACCTATTGTGGTCAATTATGTCTTTATGTTTTATTGAAATTACAGGAAGGAGTACCATTTCTTGATATTATGTTAGAATTGAAAGAACCGTAGGTTCTATGGCTGCGCCTAACAAGGAAATTTCATTCCCGAAACGTTAGTTCCAATAATAATAATGATAATTAAAAATCAGTTCGTTGTAATTCATTTTGATAAAAACGGCCTCTGATATCTTCATTATCTAAATCTTTGATTTCATAAGTAATCGGATAAGTTTGGTTTATTTTACAAACTTCAAATATTTCTTTAGTCCAGTAACCGACGAAGCCTTTTTCAAATTTATTCTTATACTTAAATATTCTAACTCTATCTCCAATTTTAAATTTCGGCTTAAGTTTCTGCAAATTCGGATTACTCTCATTCAAATTATTATTTTCGTTCGAATAATTATTCTCGAATATTTTCTTTCGTATTAAATCAGGGTCGTCAGAAGCATTCTTTGGGGTTTCTTCAATACCTGAATGAACTTTATTATTGTACTCTTCTACAATTCCTGGTAATATCTTCAACCATTTCTGATTTCTTTGCTCAGTAAATTTCTTGAATAATTTATTTTTTAACGTCCGATTGAATCTTTCTATCACTACGGCCTTCCCTGCATTTTCAGTTGAATAAACAGTTTCAAATAGTGGCTGAACGTTTCGGTTATAAAATTCCGACCCTTTATCAACAAACAATTTTTTTGGCTTTCTCTTACTTTCTTTAAAGATTTCTTCAAACGCATACTTTACTGACAGACCACTTTTATTTTTTAAAGGCTTTACCCAAGCGTATCGTGTATATAAATTTATAACGGTCAATGCGTATTTATAATCTTTTTCATTCGGCATATGAATAAGATAAGCACTCCAAATATCATCTTTATTAAATACTTTTACTTTCAATAAATATTTAGGCCTTCTGCATTCTTTATGAATTTCAGACGCGTAGGTTCGAGCGTTGCTCTCAGACAGCTTTGCTGTCGTTTCATTTAAACCCTGACCGAATAATATTTTAGCTTGTAAAGCTTTCTTAACAAACATTCTTTCAATTCTTTCTCTAAATGTAGGATTTTGAATACTATCTAATTCTTGAATCATCTTCTTATCAGCTGCATGTCGAGAACTTAGATCATGATTTCGATAAGCTAAATCATGCCTGTAAGCTGCGGCATCTACTCTATTTATTGGTTCTTCACCTGGTTTCGGATTATTATTCTCATCTAGTCTTATATCTAATCGAGTTCCTGGACCAGTATATGAATGACCGGGAAGATGTTTTTCTTTCGAATATTTACTCCAAATAAATCCAGGAAAGTTTTCTAATGTTTTTTGTATGTCACCTCCAATATGCTGACAGTTTGAGTTTTTATTTTTGTTTAATAGATAATTCAATAAATCTAAATTAGCAATTTTTAATTTAATTAAATTTTCGGAATTTGTAGAATTCATTTTTAAAGATAAAAAAATTTTTAAAGATAAAATAAATGTTTTACCGGATAGAACTTTGTTCAGAGGCTTTACCCATGGGACCAAAGGTCCTGAGGTTATTACCGAATCATACTAGGACTTAGATATATTCCAGAACCATCTTTTGTTTCTTTAATTTCAATTAAATCATCAACATTGTGGAGAATATTTTTAAGAACTCGTTTTCCTTCATCAACTAATTTTAATTTACTAATAAAATTATCTACTATTCCGTCACCCCTAGCAACTTTCTCTAACTCTCTATTATGACGTTTTTGATCTTCTAATGCTGCCTTCTCTGATTTAGTTTTATTTACTGCTTGGACAATACCAGCTGTCCCACCTGCAACATTTCCTGCAGCTGCTATGCCACCTATTATTAGTGGAATTAATGGGAGAATCCCGCCATTCTTTTCTTCTTGTAATTGAATATTCTCTATCATTGGTTTACTTATGTAATACTTTTTTTTGTTAATCGTAATAGTTTTAGGGGTATTTTTGTCAACAATATTACGTAATTTTAATTCAACAGTTTTATTATTATTACTTTTCGCTTGCGACATTTTTAATAAAAAAATTTTAAGTGACGAAAATTTTAATCTATTCTAGTTATGAAAAAATTTTAAGTTACCAAAAAATTTTAATCTATTCTAGTTATGAAAAAAAATTAATTAATCCTAGCCATCTTTCCATTAAGAATTTCAATAGAATATTTTACATCTTCTAGCAATAAACCATAAGCCATCAATGAAGTTGTGGAATCTTTCTTTTCAATATTAATTGTTACATCACAACCAGTCTTGATAATATCTTCAGATTGTGCACTTAAATCAAAACAGAAAATTGGATATAAATGTCTCCAATCTCCAGGAGTTAATTGTGGTTCAACTCCAAATTCTATACAAAGATTTCTATAAGCATCATATTCTTCCATAAATTGATTATTGGTATCATCGAATCTTAATGGATCAATTGGATATCGGGTTTGATTTAAAGCAACTTGTAAACTTCGAATTGTATTAATATGAAAAAGATTGTTGTTCGTATCAAAACTTGGAGAATTATTTCTTTGAAATGTTAGTAATAAATATCTTGGAGTATTCGCAGTTCTAGTAAAATGCCAGTTAAATCTTTGTTCGGAAAAAGTTACTGAACTAGCAGTACGCTTTAGAAAATTTACTGGAATTGGTTTGTTAGTATTTAATCTTTTTGCAATAGCTGTTTCAACCTCTAAACTAGGAGTAATATGCTTAATCCAGCATTCAAGTCTATCAATTTTTAAATATGCTTTTTTTCCAGTCTTGCCAAAAAAGATTAATTCATTATTTGCTGTGCGATGAATTATTAATTTAAATTTTAATTGATATGATATTTTGTCATAATCTAAATATCCGAATAATGGAGACAATGACCAATTTACTGTCTGTTTACTTTTCTTGTTAAATTCACGTCTTTCTTTATATGCACTATTGTTTGTTTTATTTAAATGTTTTGCAATATTTTCTACATCTTTCGCAATTCCTGCTGCATCTGTTCCAGCGTGAGATAAATCATCAACAATTATACCATCATTAGTATCAGGAAACCAACCTTCGATTTCATACTTTTTATTATTTTCACCAATTGTTACAAATCTAAGCATTGAATCAATTACACCTGGAGAATCACTTATTGTTTCTATATTTTGAGTTGCAACATCTAAACGCATTTGTGTAAATAATCTTGGAAAAAATTATTCTCTAGTGCAATATTATCGGTTTCTGGTAATGGTGTTGTAAAATTGGCATCACTATACAAAGAATATTCACAGTGTAAAAATGAATCAGGTAGATATATATAACTCTGCTGATTATCAACTTCAAAAATTAAATCACCTCCAGTATTTACTCTACTAGAAGATCCGGGATTCATAGCAATTCTTATATAGTCATTCTTTTTTTGATTGCAACTGACGAACGGAGGATCGTCTAATCTAAATTTATTTTCGATAAGCGAAGACATTTTTATAAAAAATAATTTGACTTTTTGTTTTTCTCACACACAGAAAAAATTCTGATAAGATAATTTTACTAAAAAAATTTTGCTAAGAAAATTTTGCTAAAAAAATTTTACTAAAAAACATAATTTTAGAATTTTGCTAGACCAGCTCCGCTACAGCTTTGCTGGTTAAACCGAAGGTTGCTGCTCACGCCATTTCCTCTTATTTCTTCAATTGAACGAACCGTAGGTTCAATTGAACGTTTTATAGCTACGCCTGATTTCTTGTTATGTTTACTATCAGACGGAGCTCCGCTCCTCAAGGTTTCCCCAACAGCTATGTTAGCAATTTTATTTTTTGTTTCCTCTGAAAGTTTCTTTAAATTTTTTAGTTCTTCGGAATCATTCCTAAGTTTACGAATAGCTTCTAGTTCTTTTAATTCGTTTTGAGACTTGACAGCATTTGATATTCCACTAGCTGTACTACCTATAGCAGCTGCTCCTTTTGCAGCAGATGTAATCAAATCTTTATTATTTTTAATTAAGTTAACGATACTTCCAATACCAGAGAAGATGCCAGCTCCTTCCGTGTGAACGGCACCTGCGGTGCCTAGGAACTTTTGTGTTCCGACTGTTTCTCTATTATCATAATGATAAACAGGATTCATACGTGGTTCATGAGCAATTCTTTGATTTGAAGCAAAATGTTTAAGATTGTGTTTATAAATTATAGGCATTTTTTAGGATTAAATTTGACTTTTGGGAAAAAATATTTACGATTGGTTAGTAACCTGAGGACCTTTGGT